>LQNK01000705.1:392439-423352 GCA_001586405.1 Phoebis sennae
GAGAACAACACCACCAGCTTGTACATTGTGGTCTGTGTTGTATTGTCTGATCAACGAAATTAGATCAAATGATGCCTAACACATGCCGCCGGCAGTTTATATAGCGACGATACTTACTCAATACGCGTATGTAAAAATGCCACTGAATCACCTTCAAATTATATAGCCAAATATCATGTCTCTAATGTTTTTTACTTCTTCCAATTGACCACTATTAGATACGGAAGTTCCTTCGATCGCAAGTATAATGGCGCTTTGAATATTAATGAAAACTTATTATATTCATGTATTACTTACTCTGATAGGAAATAGGTATATCTAGAAGTCAAAATAAATGTCGTGGATGTGTTATATTAATAAAAATCTTTACATTTGAAATATTTTCTTCAAATAGTTAAATTTATATAAACTATTGCAAGAAATTTTAATGTAGAAAGGCAATAGATAGAATAGGAGATGGCATGGCAATAGATATAATAGTAGGAGGATCTAATGTGCTTGTTTTTCAATACATGAAAAAACACGTTAAAATGGCTTTTAAAAAATATCTTAAAATGTTAAACCAATCGGATTCTGACCGTCCATCCCTAATTTTTTAGACTTTTATTTTTTGTTCTATTTATTTATTGGTAGAGTGCACATAAATAGACAAATTACGAAATATATGTGGTAATTACAGCGAATAATCAGCCAAGTGTGACTTAGATGTTTCAATATATGTATAAAACAACTAGCTCTGCCCCGTGGTTTCTTCCCCGTAGTAGTAGCGTAATTTTAAATAGCTTAGCCTACCTAGTGATCCTTCTCATTACAATAAAAAATTATTTTCAAATTCAAATCAAATCGAAATAATCTTTACACAAATGAACATATTACACGCTTATTTTTCAAAGCTATCACTTATTCGGAAACTTGTTTTAATTGGTAATATTGCTATCTATAAAGAAATCAACTCAAATTTATTGCTAAAACTATTTAAAACTTATAATTAAAATAAACATCAACGACATCCGCAGATAGATAAAAACGTGATGGTCGATGCCTTAACAACGTAATAAACACAATCTGAATATTTTACTACTGAATCGATTATATCACTTCCTAAGGCGAATAACAAATGCATATCTTCACGGTTCACTATACATATTAGAGCAGGTCACACGTGTTTATATGAGACAATGCCTGTTTCAGCTCGTGTAGTGAGACACAGGGTAGCCATATTTCTCAACAAAAGACGCTATCTGTCCACATGTAATCTCTAATGCAATCTGATAGTATTAAACGTGCTCTCGTTTACGTCAACGAAAAAACTTTTGCAACAAACGGTCAAACAGGGCCAAGTATTCAATTCAGTTACAGTTTAAACAATACGTCATTTTCGCATATAATTAATTTTATAGTTAATGATGTTATTTAACTTCATTTAAACTGCGTTATATAGTTAAGTTCTATTAATAAAATAAAATGAAAATGTATTTTATGTGGAGTTATTTATTTGGCTACATTTTTAAATGTTTCGTTTGTCTAGATTCTGGATTGTAGAATGGTGTTATTATAATGCCTCCCCGACCGTTAGTGCTCATTGTGGCCAATCTTAGCAAAGATCAGTCAGGTATGCAGGAGATATTATGCTGTACAAGTGTGTGCACTCTCTATTCCTTCATTCTCATAATATGATGGGACGGTAGACCGACACGACCGAAAAAATATTAGGCGCAAGGCTGACGTCTGTACGTGCTCTACTAGGCACGGGGGTGATCCAACACCGCCAACTTCCAAACTTAGGGCTGCTATTGAGACTTTTTTGTTAGAAAACCATCAATAAACTCAGTACGACTACAATGAATCTTTGGTTCATAGAAGATTTTGTGGTTATAATAAAATAAACTTGGTAAGGTATTCTAACTTACCAATTCGAAACACGTGATATTACCAATAAAAAGCGAGACTTCAAGTGTTTTTCAATGCGTACATTCGATTTGTAATTGTTGGGGCATGGTAAATTATATAACGCCAATATTTATTACTTGCATGAATTTGTGATCTGCAGCTGTTTTGTTTTAGCTATTCATTAATAAATCTAAATAATTATTAAAAATAATTAAATGACACTAGCCATTTAGTCATTTCAGGCATAGATAAAACAACCAATAATATTTGCTTTTATTTATTTATTTATTTATTATAGGTTTATCAACAAAATTACATGATAAAAAAACTTACTGGCTAACTCAACATATGGGTTACATGTAATTTTAATTATAGATAAACACAGCATGCATGATTTACAAATACTATTTAAACTTAAACTAATAAGATGTAATGTAACGATTTACACAACAACTACTTAGGTTTACAACTAAGATTTCTTATTAAGATTACAGTTAGTAAATTACAAAAAATAAAACTTTAAAATTTTTTAAATAAGCAATTCATACTTAAAAAAGTTTATCCAATTTACGCTTGAACGTACCCAGCTTGTCATGGAAGATATCTATGGTGTTATCTTTAATAGTAAGATCTTTCAATAATCTAGTGAGTCTAGGCACCAGAGCATGATAACCTAGGTTCGTTCTATAAGTCTTATGTGATAACAAAGGAGCTGGGAACCTTGGCAATCGTCGTGGGATGTAAAAGTCAACATAGGCCAACAGTTGTGGATTATCTAATTTGTTATTTAATTGTTTGTAAAGGAATAATATATCTTGTATTTTACGTCTATCGGACAGTGATTTTAGTTTCAGGTTTTTTAGACGATCAACATAAGGTGCTCTTTTACTCAAACCATACATGCAAAACTGCGTAAAGCGTCTCTGGATACTTTCTATGCGATCTTTGTGAATTTGATACGTGGGATTCCAAATAATAGAACAATATTCAAGCCTACTTCTTACTAAGGTTGTATATAAACGGGTTTTAGTACTTGTTTTTTTGAACATCTTAGAATTTCTAAAAACAAAGCCTAGCATACTTCGCGCGGATTTGCAAATATTATCAATATGCTCAATAAAATTAAGCTTACAATCAACAGTCACACCCAAGTCGCGTACTGATTTTAATTCTTTAACCTCAATGTTATTAATATGGTAAGTACTACATATAGGTGTAAATTTTCGCGTGAATCTAACACATGAACAAAGCTTATAAGCATTGTAACTGATTAAATATTTTCCGTATCTCATAATATATAAAGTGCTTGTCTGCAGTATATTTAAATTGCTTAATATTAAATGAGGAAATTCTTAAATATGATAAATTGAATCTAGAATCCCGCAGTCTAATGCGTGAGAATTTTTTCTCTTATTATTCATACAAGGGGTTATATAGTGTCAAAAAAATATTAAGAGAATGTAAACACTAACTTTTTTATATCATAAAGGCTGAGTGAAAAAAATAGAATTGATTATTTTGAGTTCTTTATTTTAGTTATATAGTCGTTCGTTATGTCCGAACCGAGGTGTAAACACCTCGCCATCGTGTTGGTCTTACAAGACTCTTGCGAAAGCAGGAGCATGTACGCTGTAGGATGATATGTGGGCCGCGGGAGCTGAGTACACCAAGGGAGATGAAGCGTAGGTGTGTACCACTGGCGATCCAACTACGGGTAGAGCGGGGGCTGAGTAGCTAAGCAGGGAGACAGACCGCTTCTGGACGGAGTGTTCCTTTTCAAGATCATCTTTAGGTTCTGGCTGAGCAGGTACAGACACTTCGGATGTTTCAGAAGGAGCAGCAATAGCGACGTCATTGATGGCAGCTACTAAGGGACGCACATCTGGAATTGCATTAATAGCAGCTGATCTGAATACACTAGGTACCGCAGCGATAGCAGAGGGAGCGTAGACGGCGGCGGGAGCGCTGTACGCGATGGGAGATGCGTAGCTGCTTATGATGGGAGCGGCAGCGACGGTGCTGACAACGGCTGGAGTCGACTTGATGTCAACTCTGGATTGTGTGGAGAAAGCTGCGGGAGCCACAGCAGCGATCGCTGGTGCGGCGTAGGCTGAGTACGCGGCGGGGGCAGCGATCACTGCAGCTGGCTGAGACACGATGTTACGGGCCACAGGCGTGATTGTTTCAGTGATAACAGCGGGAGATGACTTGATATCGATCCGTGACTGGTGTGAAACAGCAGATGGTGCAATGGCTACTGCAGGCGCTGCGTAGTTGAGAACAGCGGGTGCCAAGAAGCCCGAAGGAGAAGCGGCGGCCAGCGCCATCACGGAAAGCAACACCACCAGCGAGTTCATCGTGGTCTGTGTTAGTTCAGGACTGAACGACAAAAACTGAATAACTGATGCTTTCTTCCATATGTCGAACGTATTTATACAATATTCAGGTTCCAAATGCACCGTATAAAAGTCAAGTTCAACGCGTCCACTTATTCATCGCATGAAAGTTAATCCCGGAAAGTCAAACAATTGACATATAAGACAATGTTAATTTTTAACTTTCTATTTTTTAAAGAGAATACATATCTCTGTTTTATTTATATAATATAGAAACTGCAATAAATGCGCAAAATAATGTAGGTAAAGAAACATTTGTGTGTATGTTAGTATTGTTTTCACACGAGAATTACTGGACCGACTTTAATTTCTTTTATCAGTAGAAAGCTGCATATTCATTGTGCTCTAGGATATGAATAATATTTAAAACATTTAATATGTTAACGTAAATAAACGGGATAATTATCACATACGACGCCTTTGCGTATGAGACTTATTGGTCAACCAAAAATAATATTTTTATCGTTTCGAACTTAAAAAGTGGTTTTAATAAGGTCCGTATTTTTTCGGTCAAGTCAAGGTTTCATGATAAATAAAAGTATAGAAGTCCTTTATTTAATTGTTTCATAAGTTAAACATCATCATTAATGTCATACTACTTGAATGTACGGCGATAACAAATTCATTATTAACAGTCAACTTTAAATTTTATTTCATATATGGTTCCATTAACTTTTTTTCACAGGTTATATTTGAAAGAAAGTTAAAAAATATTATAAAGGTATAATTCTATGAACTAAAGTATTTTAAACTTGATGGAGTATACAGAGATCTTATATGTAGTTTGGATGTTTTCGTTTCGGCGGTCTGTTTTCCATTTAATTTAATTTTAAATAGAACTCATTTGCTATCGACTATTTATCAATAAAATATGAATAACATCATAGTACCTCTTCAGTATGTAAGTAAACAGAGAAAAAATTGTTCTATTCTTCGATTGTGTTGTTCAAAATACGTAATTGTTGTGAACGTATGAAAATAATTTTCGGTTCCGGGATTATAATGGTGTCAATTATCTAAAACCAAAACATACAAAGGGTATTCATATCCAGCTTCTGAATATATTTGGATCGGCAAAAATTATTTATCAATCGGTACTCTGTAATAAGGAAAACTGCCACGAAAACATACGTCATATTAACAAGCAGTCGTCAAACTTATAAAAAATAAGCAGAAGTAAGAGGAAATTGTACAAATTCAATTTAGAGTTGTTTCTATGAATATGTCATTTGTGTAAAGCGAATTTTTAATGCTCGGCGTCCACAGGTCGGTACGAACCGCATTCCTTTTTTGTGTAATTAAATACGCTCCGTACGATGTAGACCAGTGTACGCAATTAGGTGACATTCAATACAAAGAATATTACGATCTGACAATAACAAGGCATCCGATGCGTAGGATATCGATTTGTGGACGCCTAGCATTATCTGAGGTGATTTTAGTGTATGAAGAGTAATTACGTGTTTATTAAATCTGAAATTCAGCTTGATAGAGATTTCCATTTCGTTTACTGCCCTAAAAACAATTTTGAACTAAAATATTTTTTATGATTTCCAATTTCCATGGCACATACATAATTTTCATTGACATAATAACATTAAAATTAATAAAAAGATCCCTATAAAGATTGCTCTTATGATGATCAATATAATATCATGTTCACATAAATATCGTTAAAGTGAAATATATAATGAATACTAAAGCAAACATAAGAACTGTTTTTTTAGTTTAATATGACTTTTATATCATATAAATAACAGTAGTACTAAATATGTAGTGCTTTTAGCCTCTTATAAGATAAAAACAGTATCGGTATTATAAGTGGTAATAATATAGGTGTCGATTGATTTTAGTTCGGAAAGTTGTTAAAACTGGATGTTTTTTTGTGGCTTTATAACGAAATGTTAAGGTTTTTGCGCGGCGGCCTTGGTCCAATGAAAGCTTCACTCTACTGGACGACAGGGCGGTGACTGGGCCAGCAATGAGGTAATTATATGGAGCTGTTATTACGGGGGCATTTAGTTTAAAACTATATGTTTATAGTTGTTACTTAAGGATAACAATACTTTTATTTTCTTGAATAGAAAAAAGTGATTCGCTGTATTGAATCACTACAGTTGGGTACTGTTTAATAGCAGAATAATATTAAAGACAAGATTTATCTTATTGCGATCGACGTATTATATCAAATGTTTGTAAGTGTATTATTTTATTCCAATCTCCCGTAGAAAAAATATGAATTTTCATCTCTTTTTTCTTTTAACATTGACATTGATAAGTTAAAAAGGATAGGAATACGAAACGGTATTAACATCTCTGTATATATTTGTAGCAACAACTACTTGTCCTATAAACGGCATGCGGAATAAGTTCCACCATAAATGGGTACAACCAACTTATGCCTATTATTATTCACCCACGGCATATAATAACGCACCTGTTATAATAACTTCTCATTATCTGTTCTCCTTTACTTTAATGACACTTTCAATCAATATCTTTTATTAAAATTGCTTTCTTTGTTATAGCAAAAATAGCCCTTCATTTTTTTTTACTTGGCCATCATTAAATTTCATGACAATGTAAATAATTGATTGTCAATAAACAATGTTTTTTGTAATTTCATTTGTTTTGTAAGGTTTTCGAGGAACGAATTGATGTACTCAATGATTAATATTTTAAGTAGAGAGAAGTTCGAAGATAATATTACATGTCTTATATTAAAGTAAAATAAAATACATGATTTCTCTGCTATAAATATATTCCAAACATTCCTAAGTAAGATGTTATACTTTACATTCGTTTTGCTTATCCCTAATCTAAATAGAGGTTGACTGTTGCGCTTCTTGACTTAGACCTGGTGGTCTAGCGTGGCAAGGTGGTAGCGTGGAGGGTTTACCAGCCGTGGCCGAGGGACGCCACCACGGGAGCGTGAGCTACGAGTGGGGCATGCGCGACGGCGACGGGAGCGTGGGCGGCGACAACGGCGGGAGATGCGATCTGTCACAAAATAAATGTTGTATTGTTGTACCTGATGATGAATTTTCGAAACCGATTGTAATTAAATAAAACTTCTTAATAAATATTAGAAATAGTGTAAAAAAGTCATGAAATATATGTTGATTGTTTCTTTTGTTTCGGAAATACTTATAGCCATAGAATTGTAAAGATCTATCAGTATCTAATAGAAAATATAAGTTTATCGTTTGTTGATGTGGAATGTTCATGCTTTAAAGCGACTTCCATCATTTATTATTAAATGACACGTCTGTTTTTTCGTCTCATCACATTAAATAAAAATTTACAAAAACAAATACAATAGTAGTATCCGTTTTAATATTGCCAATTATTTTCATACTATTATTTTTATAATACTCGTGGCAATGCTTTGAGGTGAATTACCTGTCGAGGATCTTTATAGAATGTTTACATTGATATGATTGAATAATATTTCTTCCATTTATATTTTTGGAACATTAAACAACTGTATACAAATGTTGATCGTCTTATATTACACTAAAATACTATTTATATCTGAGGAAAATATTTAATGTATTAAATTACCAGATAATCTCATCTGGTTCAGCATATGAGGATATAATCTACGTGTGTCCACTACAATGGAGGTAACACCGATTCCGTGATCCTAGGGCGCCAGAACTGTTGCACCCAGGGACCAGGAGCATCAGCAACTTACTGAGTTATACAGTGTTAGCGTATGAGATGGCAACAGAGACAGCTGCCCTGAAAATGGCTGCTCTAACTACAGCGGGGGCGACACCGATTCCGTGACCCCAGGAGGTCAGAACTTGTGCAACCACGGGCCAGGAGCATCAGCAACAATAGAGTGATGGCAACTTACTCTGACAGTGTTAGCGTATGAGGCGGCAAAAGCGATGGCTGCCCTGACAATGGCTGCTCTACCTACAGCGGGGGCGACACCGATTCCGTGACCCCAGGAGGTCAGAACTTGTGCAACCACGGACCAGGAGCATCAGCTATTGTTAGTTTGATGGGAAACTTACTCTGACAGTGTTAGCGTATGAGGTGGCAACAGGGACGGCAGCCCTGACGATGGGGGCGCTAACTAGAGCGGGGGCGACACCAATACCATGACCCCAGGGCGCGAGAGCTGGTGCGCCCAGGAGACCGGGAGCGTTAGCAACAAGAGAGTGATGGCAACTTACTCTGACAGTGTTAGCGTATGAGATGGCAACAGGGACGGCAGCCCTGACGATGGGCGCGCTAACTACAGCGGGGGCGACACCGATTCTGTGACCCCAGGGCACCATAACAGGTGCATCCAGGGACCAGGAGCGTCAGGAACAACAAAGTGATGGCAACTTACTCTGACAGTGTTAGCGTATGAGGTGGCAACAGGGACGGCAGCCCTGACGATGGGCGCGCTAACTACAGCGGGGGCGACACCGATACCATGACCCCAGGGCGCGAGAGCTGGTGCGCCCAGGAGACCGGGAGCGGCGGCAGCGACGGCCAGGAGGGCGGTGAATACGACCTGTTTATACATAAATGACATTTCAGCTCAACATACAAAACATACATGTGCAATGTGCGTAACGAAAGATATAATATTTAAATTTTTACTGGTTAATGATGATGGAAATATAAAATATAAGTATTTTTTAGCTTACCACAACTAAATATTGCAATTCACATTATCATCATACAAGAAATATTAAATTATGACTAGTTATAAGATAATAACATAAAAACCAGTCATCAAATAAAAATAACAATTTAGATTTAATTAAAGTTTTATTTTTAAATGCGGAATAAATACGCACATTTTTATGGCCCTAAAGTAGTCAAACCTAAATTAATAATAAAATTACAAAGATATAAAACTTCCTATTTAACATATTATTAATAATTTTTATTATTTTATTTTAATATTATTAGGCACAATAAAGAATTACATTATGTAGATGTAATCCATCGCATTATGTATTTTATATGATTATGATTTATATTATTAAATGTTGGGCGTAATATTCCAAGAACATATGCATAATACAGATTATAATGTAGAACAAATACAAAGGTATCCGTTTATAATGAAGCAAGGACACGAGGTAGGCGTGCGAACACAGTAGGCTTTGTGGCGACTAACAATACCCTCTTGCAAAACAATTTTGCAAATTTTGATAGATTTTGACAACCGTGCATTAATTAGGTGCTAGAGCATCGTAAATTACGTGCATGCTCGCACCTTGTAACATTAACAAGATGCCTTAACGCTAATCGTAATGGTCAAGCTTGTGGTGTTCAATTATCATCACAAACTAAACTGCCACTTAAAATAACGTCACAACATGAATTTAACCAACTTAAAGTGTATCATTTTATTAACCTTTTTTTTCTTTATTACATATAAAGAAAATATAACACGTTCATGTTTATTTATATTTAATTTATATCCATATAAGTTGTAATATGAATTACTCTGAAATGAAATTGTTTAGAGCATATCGATAATCGAAATACCACCGATATTAGAATTCCAAGTAGCTACAAAAAGGAATTACTCGTAACCAAGCAGTTTTTCATCCAGCAAAAAGTGAATTTAAAAATACCTATTCACACAATAGGTGTTGGCATTTACTAGTCCAAATTATTCACTCCAACAGACATTAAAATGTCTACCGTATTAACCAGTGACCTCGGAAGGTCGTTGGCGCCGGAGAAGGTCAAGTTCAATAAGAACTCTTTAATCTGATCGGATAAAAATGTACGACGAATATCACTTTCACATTTGAAGTGGCGTATGAGGATGATCGATGGCGCGTCGCCTTTCAGATTTTTTCTTTTATAATGAGGAATATACGCCTTAGTTTTGAAAATGAAACAGTTTGCGAAAGCTCACGTTGCTAAGGAATTATTCAAATTGTTATTACAAAATTGGATCTTGTATGCAATTAAAAGCATTAAAAATATAATAGAATGAATGAACCGTAATATTTTGAAATCCTTTTAAATTTCTTAAAAGCTCTTTTGCAAAGCATCACAATTAACTAACATGATAGCGTATTTTTATATAAGAAAAGAACTCGTTTACAAATTTACAATATAATAACTATTATATATACTACAAATCTACAATATTTTTATATATAACATTAAAAAGATCTAGGATGACAGCGTCTTTTCTAATTGTTTTAATTTCAATGGTTATTATAATAAATGAATTCGCTTTTGTTATAAATATATTATTGTCTTACCAGCTTGTACATTTTGATGTTAGGGTGGCTTGTGAAGCGTGTTAGGGAGTTATTGGATCGAATGTGCTTAAGAATTGGAAATAGAGGGCTTTTATAGTTCTAAGCCACATGATCCGGCCAAATCGGTCTAACCCTACCCAATACTGGGCCTAGGTCATCTATAACTTAAGGCTAGATATGTAAGTACAGATAGCAAAATAAATCGATCAGTTTAATTTATTAATTTTTTATTACTAGTGGTCTTCTTGTGGTTGAAATGAGACAAAAAGAAAAAAAAATAGAAAGACTCCGCTCAATATAGACTTTTAACAGCAATTTTACCTCTGAATTTAACCTCTGTCCGCGGATTTTCGTGCATTTTTTTTCTTCTTCATTTCTACATCCTATTGAAATAATATTTATATTATTGCCCATATAAAAAGACTTCATCGAAAGGACATCGAAATATATCAATCTTGGATATACAAAGAAAATACCAAGTTTAGAAGCAGATGATTGATTACATTGTTTCCATAAAAAGGATCTAGTATAACAAAAGTGAATAAAATATATATAAAACCTGTACAGAAAGAGAAGTGATTAGGTATTCAATGTATTCATTGGTTTAACACTTGGCGTGTTAGCTTTATATGACAATACTTTTTATGTTAAATTTTATTTAAATAAAATCATCATTATTTTGTTGATAAAACATCTTAAAAATTTACTTCCGAATAGCTCATTCGTTCGTTACTTAAGTGTTATCTAAAGCAATAAATATACCATTATGTTAATTAAACTAAAAAATACGTATAAACAGTAAGGTGTAGCAAATTCAACGTATTTCATAAGTCGCTTTGCCTTTCAAACCAGCATACCGCATTCTGGTCCGTGGGCTGGCATGCCTTGTCTTACTCTTGTCTTTTATACAAAATATTATTAGTAATATTTGTGACTTATTACATCATAAATAACCTTCGTTTTATTGGTAAAAGCTTTAAATATTGACTGGTAATTGATAGTACCGATAAATAAATGGTGATTATTTATTGACAATAAGATTTTATTACTAACCTTAAATCGGATTTAAGATGACCATTATCCACAAATTTCGGGCCAAAAGCAGTATAAATCATTAAACACATAAAGGGGGTAATAATTAACAATGAAATCAATGACGGAATACACACATAACGAAAAAAAGGCATTGATAATAATGTAATTGTATATTTTAATGTAAATAAACAATTATTTCTGAATGTTGTGGCACTTTATATATTCTAAAAAATACTCTTCCTTCTGTGATAGGAGTAGGTATATCGGGACTAAGTCGTTTCATAAGCAAATATTTACAGTATTTAAGTGTTATTTGCGAAAGGGGATTAGGGGTTCGTGAATAATTCGTCTTCTCACTTATCGTTAACATGATACACTACAGTTCGACTTTTTACAATAAAACGAGAAATAATCCGTCGTCCATAATATTAACACTTGTCTCAGGTGTTTGGACAGGATTAACAAAAGAATAAGTGTAGCAGGGTGATGAGAATACTCGTTAGCCTCTATTAAGATTTACCCCTAAAATCGTAATATGTGTTTATGAGGATAATGTAGTTTTATTTCAGTGAGATCATTACGAGGTTAATTAAAGTTCACTTTTTAGAGAGTAACTTATTAATATTAAATCTTTAATCAGACCCAGTTAGATACTGAAAAAATTAAAAGCGTACTACGTACTACTAATATATTCTTCCTTTTATTTCCATAGAAATTCTTGTGAATGTACTCTTAGATACTTACGTAAAAAAATTATATTCATAATGGTATTAGAAAAGAACAACTATTTCTTGTCAGTTGTCAGTCAGTGTTTAAACTTATAAAATCGAAAAAGCTCGTAATAAATTTATAAGAAAAATATTTGACTGGTTTATTGATTATGTAATATAGGCAAAGTTTATATTTCTGTAACTTTTATACCAACCGTACTAACAACACTTGGTTGTTATAACAAGCTAATTTTTAATTCTACACATACGACATAAACTTAGCGACAATATTGCAGGACAATTAATTTTGATCCTTTTAATTATATTATCACTGACAAAGCTTAAAATTTAGCAAATATACTATTATAATGTTTTATAATTTTGAATTAAGATGTGTAACGTAAAGAATAAATAAGACCACCTGTTGTCAAATGTCTACCAGTAATAAAAAGGTATTATTGTGAAATTTAGTGCAATAAAGAAATAAATAAAGAAGAGTTTAAGAAATAAATAAATTATAGTCCTAAAGTATATGTAAAGTTGTAGCGCAAATGTACTATAGAAACTATATGACTAACTGAAAAACAATAAACACATTTCTTTATAAAACCACATCTAAATCTAACAGATTGTCACATTATAATTAACGCATGGGAATCGAATCAAAACATAGCATCAATTGTGTTATTATTAACTCTTATTATATTAATAGGTACGTCTAAGGACTTTCGATACATGATAGAACACTGTTGAACCATAGTCTAAAGAATACACAAAGTAATTGCACGAAACTGTCTCATAGGCAGCGTCCCAGAGCTCCTCCGATAAATGTCGGAAAATTTAAAAGAGTTTCGTCGATAGATCTATTGTTATATAATTATTGCATTTTAAATGTGCAACCACGGTATGATTTTAACATTGTGATAGAACTATAGCTTTTTTATGACATACTTTTATTAATTCACATCGCATTAGAATTCATAACAAAATTTTAATTTTACTCTATTCCGTAATGTAATTAATTTAATATGCAATTTTTGTTTGTATTGCATCATAAAGTCACTTAAAAGTCTCAAGATTGTTTGCTCCATGAGCAATGATAAGAGTTATCTCAAACACTAACTAAAATATATTTCTATAGAAAATTTGCACGTTAGTATACAACTATCGAATTAAAATCTAAAACAGAGTACTTCAATAATAGAGAGTACTCAATAAATTGTTTAAAATTTGTCGATATTTTTTTAAAAACAAACACTATATTTTCTGAAAGAAACTTGAAAGAAGAAATTTTTAACATACTATTTGTACAACTTACAAATAATATATTAATATCATTCTAGAAATAAATCCCATTAAATTAAAGCTTAAATAATGGAAACTGAATGTAAATGTAATAGTAAGTGAATTGTTGGAATAATATTTCTAGAATATGTACAACTTCTCTAACAAGGGCGTTGACTTCTAGCCGACATTTCACAATTTATTCAGACGAACTTCCGCAATCATTTCATTATTTTCATCCCGATGAAATTCGACAAAAGAAATAGCTCGAGTGTGCTATGATTTATGTTATTTTTCATAAGGTTCTATTTATTTTCACAAGAGCGTTTTCTTTGCTTGTCAATTCGTTAATGATTTATAGGTAGTTGGTAAAGGATAAGGCCGTTGACTTCTGTTTTCTACCCTATTAGATATTTTGCGTTTTGAGAAGATTGTTCGCTTTTATGAGACGTGTCCACCATTGAAACACCATTCTTTTTAGGGGCAAGAAGATAATTAGGGTTTTTTTGTCCATATTGAAACGAGGTCTCGATTCCAATGCTAACTTGCCGACCACTGAATTGACGAGGCGGTCAAGCTTACAGGTATGGTAATATTCTAATAAGACGACATGACAAAATGAATTCATTTTTTTCAATAAGTTAATTTTCAAATCATATTTAATTTTTTGAATGATTTCATACCAACGTATGCATGACTTCTTAGTATATCAAGTTTGTAATAAATTATAATTTAAAACCTTCAATTAAACGTGATATATTTTTATGAAACGCGTAATTAATATTAATTGAAAATGGTAAGTGCTGTTTATTTTTTACGGAAGCAATATAATATTTATTTAAATTTAAGTAGAAGAACTATTTTAATAAATGCCGCATATTATGTATTGTGTCTGTGATTTTTTAATCTGTACCTAAATAGACATGTGTTAAATGGGGGCAATACATTTCAATGATACTATTACACGGTCAAAAGACTTATTATTTGTATCAGCACTCGGCAAACGTATAATAACATAGAATGACGTTGATTACCGACCCATTTACAAATCTAGTTGTTTATAGAACTAAATAACATAAGAACGTGTATTTTAAATGCTGTGATAATAAGTTAGTATCAAGTCGTTAAATTTATCTTTCAAAAACTTATGAATAATGCACTATAACTGACTTATTAATCATTCTAAATATTATAGTATTTTTCTAGAATAAAACAGATAATATATCTGTTAAACAAGAAAATTTCCCTAATACATAAACATCAAACTAAAGTAATAATCATTTAACCAGTACTTTTCGGAAACGGTTAAAAATTAACGGCCAGTAAGATAAAATAAAAACAATTTTCTATAATACATACTTTAATTTATATACATTCCTTCATTTATTGAGCAAGTCACTAGGCAATGATAACACCAAATTAGAAGTAGTAAGGGGAAGCGATGTATCTGGCGGCGAAGGGAGATGGGGCAGCTACAATGGGAGACGCGGCAGCTACGACTGGGGCGGGGGCAGCGACGTAGTGAGAAGCGGCAACTACGGGAGCGTTAGCGATGACCGGGGCAGCTACGGCGTGGTTGACGGAGTGGGCGGAGTAGGAGCTGGCGTAAGGAGCCACAGCATATGCTGCCGCAGCAGGTGCAACCAGGGCAGCTGGGGCAGCAGCCAGTGGTAGGACACCAGCGCTAGCTACGGCGGCGACGGCGAGGACAACCTGCGAATGGAAAATTAATTTTAACACTGGTTTTAAATCGAATATTACTGAAAAATTGTAATAGTTAGATGATTTATTTGAGTATTATTTTGATGTTTAAAAATAACACTCACAAAGAATTTGGCGATCATTTTGCTTAAGTTGTGACTGCTCACAAGTGAGATGTACGTAGAAGGATGCGATGTACTGTGTCGTCTTCAGGACAACCCAACAATATATACTGTTTGTCCATTTCATTGAGCAATAACACGGATAAGGAATACATTTGATTGTATTACACGGCCAAAGCAATCCGCTGGCACCGTAGGTTTTGACCCAGACGAGCAATGCATGTTAATTTGAAGTCAGGCCGCGTCAATTTCACTGCTTGTTATATAATTGCCAAAAGAAAACGGTTTCCTTACAATATAACTACAAATGATATTTGATGTATTTATATTTTATTTATAATGTTTAAAAATTCGAGCGCTACTTTTGTGGAATAAGGAGATTGTTGTGATAGTATTTTTTTATATTAACTGATTTAATTGTTTAATAACTAAATACTTCAGTTAATAAAATTACTATTTAATGTATAAAAAATATTTTAATTTAATATTACATATACTGTAATTGTAATAAAATTAAAACAATTTCAATTAGATTGATTATTTTTGTGACTAAAAATATTATGACCTTCTTTCTACCTCGAACAGTTGCAAAATTTCACGAAACTGTTTCTCAAGCTGCTCCATTTCTCCACGTGTGCTTGATGAATTCGAAATGAGGAGTCGCAATGCATCAAATGTTTTTTTAATCGGACGTAATCTGAATCACAATAAACAACATATAAAAGGCTTTACTTTTTCTTGTTAGTCACACATCACATTCTTTTCTTGTTAAGGAAGGTTCTACTACAAACAAAATGCTTTCTTACAAATCTGTAAGCATTTGACTATTACTATCTTACTTACTTACATACGATTTATGAAAAGTTTTCAGTTACAATAAATTATTTTGTTTATTTTCACAGATCGTACTTGTCGCTGCGGCGTTCATAGCAACTGAAGCGAGTGTCGTTCCTGCCGTTCCTGCTCCATTAGTCGCTCCAGCACATGTGGGCTACGCTCACGCCGTACCCCAGAATGTTCCTCCATACGCAGCTCAAATTAACGTTGAGAGCCGGGCGATAAACCTACCTGCGGTTGCCGCTCCCTTGGCTGCACCACTAGCTGCCCCAGCTGCCTACGCTGCCCCAGCTGCCTACGCTGCCCCAGCTGCTTACGCTGCACCGGCTGCGTATGCTGCCCCCTACGTTGCTGGATACCCATCTGCCTACGCCGCTCCCTATGCTCTCCCTGGTCCCTTTGCCCCCGCTGCATACGCTGCTGCTCATCCTTATGCTGCAGCAGCCCCATTAATCCGATCTCCCTTCGGTTTCGCTCCAGCCTATGTACGATAGATTTTTAGAAAACATCCTGGACCTTCCTTTAAAGACTTGTCATTAGAATAAGATTTTTGTATGTTATAAAGTATATATAATATTTTTATACATTAATGAATTTTATTTTGATAACAATACTCCCATGTTTACAATTATTTTAATAAGTGCAGATATTGTCAATGATTTAATGAGATGAAACATTGTCATTAAATTGTAAGATACAGAGATTATTATCGTGAATGGACTGAGTTAACATTTGTTAATGTCACCTGAAGGGAGAGTACTCTTGATACTGTAGATAGAATATTTTACTTAAAGAAAATATTGCTTTATTTATGAAATGAATAAAGTCCGCATTCAAGGATTTCAGAAAATTTGCTTGAGTGAAAGGAAAACCTTATAATCTTAAATTATTTACAAAAATTTTAATATTAATTTGCAGTGGCATTACAAATTTCCACCCTGTAAAGTATACCTTACTTGACAGTAATCGAAGACTTAAAAATTACTCTCATCATAGATGTATTTCTTGAAATACATTTGAAAATATTGCTAACAAATTATTTTCTATGAGTCAAAGGATTTTTTCTGTGTTCTCATTTTTCTTTATACATTTATGTAGTTGGGTATGCGAGATATTAAAATAAAATAAAAAAATATAAATGAGAAATTATCTCTCTCAAAATGAAAAAGTATTTGCTTAAATTTGTAAGGTTTTTCTAAGGCAATTATAAATTAATGATAGAACTTAAAAAAAATTGTTCCTAAAGTTCGCTACATAAAAAAGATTAAATCATATACTTCGCTAACCAAAATAACTTTGCTATTTTGATTTACTGCGTATTAATTTATGATTTACGCACATGTATATGACGTATAAGTAGACCTTTAATGGAATCTTGATACAGATCTATAGTTAAGTAATGACTACTTTATGCGGACATCATAAATCAGACCAATAAAATTTCATTACTTTGAAACTTGAAGTTTTTTGTTTTCGTATACTACATTTGAGTAATCAACTTTTTTATGCATATAAAGCTGGCGGACCAGTATTAAAGATACAAGAGCACGTGTACTTGTATAAAATCACCTAGGATTGTGATTGATAAACGTAATTTCTTTACAAAAAATGGTTTATGCAACAATTGGGTTGTTGTATGGATATAATTTTCCAATTCGACTTCAATAACTTTAGTGTGTTGTAATTATGAAAACCATAATTAACTTTTTTATATTTTAACTTGGCCATATCTTTGATCATAAGTCTAAAAATACCACCATATTTATGTATCATAACAAGCTTGGGAATAAAAAATCCACATCTTGTTCTATTAACTAAATGTTGTTTGTTTATCTCAAACCAAATCGAATTCTTGTTTATTTTATGGTCGCTATATCTAAGCCTTTATATTATTGATCGTATGTCGAATATAGACGAATATATAGACGAATAAAATTATTAACCTTCCAAGAATAGAATTCAACACCGTTATGATATATATTTCATAAATATTAAAGTGTCAAAACATATAATTATAGCAACTTTATGCGTCACTTCTTTTTTGTGTATAATTTTTGTTATTGAAAAAACACCAATTTTAAAATATATTTTTTATTTACAATGGTAAAAAACAGCCTCGGTATAAAAATAGCTTTAACAACCACTAACTAGACTATACAATAACAATATTAAATACTACATTCTACAGTTATATTACTTCCACGCGAATTGTTTTACAACTGGGGCGGGTAATACCGGTGGTCCAAAGGCATAAGGGAACGGTCTTGCTACAGCGAATGGCGCAGGAGCGACAACTGGAGCAGGCGCTAAAGCTGGTGCTACTGGTCTTATTATAGGTGAGAATGGTGCAACTGGTAATGCGGGAACTGCTCGGGCGAATACAGGTGCGGGTACGGGCACAGGTGCCGGTACGGGCAAAGGAGCGAATCTAGGATACGCAGGCGCAAATACTGGAGCTGGGGCAGCCACTGGGTAAGCAGGTGCCGGCAATACCGGTGCTGGAATCGGAGCTGGCAGGAAACGAGCGGGGGCAACAGCTGGAAGAGGTGCTGGCAACACCGGGGCTGACAGCACTGGGGCTGGGATGACGCGAGCTGGCAATGGCGGCGGTAGAATTGGTGCAGCGGCTAAAGAAGACGCGACTGCTGGGAATCCAGGCGAAACAGTGTGAATGGACCGCACAGGTGATGGAAAACTGTAGAACGGAGCATATCGGACGATTGGAAACGATTTTACTGCTGCTAAGTGCGCGTGTGGCAGAGGTAGATGACCAAACCCGCTAGCTTGACAACTAGCTATGATGGTGGCCAAAGACAGTACCTGTAACAATTATTTTATTTTATTAATGATTTTATCTAAAGCTCAACGATTAATCTCAATATTTATATTCTTTGGTTAATCATCGTATAAAATATTGTTATCAACTTACTAGTTTCGTGATAGACATTGTTTGGATGTACCACGACTTGATTAGTGGAGTTGTTACGTGGAAGTATAACAATGCATGTGACAGTAGTGGTTATATAGTTACAACTGTTGCAAGCATTGTTTCTATATCGGTCGGTAAGGGTTTCACTTTTCATCGATGGGACATGCGCATGCTCAATTAGGTGGTGACGCGGGCATCATCGATTACCGAATATGTCACGCACTTGACCATTATTGGGGTCTTTACATAATGTAATCGAACTTGTAGGTTATAGGGAGTCTTTTGTAATAATATCATTTGACCCAGACTACTTGTTTATGTGTCTGCAAGTAAGCACCAAAAATATATGTACCTAAATGGTTTTCTGATATCTGGAGCTAATCAGTGTTTAAAATTGAGATAAATGCATTAAAACCCTAAATTGGTTTTTAATATTATACCTTAAATGCACCACTAATTTCAATATTTCTTTGTAATAAATGGCTAATATTGCGGCTTAAATATTTGATAAACCTATTTTATTAATGTAACATATAATGTGTTATCCCTAATAAACTAAAATGTAATAATATAAAAATCTTGTTATATTAAATATATTGAATTGTTTATTATGTTAGAATTTTTTTTTCTGTTTCTCTGTTTATCTGTTTGTCTGTTTGTCTGTTGATAAAATTTCATATGCTGATAGACCTATATTAGGTGCAACTTATAGGCTACATTTTATTTATAAATATATTTTAAGGGGTGGCTTTTCATACATGAAAACGGAGGGTATAAAAATAAATTCGCGGATACATCATTAAAGATATATAGACCTATCCAATGACACCCCATGTCATTGGATAGGTCTTTAAAAATGAAATGCAGGTTTCTCAATGCGTTTTTTGCTAAAATAACTATTTTTTGTGATATACGCTTCTAAAGTCGTGAAAATGTCATACCACGAGACAATGTGAGATTTTGGTTGTGTTGCGGACATGTCTTTTTATACTCTTAACGAATAGATTAAGGCGTTAAAACACTCAATAAATTCTCAAAAACCTTCAAAAAATAACTAACTTTCAGCCCGCGGCTTCGCTCGCATGGGATACAATTTTCTGTATTTTGAACAGGCGCGCGCACTGTGAGGTTTTTTCAAACCTATTTCCATAGAAAATCATAAAAAAAAAACTATACACATACAAATATATCAGCGATCCTACGACCGTAATTTTTTTAAACTTTCGTTGTGCGCCTCTTAAAACTACAGAAATTAGTAGGCCACGCGTGCGAAGCCGCGGGCGGAAAGCTAGTATATTATAAAAGTGTATTATTTTTATTATTTTACTGATAAAATTTTACAAAAGCAATGGCTTTCATTTGTCTTTTACTCTTTCGACTTATATCGTGTTAATTATGTCTAAGTTAATTTGTATCATGTTTACGTTAAACAGATGATCAATTTTATTTATTTCCATGTCTATTCTTAACTACAATATTACGTCGATACGATACCTACTGAAAACAACAAAAGCTCAGTAACTTGTTTATATTCGTCTACTAGCGACCCGCCCCGGCTTCGCACGGGTTTAATGGATGATATTATACATAAAAACCTTCCTCATGAGTTACTCTATCTATTAAAAAAAACCGCATCAAAATCCGTTGCGTAGTTTTAAAGATTTGAGCGTTCATAGGGACATACAACATGACACATGACAGAAAAAGCGACTTTGTTTTATACTATGTAGTGATTCATGTATTACACAAGTTGAATTTCCATTGTAACGGTGTTTTGTTAGAAATCATAAGGTTTCTTGGGATAACTATAGAACCAATTTTGTCAAGGTTAAACTAAATATTAGCACAATCAAATGTAGCCTAACTGTGTCTGTTGCTTAGTAAATTATGGGTATAATGTGAAATGTACAATTATGTTATAAAGCCACGATGCTTTGCTTTATATAAATGGAAGATTTACAACGGACTTTGTCCGCGTTCTCCTTTGTTTTTTTTTTTTAGTTTCTATCTGTAAGTATCCTTACATTTTAGTGATAATTAATGGTACGATAGTATTAACAATAATAAAATTTCTGTATTTGTCTTTACAACTTACTAAGACTAAGGTATTAGGTACCTATTTGACAATGGAAAATGATTTCAAATTAAGAATTTTTGCGAAGTAAAAATGATTTGAAATGATGTCGCTAAGAATGGATTTTGTTAAATTTAAAGAGTGAATGTGATTGATTCCAAGACAGTTTATTTAGATTAAGCCCCGCTATTCAACAACCAGATCTGCAATTCCTTGTCGGGGTATAATAGGAGAGGCATCAGACAAATTTTCAAAATGCCTCAAGCCCCACGCAAAAAATGGTCCTGGCTGAATTTTAACACCTATTGTAATCTCTCTAAATAGAAGTCACCCCATGGTCAAAACAACAAAAAGTAGATTTTTACACTTCTTCTTCATCTAAAGTTCATGTGTGTCAAATTGTATATTCTTCCTATGTATAATTTCCGAAAAAAAAAAATGTTATTTCACACAATTTTAATAAATTAAATGAATATTATAAGCTTTTATCCTCGAAAAATGATATTAATATCATACAACGATATTTACAAACACGTGCGTCATTAATTAGGTTAGTGTCATTCAAACACTCTTGGGATGAAACCCTAAATGTGATTAACGAAATCTCAGGGGTAATTACGATCATTCTTAGAGAAATTAAACTATTTGCTGTTGACGTACTGCATATTGTATTCATTGTTCAAGATATTTTGATACTTTATAACCCAAAAGAGGATTCCTATATCCATAAAACTTTCCTATAAAATTGCACTCTTTATAAGAAAGACTTAAATACATGACTTGCAACCATTATTTTATTCCAGAAGAAAAAGTATTTTAAACAAAACAGGTTATAGCTATGGCTTTAAGGTAAATAAGTAAATGGGTGTTTTTCTTCATATTTTTTTGCAATTATTACTGTTAGAATTACATAAATGTAATTTGCCAACCTTTACCTTTTTACTGCTAAATTCTTTATTTGCGCCTCTATTTGCTTCATATTTATTTTTTATCAAAATCTTTATTAGTAAAGCAAAACAAAATTTTTCCCATCTATTCAATTTTTCTTTACTTTGCAATGTGATGTTTTCTCAAATAACAAGCGTTACGTCTTAAAGTTTTAACGTGACCGTTCTCGGAACGTCACGGGTCGGGCGCGCGGTATCGTGATATTTCAAAACGTGATCTGGAACTGTTGTCATTCTATAGTTTGTGTAACACTGCATCTTTTCCTCTTCTTCCATATCAAACTTTATATTGAACAGTATTTCTATCGACAACTGTATTTAAGAATGGCCTTGACGCATCATGCCTATTAAGGTTTATAATTTAATTACTCGTACTTTTTACATGCTGATGTTAATAAAATAAAAATAAATTATCACTTTATGTATCTATTTAATTCGTTTAAAGGCAGTCTTCGTTTACTTGAGGGCGATCAAAGGGGCAGAGGGGGCTACATAAGAGACGGGAGCCGCGGAATAGTAAGCTGCAGCTGGGGCGACGTATCTGGCGGCGGGTGCGTAGTAAGGGGATACCGGGGCAGCTACAAGGGGAGCAGATACTACTGGAGCAGCAACCACGCCATTGTAGTTCCTTGAGATGTACTGGGAGCTGGAGGCGGTCACGATGGGCGCTGGGGCAGCGACTAATGGAGCAGCAGCGACCAGGGGGGCGGGGGCTACTAGTGCGCCGGGCTTGGCGGCAGCTAGGGCGAGGGCAGCGAGGAAGACAACCTGAAAAAAAATATCATTAATTAAACAACAAAGTTCATATAAAACATGGTGAATAGTGTTTCCCCAAGAAGATAAAGATCTTCAATCTGAAAAGTATTAATTTGAGAATATCCCTCGAAATAAAGTTGAGAATGAAATAAATCTTTTCAATAAAACCTAATGGTTGTGAATATTTTAATTGAACTCTTCATTTACAAAAAAAAAGCACAAATCCAAAATTACCTTTCCGATCATTTTGTTTATTTAGTTGTGTTGTTGGATGTACCAAGTGGTATGTACAGTTTGGTGACAATAGCAGGCTTTTATACAAATAACCTAAGATTCACCTTGTATCTTTCGTCATAGCATCGTATCGCACGGGTTAAGACGCTGGGCACGCATCGAGGTCGGATCCTGACGTATGTCCATTACGACGAAATAACTGGACCAGTAGCGTAATATATGAATTTGGAAGCGTCATGAATTTAAAACCGTCAAAGGATTAGGTTGAACTTGAATAGAATTAGTGACGTAATAGGCAGCGGCATTTTATCGTACTTATAAGGAAATCCTAGATTTACTATCCGTCACATGTAGGACTTTAAAATATAGGCGATAAAAGACTCTTTCCTTTAAAAATATAAATACAGTACTCATTATAAAGAATGGGTCGATGGTAGCTTAATTGGTCCTTTATTGGGAAAAGTGTTTGGTTTTAGCGGTACCTGAATTAAAACGATAAATTATATTTTATCACAATATCACGTTAAGCGTACCTACTCAAGTATTTTTCAACACATAAACTTAAGTGCTTATGAATAATCATGTAATTTTTATGACCCTATCACCGGTTTTGTGCTATTACTTGTCGATGTCGATTAACTTTTTAAAGTACATATTTTTAATACTAGTGGCTAGGGCCGAGCTAGATCTCGCGTAGCGTTTTTCTACTCATGAATTTTCTTTATATATTTACTATTTGCGTACAAATACATATATTTATATTGTTGTAGTGATACTTGAAATATTTCACGGATTTTTGTATTGCAGATATGTAATTTAAAATAATAGCATACGAATTTAGTACATAGTAAGTAAGCAACATTGTAAATGAGAGCGAAATAAAAATAAAAAAAAACTAGATTCATACTACACTTATTAACACAACTAAATTATTGGGTCAATAACAAAATTAAATTTTTAAAAGCAAATTTTTTGTCGATGTTTCCTTATTTGAATATATCATGATAGTAACAAAACATATAAAATTAAAATTAAATGAAAATAAAATAAATAATAATAACGATTTATTTAAAAAAATATTCACAAAATAAATTTATTGTTGTCAATTGTAGTTCCATGTGGTATTATATCATAAATATTTTGTCACATTGTAACTTGTTTAAACAACATACATAAATGAAAAGCAATACAAACTTAAATTAAAGTGCAATTGGACTAAAAAGAAAAGTAGCTTTTGGAGTAGAGCCAAACGCACATAATCTAATTATGCAAAAGACTTTTTAATGTTTACTCATTGAATTAACATTACTGTAATACATAGAAAAACATGATAGGTATAACAAGATAAAGATTGTTAAAGAGGTTGTAATAAATATTAAATCTCTTTATATTACAACTAGTTTTTATTTAATAAAGGTTCGCATAGCAACACTTAAGGTGTCGTTAGGATTTCTTCATCCTTCTCAAATACCCGATCATGCGTGCCACCGTTTAGCAAAGTGATCATTATTGAACACGAAATTTTGTTCAATATTCCAAAGAAAGGATTTTGATTAAATTATATCTTCCAGGCTTAGGTGATTATTTGTTTGAAAAATATTTATTATCTGCGCTCATTATATCCATTTCTTACATACCCAATGTAAGAAATTTGTTTTGGTGAAAGTGCGCTGAGATAGCTTATGAAGATGTAAGAGGAAGCTACAAACAAAAGAAACTCTTGGCGAGACCCAATTACAATTTTTTAAATCTAAAGACATCAAACAATATTATGTCAGGAAAAAAATGTTCTTAATTTATAACTTTTGATCCATTTAAGTATCTCGAAGGTAGTTATTTTTACGACTTTCATTAAATAATTTCATTAAAACTTAAAAAAACTACAATTAAATCCATTCTGAAGCTTTTATTGATGGTCGTATAAACAGATAATAACTGTCCTCTTTTTATAATAATAAATTAATTCTTACGGATTATATACCTTATTTAGAAGTTAATCCAGTCAATAAATCAATTAAACATGGTGTTGACGAGATTTTTTACTATTATAATATTATGTAATGCGATACTTCCTCATATTTATTTGCAACACATAGTGTGAATATAAACACGTAGAGGCATAATATGAATGCTGTCTGAGTCTTGTCATATAGCAATATGATAATTGTTATGTGACTACTTTTACTTTTTGTATAATATTATGATTTTCTTTTTTTTTCAATTTTCCTAAATAAGTCAACATAACGGCTACGAAAGCATTCGAGAGAGAAGTGACTTTAAGTGAATTCAAATCAAGGAGGAGACCTTAGTCATTCTACTCACTTAAAAAGCATATTACCTTCAAAAGTAGTGCCCTTTACATTGATCTTTTATAAGGTGGAACTAGGAGGTGGGAAAAGGAGCTATTCCATAAATAACTGTTTTCACATAAAATTCATTATAAAATAAAAAAGTGGATGTAGAAAAGTATAAATATAGTGTATTTACAATCTTAGGCTAAGCTGCGAATTTTAACAAGTGAATAGTTTGCAAACATTTTATCTATGAACAATTTTACTATTTTTATAATCGTGGTGGTTTAGTGAGTGGCCTATTAACTGGCCTAAAGGTTGTTGGCTCGATATCCCTGGGGTTTGATCGCGCATTCTGCATTATTCTTCGTGGTACATTTCTCGCCCTCGGCGGTGCTTTGTATGCTACTCGCGACGCAGGGACCCTTATAGTACGTACTCTCAAGGGAGCCGATACAGGCCTTATAATTATTCTAGTCTTTGGTATAAAAGTATGCACATGAGGTACAGCTTTCAACGCTAAACTGTGATGATGATGGTGATGCTGATGGTGGTGATGATGATGAAGACCTACTGGAGGTGGAGCGATATATGTTAGAGGGACAGGAACAACTTCCACTGTTGTTTTTAACTTCTGAGGTTTTTGCACGGGCTGTGGGACCTGTTTGGGTATCGGAGGAGCGAGGTACTGTCTGAAATTTACATTCGTATTTGACGGCAATGCTTGAACAAAGCTGTTGTCTATGTTCGAAGGTGCTCCGGTTACTGATGCAACTGTTGTAGCTTCTTGATTCCTTTGAGTCGTTACTGCTTTAGTCGATGGATGTTGTGTAGTCGCCTCTCTGTTAGGATTATCCGTTGGGAAATTGTCGGCGGGTTGCGGTATAAAACCAAAGGACGGTAGGCCAAACGGATATGGAGGTAACAGGATCGTTGCTACTGGTGCAGCAGCATGGGCGGTAGCAATAGCAATAGCTACATTTGGGTTAACTGGTTCGTTTTGCGGAGGGTTTGTAGGTGCCACAGGTAATACAGTCGTTCTAGTAGCTTCGACGACAACAGGAGGTTGGGGTGCAACTGGAACCACTGGCGCCACTGGTACAGGCTGCAGTACTGGTGGAGTGGCCACCAAACGGTTGAATATTCTTTGAAAATACTGCGAGCTCGCAGCGGTGACCACTGGAGCACTTCCGACAGGTGCAACTGGTTGAAATTCATGAACTCCTGAACTATAAACAAGTCCGCACGCTAGCGAAACTAATATTACCTGAGAAAGATAAAAATTAATTTACTATTTGCTTTTAATACTTATGATCTATATAATTTTATAATTATTATTAATTGATTACCTTGAATTCAAGCATTATTACAACGTTCCCTCACGAGACCGCCTATAAATATGAAATGCGGTCGATAGAAAATGGAACCCTGTCTTTTATATAGGTGTAACAAATTTTGCATTGTGGTGTGGCAATGTAGTCCGTGTAGCAGAATACCTAATGGTTCAATGGGTAAGGACATGAACCTTGATGGCTACAAAAATCGTATTGAAATTACGGCGTAAGAATAATAATAACTAGACGTAGCCCGCTGGGAAAGTATCACCCCGTTGTAAGTCAGCTGTTTTTGAACAACATGATATTTCAAAATACGGAAAGTGATTTTCTTCACTAGCGCAAGCAACGATACTATAAGATGATAGTATATGAACTTGAAATATGTGACAATTTTTCTATTTTACAATCACGTTTCTAATATCAATACTTATAAACGTGTATGTAATTCCACCTTTCTACGAATTGGTATTTATAGTATAAGAATATGTGTAAACAAAATAATCTGTACCTGAAGGATAATAAATATGTTTTTGAAGGGTGAATAGTGCCTCGAACCTGCGTAAATATTTTACGTCCACGTCTAAAAATCAAGTACAAGAAAAACATTCTGTAATCTGAATGTGGCATGTTTTAGTGAAAAACTATTTCACTTTGTTACACTTATCTATAGTTTTAATATAAAAGCAAAATATTTTTATAATGCATCATGTTTTGAGTTTTTCGATTGTATTTTTTGTTAAAACGATTTATTTCTTAATTTTTTGTGTATTCAGTATCACGCCGACTAATTACTACAATTTCAAAACACTTACCTATAGCAAATAATAAACATAGCGACATACAAACATACCAACAGTGCAATTCATATTTCATATGTTGAATTCCCACCTATCCCAAAAATGGGGGTTAATTTAAATTTCAAACCTAGCCCTCGTTTTGTATGACGTATCCCAACGACACCACATAAAGGGCTCCGGCGAGATGTTTTTCTTATTTTTCATATTACAATATTAGTGAATACATGGATGATAAAAATCCATCGATTGTAACATCTCCTTAACAATAAGAGGACAGTTGCTTGGATCTTTCGTTAAATTAAAATCGTAAACATTTATTCATTGTATTTAACATTTTTAAAAGAGCAACTACTCGAGTTTCTTGCGGGTTCTTCTCGGTAGAGACAGCCTTGCGAATCAGTTGTAAATAAATAAATAATAATAATAATAATTAAGTAAATGTAAATGACGTGCTAAAAGCGCCTCAACCGAGACCGATTTGGAAAATAAACATTTCTACTTTGACTTTGAAACCACGAAGTTATCGATGTACATACACTAAAAAATAATGATAATACGCCCTGAATTGATAACCTCCTCGTTTTTTTTTATTAAGCCAGTTATAAAGGCTTGCAAGTTCTACAAATGTAAAAGTTCGCAAACTGAAATAGTGATTAATGGATTTAACTCAAATATCATGTTTATGTTTGTTATCGAAATCCCTTTTTCACTGGTGGGATAAGGAAGGCTCGACCAAAATATTATTTCTGTATAAATATAACTTAATAATATAAAAAATGTATCAATTACTTTAAAACGGGTTTTAAGAACACTATTTATTTACAAATGCATGTTGTCAAATGCAGCATGTTTAAATATCAATGAAACACAGACTAGCATATCTTATATCATTTCCATGGAGGATAAAACTTTGGCGGTTTAATCTAAGGTTTAATCCACTTCAAAGTTGCTCCTAATCTAGTTAAAGATTATGAGCAACTTGAGGTCTCTCATAAGCTGTTTAAAATTCTACATACAAGTTAAGATTATGTGCCCACGCTATAAAATTTTAGTAGAACCTCAGAAGCCTAGATTTTACACCAACCCCAACCACGCTATTACGCCTCTTGCTTTTATTTGTATAAGATAAATTAAACAACTTTGCTAACACTTTTCGATAGGTTCCCAGTATTGGACTTTGTTAAAGTATTTTTTACCAATCATTTATAAATTAATTCATTTTATTATTTCACATAAAATTTACATTTCACATACGAGCTTTTATATATATTATAAATTTAATAATAATATATGTTTGTTCCATGAAACAAATGTATGTTGTATTGATGCACTGTAATAAATATACATAGCTGATATGTTATATACGGCAATTGCTACTTATTTATTTTTTTTGTTTGAATTTCAGTTAAGTTAAATGTATTTATTACCTACATGATTATATTTGATTTTTGTCTCAGATATATTTACATTTTCTGCAAACCACTTTAAAGATAAAAATAAGCATGAAGTTAATAATAAGGGCGGTAAATATAAAACAGGTAAAATATTTAAATATAGATAAAACAATGTATCAATTAAATGACAACTTGTGTGACTTCATGCAATTAGCATTTGATTATATTCTTGTATTCATCAAAGATTTTCGAAGCAATATGTTTACCTCAGGTAGGCGCCAACCACGTATATTAAAACGTGGCATGCAGCGTAGGGGTTTCAGATACATTCAACAATTCAAAACTCGTGATGTATTTTAATATTGTGACCAAAAATAAATGATTTTGAACGTTTTGTATTCTCTTGTGTTTATTTTAACGTGAGTACAATCCATTTAAAACCGCGTTTAAAATGATCGCTTTAATTGAACTTATATTTGAATGTAGTTCTAATTTATTTTTGATAACACGAGCACAATTTGCATGGATAAAAGACTAGCTTACAGAAAAATATCAATTCCATAAGTTTTGTTAATGAACAACAGTTTTTTTTTATAACACGGTCTTGTAATATATAGAGATTACTTAAATTTAATATATCATATGTATGGTGTATATTAATTTATAAAGTTATAATAGTAAGTACTAAAACTTAGAAATTAGGAACTATATATGATTAACACAATACAAGTGCGGAAATACAAATGTACCTAATACTTTAAGTATACCTGCAGTGTAGATTTCAACCAATATATGAGTAGCCGTACAGTTAATATTATGCTGATTTTAATAGAATTTTAAATTATTTTTATTTTTGATTAAGTGAACAATATTAACATATAATTTTAGACTCACTAATTTACAATTAGTGTTTTGCATTTTCAACTATAACAATTAAATAAATGCTTTGAACCGACTAATTTTATGGTCTTGCAACGTCATAAATATTAATCAGAAAGAAGAAGAATTTGTGACTATAAAAAAAATAAAAATGAAAAATCAATTTGCAGCATATTTATTTAGTATCACATCTTTGGTCAGGGCAATTCTTATAGGGCAACGTAAGGTGCGGCATACGGGGAGGCGTATGCTGGTGCGGCAACGTATGCAGCGGCGGGAGCGGCAACATAGGGAGAAGCGGCAACTACTGGGGCAGCTGGGGCGACGTACGCAGCGGGAGCGGCAACGTACGCGGCAAGGCCGTTGTTGATGCGGTGGTAGTATTGCGAGCTGGAGGCGGTGACCACAGGTGCTGGTGCGGCAATAAGGGGGGCACTGACTAGAGATGGTTTAGCAGCAGCGATGGCTACCATAGCTGAGATGAGGACGATCTGCAATAGACATAGTTATTAATATCACTTTCCCGGTAGCTGTGAAGAAATTAGTCATTTAATGTAGATTAATGTAAAGTGAAAATCATAAACTATTTTTTATTAAAATTTTGTTTCGGTACTTAACACATGTTAACAATAAGCTCTAGATAACGCTTTTCCAATTGTTCTTTTGTCATTTCTATTATCGTTTTCACACCGTTTAAGATAAATAAAAGTACTTACAATTTTCATCATTTTGATTTGTTTAGTTTGCGATGGAACTGCAAGTACAGGAATGATGCCAATTGTTTGTCTTAGCGGACATTTTATAGTGTCCACTGGTAATATGTTGCAACTTGAACCAAATGCGGCGACGTCTCTGACATTGACGATGCGTGCTTGGAATCGAGAGACGTTTCACCACCTTCAGAGGATTAATCATGGACTACTTTCCAAAAACACTCGAAAATACCGGAATTGAAAAGGAAAAGCATAGTTATAGAACCATTATGTTCAAAGGAAAAATATTACTTTGAGCATCCATATGTTTTTTTCCATTAGCAAGAATAATTAATTAATTATGGAGAG
>LQNK01000705.1:425679-491780 GCA_001586405.1 Phoebis sennae
TGAATTAATTCAATAATATATTGTTATTAGGTCTAGATTTAAGAATTTGTGACTATAAAAATAAAAATGAAAAATCAATTTGCAGCATATTTATTTAGTATCACATCTTTGGTCAGGGCAATTCTTATAGGGCAACGTAAGGTGCGGCATACGGGGAGGCGTATGCTGGTGCGGCAACGTATGCTGCGGCGGGAGCGGCAACATAGGGAGAAGCGGCAACTACTGGGGCAGCTGGGGCGACGTACGCAGCGGGAGCGGCAACGTACGCGGCAAGGCCGTTGTTGATGCGGTGGTAGTATTGTGAGCTGGAGGCGGTGACCACTGGTGCTGGTGCGGCAATAAGGGGGGCACTGACTAGAGATGGTTTAGCAGCAGCGATGGCTACCATAGCTGAGATGAGGACGATCTGCAATAGACATAGTCATTAATATCACCTTCCTGGTAGCTGTGAAGAAATTAGTCATTTAATGGAGATTAATGTAAAGTAAAAATCATAAACTATTTTTGATACAGTTTATTAAAATTTTGTTTCGGTACTTAACACATGTAGTTATAAATAAACTCTAGATACCGTTTTTCCAATTGTTCTTTTGTCATTTCTATTATCGTTTTCACACCGTTTAAAATAAATAAAAGTACTTACAATTTTCATCATTTTGATTTGTTTAGTTTGCGATGGAACTGCAAGTAGGAGGATAGGAATGATGCCAATTGTTTGTCTTAGCGGACGTTTTATAGTGTCCACTGGTAATATGTTGCAACTTGAACCAAATGCGGCGACGTCTCTGACATTGACGATGCGTGCTTGGAATCGAGAGACGTTTCACCACCTTCAGAGGATTAATCATGGACTACTTTCCAATAACACACGAAAATACCGGAATTGAAAAGGAAAAGCTTGGTTATAGAACTATTATGTTCAAAGGAATAAATGTTACTTGGAACATCCATATGTTTTTCAATTAACGAGAATAATTAATTATGAAGAATCCGCCTTGCTTCACACGGGTGCAAGAAAAATAAATCCTTTATTAAAATAAAAATACGCGTGTAAGAATATCACAAAATAAATCTAGATTGAGCCGATCTCGTAAATTCGGTTATTTTACTGCACTAAAACCTGGATTAGATTTTTTTAACAATAAAAACAAAATTTTTGAGCGATTTAACATTGCATTTAAGATTATTCAGAACATTATGTTTGATAAAATTATTCTCTTGTCGATTATCAAACTTAATGCAACATATTACAATTATTTTTTTATTTACAATACTGGCCTGATTCCGAAAGCCATTTTTAGCCATTTTCAGCTTGCTTTTAGAGTTTTAACTCGCATGATGCCTATTAAATACCCCGATATGGAATGCAAACCTGGCTGGTAAATACCGGAACTAAATCTTAATAGACCCCGAAAATTTCAAAAATATAGTTTTTTTATAAATAATATATGTGAGCAATATTATTTTTTATTAATGTTGTATTTTTTTTTTGTTTAAAAAATAGAAAAAAATTAAGGCAGACGATTTAGTCAGGGTTTTCATCATTGCCAGGCGCGTTCGAAAATATTATGCACGAATTAGTACATAGTATTTGTGGCAAATTTAAATTTTAAAAATAATATTCTCAAAAAGACGGTCTGCTTGGTGCGTTCCACCTGCCAGGTCAATAAAAAAGCCCCGCTGTATAATAATGTGTCGGGGTATAATAAGAGAGGCAAGTTCAGTCAGTTCAGCTTGTCTCAAAAACCTACCCAAAGAACCATTCTTTACCTAGCTCTGGGAATATTACATTAAGATGTTCATAGGCGGTCATGATCATTCAAGGTAAGGTGATCCTCAAGTTCCCATGTTCACTCAATCAGAATCAAATCTGTTTAACATTATTATATATTTCATCGAGAAAGATGAAATTCAGGTTTAATTAATATCTTAATAATAGCATTAATGAATTATAGTATACTATAATTAATAGTGAATTCTATGGTACCACTTTCTAGTAAATTCCGAGGTAGTTCTATTACATATGATTATAACGGTAGGCTTTGTATGTAACGCCTGCATCGGACATGAGCATCACAATTATGCAACCGTATCTGTCTCACATTTGCGTGAACAAATGACTTAATTTGGACAGTAACAAACCGCTCATTCAAGTTTAAATATCTATGATAATATAAATACGTACGTATTCCATGCATTATTTTGACATTTTTTTCGCATACATGTCGTACTGGTTTAATTTCAACTTGGTTTTATAAAAATGAGCGCCTGTCAATTAATCGAGCAATAGTTCCTTAGGGCAACAGCAATACTTTTTTTTATAAAGATTTAAATATTCTGAATCCTTTTTCATTTTTAAAAGTTCAGGACATACCTTAAATCCCAAGAGAAAACCGAATACGAAAAGCATTGATGTGTTTTTTCTTAAAATAACGAATAAGTGGAATTTTGTTGAAATTTAATTTGATAATTATTTTCATAAAAACCGAAGTTCTTAATCCTTAAAATCATAAATATTAAGAAATTTGTTTTATAATAAAAGTCTGAGACTGGTATCGTGGAGGATATTAATAATTTAAGATAAACAAAAACAGAATAAAACACACATGGATAAAGTTGAACAACATTTGCCTCGTGTTGCGATTGTTACCATAAATAAAACAAATTACAAAGCTACTTCAAATAATTTCAATCTATGATAATGATATCGTTGTAAGCACATTATTTGATTAAAATCTACACTTATTTTGTAAGGTCTATATTAAGGCAATGTCTATATTTTTGCTTTCTTATTTGCTAGACTAAAGATTTAATGTTATTTATAAAGTTCATTGATTAAGTTGATTTTTGATGTTTACTTATTGCGTAAAACTAGTTGGTTTTTTTGTTATATCTAAATTTTAAAAAAATCATGATCATAGTTTTCGATATATTTATTTGTTTACCAACACGACTAATGGGTATAAATCAGTAATGTACGCATAATCCTTGAACAATAATGACCTAGATCGTATTAAATAGGGTTTATATAATCTATCTGAAACATTCTAGTGTCCACAGAAAACGGTTAGTTAAAACTAATATGTAGATTACGTAACCGGCTTGTTAGGTTTATATTGTATGCTTTCGAATAAGTAAACATTATGTGCGTCCAGAATACTCCCTGATATCGTTATATAATTAATGATAACATTGTTATACATATTACGTGAAGTGTATGGACTTTATGAGTAAACTTATTGATCTATGAATTGTGGGAACAAGAAGTATACATTGGTATATTTTATTGAAACCTACATAACTCAAACCTACAAATTTATTTGGGAGAAATTTAAAGCTTTTGTGGAAGGATTCAATCTCCTTCTGATATCTAAATCTACAAATAGGACGAGTAACTGCACTATTTTATCACATTGTCCTTAATTGATTTTTTAAATATTTTTCTGATGATACTTCCATTTTTCTATCCTTTGCTTCGAAGCAAAAATGCATATGATATTTTTTTAAACAGGTATTATTTTAAAAAATATTATTAATAATTAAAAACTGAGCCCTTTCATCACATTGGTCATATTTCGTCAATCAACGTTAAAGGTAGTAGGAGTAGTGTGAAGCATAGACGGAGCAAGCAGCGACCGAGTTTTATTTTATTTCTTAACTAGCTTTCCGCCCGCAGCTTCGCACGCGTGGGCTACTAATTTCTGTATTTTTAGAGGCGCACAACAAAAGTTTAAAAAAATTACGGTACCGGGACCGCTCATATATGCGCATGTCTATAGTGTTTTTTTATAATTTTCTATGGAAATAGGTTTCACCAAAATCTCACAATGCGCGCGCCTCTTCCAAATACAGAAAATTGTAGCACACGCGAGCGAAGCCACGGGCGGAGAGTTAGTTATTTTTTGAAGGTTTTTGAGAATTTATAGAGTGTTTTTATCGTATCTATACGTTAAAAGTATAAAAAGACATGACCGCAAGTCAACCAAAATCTCACATTGTCACGTGGTATGACATTTTCACGACTTTAGAAGCGTATATTTCTAAAAAATATTTAATTTAGCAAAAAACGCATTTAGAAACCTCCATTTCATTTTTAAAGACCTATCCAATGATACCTCATTTAATGCTGTATTCGCGAATTAATTTTTTTATCCTTCATTTACATATATGGAGAGCCACCCCTAAAATTATTTTTTTTTTAATAAAATGTAGCCTATAAGTTGCACCTAATATTGGTCTATCATCATGTGAAATTTTATCAAAAACTGCCCAGTGGTTATTACGTGATTGACGCACATACAAACAGATAAACAGACAAACAGACAAACAGATAAACAGACAAACAGACAAACAGAAAAAATTTTTTTTAACCATGGTTTTGGTATCTATAGAACATACATATTGCATACCAATTACTCTTTTTGAAAAACATTCAATATACAGAAATGGTTCGGTTACTGTTTTATTATATGTATAGATCACGTTAAATTCAATGGCCTCTATTATATTTTCTTAATAGCTTATAACTGAAGTATAAGCGTTAAAATAAATGATTTTCCTTAACGATAAAATCGTTATCTTAATTAAAACTAAAGCACACTTAAGATCGAAACTTGACAAAAAATATGAAATAAAAAATGTTTTTGGTTGCTACATAATATATTTCGTTATCCTAATATCACATTTTGGTCAATCAACGGCGGAGGTAGTAAGAGTAGGGCGAAGCGTAGGGGTAGGCGGAGTAAGCGGCGAGCGGGGCGGAGTAAGCGGAGTACGCGGAGTAGGCCACGGGCGCGCTGTAGGCGGCCGCTACGGGCGCGCTGTACGCCGCCGCCACGGGAGAGGCGTAGAACACGTCGGGCTTGGCGGCAGCCACGGCCAGGAAGCAGGCGAACATGAACTGTGGGTAAAACATATATTCTATATAGTTGTATAAAGTAGCATTACTGCGCAATCTGAACCTTTAAATATTTAACTTTTAATAGTTTCTCACTCATTTATTCAGGTTATTATTATTTTTTAGAAACACAAGTATTGAATAATAAAATACATTTTTTATTGTTTGGTTTTTATTGAAATTATAACATTATTTAATTACTCAATATCACTTACCAGCTTGAACATTTTGTTGTGTTGATAAAAGTTTAAGGAAACAAATAGGACAGTGGATGTCGTAGGACTGATACGATAAGCGTTGCGGTCGAACTTTTTATACTTTACCATAGTGAAGAAACATGGCACAGCGTCCTTCCTTACGTGTTTTGAGTATCAAGAAGACGAAGCTGAGTTTTTGATGATAATTATTATTTAGATTTTAAAATAATGTAATCTATGAATAAGCACTCAAATCAAATAATATTAATGATTATTATTAAATTTTATGATATAAAAATACATTTGATGTTATTTCAAAATATACTTTAAAATTATAGCGATATTTTGATAAACAAATTCTATGTTCATCCAAAATCGCGGTTATTAATGTAATTTTTTTTTTTTTCTATTACCAAATAAACATAAAATTGAACTTATATGTTAATTTACATCACATAAACCACTCAGGTTTGTACAGATGCAAAATAATAGTCTACTATATAATAGTCTACAAATGGTGAAAAATGCAAAAAAGAAAAGATACAAGAAATGAAAATCAACTTAGTCTAATCGAAGTTGGGTTATTACTTATGTAGGACTTTTTGAAATAAGATCTTCCAAAAAGTGTTTTTTTAGTTTATTTTTTCTGTATAATCTAGATGACGTAAAAAATATAAGTGTAGCCGTTGACAAATAGAAGAAAAAAATTTCAAACAATTTCGTCTCTTATATTATAATTGAAAATTTATTTATATTGCTTTATAATACGCGTACAATTAACAAGTAAGTCCTAATTAGCCTTATTTTCGATAACAGGAACTATAAGAGTGCTACCAGCAGATTATAAAGTCTGAAAAAGTACTTTGTAATAATGAAGATATCAAAATGTATTGCTTATTCTTACATTAAACAACAAATAAGAATAATTATACATCACACAAACCAATTTTTTATTGAAACTAGAACCGTTAACTGTGTAAAATATATATATAGGTGTCCCGTAATGAGTGAAGCATCTCTGGGGGGATGATAGCTGATCTAATAATCTATCAACAAAACCCAATATAGGTCATACGAAAATATCACTGTTTTTATATACAGATATAAACAACAAAACAAATGAAAATGGATTAATAATGAAATAGATTCGTTGAAGCATATCATTAATACTCGTAATAGACGTATAGTACCCTAACAACTGATCACTCTAGTCTGTGTTTACAAGACCATACGTCTATGTTGGAGTCAACATATTATTAATATTGCCATAATCAATGAAAAACTTTTAAATGCTGCAAATAATATTGTTCTTGTTATTAATGTTCCAAATTATATTATATATACATAGATAAACTATAACAAACAACGGACGTTTCATGTTCAAGTTCAAGGAAAAAAATGTATGACCTTAGAACGCCCTCGTGATAAAGGGCTGGAAATAATGTAATTTTAATATAGTATAACAAAAAACACTAATTTATAAATACAATTAATAACAGTTCAGACGTCAAGAAGATTCTACAGCAATTCACTTGGCGTAAGAGGTAAATGTATTTAATATGCTGTTAAGCGATCGATTTTTTTACAGCAAATAGGTAACAATACTAATTTCCTACTTTCTGTATTCTGCCAAACTAATGCAATTTTGCAGAATTTGCAGAATACATGTATAAAGCGCTATCCTAACTTATTTAACACTATTAATTATTTAAGCTTCTTTATGCTAGTTTTTCTTTTAATATGTATGTCCTGATAACAACATTACAGAAAAATCAGCTGCATATATTACTTATATAACTCCGTGACTCCACATTTAATAAATGGATAGGAAGATGTCTCATCTTCCTATCTCATATTGGGATAAATTAGGTGATTTCACCACTTATGGGAATAATCGAGGCTAACGATTTATTGCCAAAAAAATTGGAAGTTTTCTTGGTAGTAATAGTAGAAGATTTTATGCAGTCAGAAATTAAAGGACTATTCTAGTGTAGGGACTAGTGTATCTCGGTAATAAAAATAATAAACATTTATTTATTTTTTACCGGTTCTTTCGTACTTATACTAATTATTTTATGTAACAGCATCGCAGTCCATGAACATCAAAGTGTCGCAGATACCATGAAATCCTGAAGGATGGGGAGGGAATTGGGAGAGGAATAGAACAAGATGGGGAATGGGTTGGGAATCTGTATTCCCAACTCATGCCGGTGTGTGCTCGCTCACCACACGAAACACAGTGCAATTTACTGCTTCACGCCGATCCTATGCTGGGGGAGTGGCAATTTTCCTGGTGCGAGCTTGGCCCAATCGTGCAATGTACATAATGCAAGATAATTTTGTACAGAAGTGAGATTGAATCTCATTGAATTCAATAAACTCTATTAATGTTTCTTATTTATAAAGCTAAATATAAATTGTTAAAATATTTTTTTAATGATAATAAAAATATGAAATAAAATTAAAGAAAATGTTTGCTTTCTACATAATATATTTCATTATCCTAATATCACATTTTGGTCAATCAACGGCGGAGGTAGTAAGAGTAGGGCGAAGCGTAGGGGTAGGCGGAGTACGCGGCGAGCGGGGCGCTGTAAGCGGAGTACGCGGAGTAGGCCACGGGCGCGCTGTAGGCGGCCGCTACGGGCGCGCTGTACGCCGCCGCCACGGGAGAGGCGTAGAACACGTCGGGCTTGGCGGCAGCCACGGCCAGGAAGCAGGCGAACATGAACTGTGGGCAAAAGATAACTAATTAATAAAGCAATATAACTGCGCTGCCATGAACCTTCAAATATTTCATATTTTTAATCGTTTCTTACTCAGATTTTTTCAGGTTACTTTTCGAAACAAAATTATAAAATTCATTATTTTTATAGTTTCGTTTTTATTGCACTTATAATAAACATCACTTACCAGCTTGAACATTTTGTTGTGTTGATAAAAGTTTAAGGAAACAAATAGGACAGTGGATGTCGTAGGACTGATACAATAAGCGTTGCGGTCAAACTTTTTATACTTTACCATAGTGAAGAAACATCGCTCAACGTCCTTCTTTGCGTGTTTTGAATATCAAGAGGATGAAGCCGAGTTTTTTTGATAATTATTATTAAGATGTATTAACATTATTATCTATGAACAATACATATATTATTATAATTACCATATTGAAAACAAATAATCTTAATTATTCTTTTTGTGCCCTTTGAATTTATAATATACCTATCGTATAAATTAAATTTTATAATTATTATTATTTTAATTCAAAAGGTTTTTTTTTTCTAAAAATTACGTAAATAAATATTTTTGATTGATCTAATCTGTCCTCCAGTTTCTGTTTTGATATTGATGCCAGCTAAACAGTGATAACGTCAAACATATAAATATATTGAGCAGTTCATCTCTATATATGTATCATAAATATCAATTTCTTTGAATTGTAAAAATAAATTAATATAAGGCAATAGTTAAATAAATGGCCTAATTTTCAAAGACTATGCCCTTTTTGATTTGCAACATCAGGAAGCAGGAACTATAAAGCTGGCAATAAAAGTAGAAAATAAAAACTTAAAAATCTCGAAAATCATGTATGTTAATACATTTAAAATCTAGTCAACATACTTACGTTATTTAATTTAAATTACGTGCTTCAAAAATTAAATTGTTCCAAATGTTACATGCACATAAATAACTTATAACAATACATTGAACCGAATGTTTTCTATGATCAAGCAGGAAAAAAATGTTTGACCTTAGAACGGCCTCGTAATTAAGGGTCGGAACAAAATTAAATCATAATATGGTTTGATTTCGAATACAGACACCTATTGCTTGCACTATTAGCATTTATAATTGTTTTTAATTATATAGATATAATTGACAGTAACCAGACCATTCCTTTCATATGAATATTCTTTAAAAATAATAATTGCTATGCAATGATTATGTTTTATAGACCTCAAAACCATGATTAGAATTGTATTTTGTTAGTCTGTTCGTCTTTTGTATGTGCGAAAAAACCACTGGATAGATGTTGATAAAATTTAATGTAACTTTATGAGCCGATTGTCCCATTTTTACTGTTTATATGGTCGATTACCCCGTTGGTCTAGTGGTTGCATCTTTGGCAGATCGAGGGGTCTCTCTTTCGAATCCCGGGTGGGGCCAAAAAAATTTTATTGGGATTTTTATGACAAAGAAATCTTAGTAACAGCCCTGAGTCTGGAATTTGGCGGTGCTGGAGCATCCCCGTGCCTCGAAGAGTACGTAAAGCCGTCGGTCCTGCGCCTGATCTCTCTCCGGTCGTGTCGGCTGCCGTCCTATGGGGTTATGAGAGTAAAGGAATAGAGAGTGCACCTGTGTTTACACACACACTTGTGCACTATAATATCTCCCGCGCAACTGCGCGGATCAGCCAACTGCTGAACTCTGTAGAGATTGGCCGCCGTGGCCGAAATTCGGTTTGGGGGAACGTTTTATATGGTCGAGGAGGTCACATTTTTAAATATTCGAGGATCATGATTGGTAACTAGACAAATCGGGGAAAACCCTCAAAAATTATAGGGTCGTTTACAGAGTTTTCGTGACTAAATTAACGATATGCATCCATAAATCATAATATGATGTCCATGAGCATACGTCTGAATCATATCTAGAAAAATATAACTTTTAGTCAAAAATAAAACTCACTTTCTCACATTAAAAGTACAAAATAGTAAATAAAATTTTATTCTTGAAAATTGAAAATTTTAAATTTTATAACTTTTCCTTTTTAAACTTATCAGAACAATTAAGTTTGATTTTGACCTTATGTCCACCATTATTTTTATATATTTTTATGATTTTTTTTTTCCTAGAGAATCCCTTATTTTTATAGAGCCTTATTAATATGAGAACCTATACAATATAAGAAATAAGTATGACTTTAAATGTCTTTTTGACCTTTTGTATGTGCGAGAAAAAACAAATAAATATTATGAATGCGAATTTTGTAGAGCAGTAACATTTTTCTAATCATGTAATATTTTACAACCAATCTTTTTAGGATTTTTTTTTATTTAGACCGCTTATATGTTAAAGTAAACCTTATATCTAAAATATTCTCATATGTATAGACGATTATCTTTATTCAATCCAAACCATGAACAAGTGAAAAACTTGATAAAAATGATCCTACTAATATTATAAAAAAATTGACGTTTGTAAAATTTTGTATACGCTACTGTCAGAATTAGGTGATATAATGCCTTTCATACAGAATAAAAGAAAGTTTAGTTCGTTGCTACATAATATATTTCGTTATCCTAATATCACATTTTGGTCAATCAACGGCGGAGGTAGTAAGAGTAGGGTGAAGCGTAGGTATAGGCGGAGTAAGCGGCGACAGGAGCGGTGTAAGCGGAGTACGCGGAGTAGGCCACGGGTGCGGTGTAGGCGGCCGCTATGGGCGCCGTGTATGCCGCTGCCACGGGTGACGTGTAGAATACTCCTGGTTTGGCGGCAGCTAGGGCCAAGAAGCAAGCGAAGATAAACTGGAAAAAATTTTACAAAATTAAACATTTCCATTATACAGGTTACCTTTCTAATGAATGACACTATTATTTCGAATGCTTTATGTAAATTTGGGAGTAATTATTACAAAAATATTATACTAGTATTAGTTGAGATAAACTTTCTAAGGCCGATACATTAGAAAGTTAATGTTTTCTGTGATATTTTCTTTAATTTTATTTTCCCATACCACTGATTAAAAATATCTTACCAGCTTGAACATTTTGATTGGTTGTTTTGTTCTTAAGAAATGAACACAAGAGACGAATGAGGAATGATGTCCAATGATGCGTGTCGAATCATTTTATAGTCTACCGTTATGTTGACACGACCTTGCAAGGTGCGCTCGGAATGCCAAGACTCTTTCTACGTGCTCTAAATTATTATCATAATTTCCTTCTATGTTACATGTTATGACAACCGACAGTCGACGAAGGACTTGTTATTTTTAGTAATCCATTTTTTTAATAGTGAAATAAAAAAATATATAAATATTTAAAACGTTTTCACATTTCCTATTAACAATTCCTATCCTTATTTGATGTATTGTTGATGCAAGTTTAAACAAACAGCATTTCTGATTAAATGCTTATGGATTGTAAAGCGTGTTGTCAAGAGCAAAAGATTGTGATTAGATTAATAAATCTCTTTACGTGATGTCTTGTTGTGCTCTATTAAAATGTAACGTTGTGCAATCCAAGTACAAGATTATACAATAATATATCTTACAAATGCATAGTGTTCGACTCCTAGATGATACTAGCTAGTATTTATTTATTGAGTTATAATTCGTTATTGTATAACAAATGGCATACATACTTATTAAACACAGAAACGTAACCTATTATTACTTATTGCCGTACAGCAATGTCTTCCAGGCAACCTGACAGGAGCGTATGCGTTTTCCTCTAAATAAAAGGAAAACTCACAAGCGCAATACCAAATATAATGAAAAAAAATGATAAGGAAACATGATAAAATAAACTGCACACCTATATTATAATGAATATTTATAAAATACATAATATTATAACGTATAAAATATAGTTAAATAGATAGAGGTAAGAGCAACAAACAATAAAAAATAATGAAAAATGTAGCCAATGTCATAGAGTGGGAAGAAAAAAGTTTTTAAAGAGAGCTTTAAAAGGTAGGAGTGATTTCACACATTGGATATCCTCAGCATTCCAGAGTTGGATATTAGTAGGCGATAAGATAATAAGTAGTACATTAATAGTATTTTAGACTATAACTTTTTACTTTATAACTAAAGTAAATCCAAAAAAGTTTGTTTTGTTGAGATTTATTTTCTTCGAAAGGAATAAAAATGGTATTCAGGTAATCAGAAAATGAGCTTTTTAAATTATTATATTATGTAACTACTTGAAATTTTACGTTTATTTTCAATGATTTTATAACCTTAATTATAAGCCCCCATGTTATATTATAATCTATACTATAGATCGAGTGATCTATACTTCAGGTTTCTCATAGGTCATAGACGTACATAATTTAAACTTTTTACAACGTTCCTACCAAGTGTTAGAATATAATATAAGAACTGTAACATAGCATATTTGTATGTGTACAATAAAGATTTTCACGTTAATTTATTCATTTCATACATAAGTCTAATAAATACAATTAAATCATGATGACGGTTGTTCAGATATAATTTTCTGATTAGATCATGTGACGCCTGTTAGCTCTCAATTAAGCGAAATGATACATAATACGTATTCTAGGGTATATTAACATCCTGCAATACAAAATTGCATGTAGTTTCGAATAAGCATCATGTTAGTGAGAACCGTAAGTATCTTATTCATAAAAAAGATGTATCTTAGTATGATTTTGGCCTTAATTCCTTTTTATAAAATTTATAAACCCTACGTATAATTTCTTAGTCCGAGACCATAGCTTTCATAGATATCAAATTTTCCCCTGGATACATTAAAATCCATAATTTCATAATCATAATTTCTCATAAAAAAAAACTCAAAATTTTGATAAATAAACAACTTAACTATATTTTTTTAAGTGAGGTTCTAATCGAAAGGCGTTGCAAATATGAACGATGAAATTTTAGTACTCATAATCAAAATTTAACTCTTTTAACCCTTTTCAGTTACTCCTGTTCTTTATCCTGTGTCTTTTGAGCGTGCCATCAGCTATGGCAAGTCGCCGAGGTGCTGTTCGAAGACCAGCGGTCTTAGTCAGGGCGGTTCCTCGTGGTCATGGTTCCATAAGAAGGGGATAGAAGGAGCCTATTACATTTTTATTTGGTTTACTAATAAAAATAAAACAGATTAAATTAAATCTTTTAATCGTATATTGATCACCATGTGTTACACAATAAATACAAAAAAAATTAACATAATTATTATCTGTTACATGAAGTAAAGTTAGTAGTAATTAAGTATTGTTAAATTATGTTTTAAACTTTTCAATTATAAATTTTTCTTATAAAAGGTTTTCTGTGTATATTAATTATTTATACTATTAAATTAATAATACTTTTATGAATTAATTATTGATAGGTAAGAATGCAAACAACATTCAATGCAAAGAATATTATTTCAATTAGAATACAACGCAAATAATATTTTTATTCATTTTTAGTGCTAAGTCTTTTTACATAAACCAAAAATCAAATATGTATATTCATCTTACTAGCACAGTTATTAATTTCATAATTGACACAGTTTCAAATCTATTTATTTAACCCCCCTTTCAACCTCTTACGTTTATTTAATAGTTCTACTGACCAGTTTTCAAGCATCTAGAGCTTTAAATAAATATATGTATAAGTACATAAGCTGTGAGATAATTAATTATTTTATTTAATAGATAGGCTTGTTTGCATTATTGAGGCATTTTTCTTATTTAGGATAAAATAATTGTAAATGAAAACAATGTATTGGTTAAATAAATAAGTATATTTAAATCAATTCACTATTTATCTACGAAGGTAATAACTGTAAGGGTAGGAGTAGTAATCATAAGCGGCTGCGTAGCTGGGGTAGGAGTAATATGTTGAGGCATAGTCGACTGCAACTGGAGCGCTGTAAGATATGGGGTCCACGGAGTACTCCACTACGTATGGCTTGGCGGTAGCGAAAGCCAGGAGTGCGAAGAACAATACCTAGAAAATGGTTATATGTATTAAACACAAGCCCAGAAGGTTCTTTTTCGAGACAAAATAAATGGTATCAAATAATTGAGAACATGCACCACTTCGAGAAAAAAGGTTCAAAATAGACAAGGTTAATGATTTATTATATTTTTTTGATTAAATAAAAGCTGTAATGTTTAAAAAAATCTTAATAAACTTAAATTTTATTATTGTTAAGTTTTTTATATTTTAGATATGGGTACTCTTATTATATTTTCTATGAAATAAATCTATGTATTAAAAGTTCCTTTGCTATAGTAATTAAACTTGAAAAATTATGCTATGTAATCTTATAAATCAATAATTAATAAATATGTTATAAACAAAATAAATGCGAGAGTTGGATTGTTTGTATAAACGTTTTAAACTTTTAAAATACATATAACGATGACTTACGTATTTGAACATGTTGAGTAGAATATCTTCAAAACTAGAGGACGTCGACAAATATCGAATTGATCTCGTTCTATGTGTTGTTCGATAAGACTTTGTCTATTTATATGGGAACAATTATTGAGGCAAATTAGCCCGGCAACCGGATAAAAAGACGCATATCCTCCATATAATCATTTAGAATTATTGTCACGTACAACCTTGCTATAGTCTGACCAGTAAAATTATAAGGTCAAGGATAAATGCAAGCCTTATTTTCCGAAGTACGGTGGATACTATGTGAAACATAAGACAATTAGATCTGTGTTCTCGACGTCAATGACGAGATATTTTTGAATAAACTTGGCATGATGGCTATTAGCGCGCAAGACAATAATTGCCGTGATTAAATCCGTTTTATTTATTTTTAAACGTACGGTATAATGTAAGGAAATGAATTCTACATAAGAAATATAAAAGAAAAAGATATGTATATGTTTATGTTAATAAATTTGCATAATTCTTTTATATATTCAAAGTTTTTTCCTCATTAGTAAGAGTTCAAAAATTTATGCGCAATTTACGCTTCGATTTCATTAAGTTTTTTCTGAGTTTTGGATATGGATTTCCTCCAAACATTTTCTATCATTTACTATTAGCTTTCCAAATCGAACAACAACAACTTTTACAAAATTCTATATTTTGCAGAGGCGTGCCTCTGTTGCACAGTTTGATCAACCCAAATTGCACAGAAAATTATAATCTTAAGAAATGAAATATTTCAGGGGTCCTGCGATCGACACTTTTAAACTTTTGTTGTATCACAGGCAATCTTAGCATCTTATCCATGGTTTTGAGGTTTATAAAACACTAGCTGTTGTGATTGGCCACCATGGCCGAAATCGGTCAGGGGAGCTATTATATATATATAGCCATATGTTATATATAGCATATAAAATAAAATATAGCCTATGTGACTCGTGGATTATGCAGTTTTCGAATGGTGAAAGAATTTTTAAAAATGGTTTAATAGTTTTTGAGTCTGTTCTTTACAACCGAACAAATAAACAAAGTTTTCCTCTTTATTATATTTGTGTAGATACACACATATTTCATAGCAAATACTCTTTTTAAAAATATTCAATGTACAGAAATGGTCTGGTTATACTACTTTTTTAAATGCATATCAGAAAAATTATTGTAGTAGGTTCATATTTTAAAAAATCTATTCTGATTATTTGATAAAGAAATACAAAAATATGCAAAAAAAAAATTTTAGTATCTCCACTTCGTTTGTCACTGACAATATCGTAACAAAAATTAAAAATAATAAGCAATAGTAGACAAATAAATTATTTTTAAATATTTAAGATATAATAGTACTACGATAAACTTATAATACTCTTTTCATTCTGAATGATAGAACATTTCTAGTTTCACCCACGATGAATATATAAATTATACATATTACCGTTTACAAAGTTTTGTCTAATTATACATTATATCGAGGACGACAATATTTAAAAATATTGTCCGTATTAAATATTCAGAATATGCTTAAGCCTATTAATAAGATATTTTTCGTTCGTAATTATCTGCACCACAGATAATATAATATTATACTAGTATATGCACGTAGCTAATTCATGTCACATAAATTAAACGGTGATAGCTGAATTAATTATAATTATCTCAGTTCGTTCCTCTTCATATTCCAAACATGTAAAGCAAGGTCGCAGTTCTTCACAACGGTAAAGTATAAAAAGTTTCAACGCTATGCTTGTCGTATCATTCAACATCCATTGATTTATCAATTGTATCCTCACACTCTAACCAACACATCAAAATGTTCAAACTAGTAAGTATTATTTATTTGTATAATAAACAAACCTTGCATACGATTGCAGTAAGATGTCAATACCTGTTGTTGGCTGCACCAATAATTGTAAAATTATATATTTTTAAGGAAAAATAACAATAAAATTAGTTAAAATTAATATTATAAAACAGATGTACGTTAAAAACTTTTTTTAATCAGTCCAACTATAACTATTACAGAAAAAAAATATATCATGTGCTATATGAAGTCCTTTTGCCCACAGTTCATGTTCGCCTGCTTCCTGGCCGTGGCTGCCGCCAAGCCCGACGTGTTCTACGCCTCTCCCGTGGCGGCGGCGTACAGCGTGCCCGTAGCGGCCGCCTACAGCGCGCCCGTGGCCTACTCCGCGTACTCCGCTTACACCGCCCCGCTCGCCGCTTACTCCGCCTACCCCTACGCTTCGCCTTACTCTTACTACCTCCGCCGTTAATTGACCAAAACCAAAGATATGAAATAGTCAAATAAATATTTATCACCAATACACTGATTTATTATTTCATTTCATCCTGATCTTACTTGAAAAGTTCAGTGTCTTTAATTATGTATAAGTCTATAATAATTAGAACAAGTAGCTATATCTATGCTCATTGTGCCTCAATTGACTCCACTTTTCTAACACATTTCTAAGCAGGGCCACAAAATATTTTAGGTTTTTATTCAAAAATAATTTTCTAAAACACTATTAAAAACATAATACATATATACAAATTTGTTGAAAACAAAACTTCAATTAAATTATAAATAGGATTAATATATATTTTTTATAAATTTTGTATAATTTTTCATACAGCATTTAAATGCATAATATCTTTCAATACAGATAAAAGAAAAGCTTCGAATATAATTATTCATAACGCGGAATATACTGATATTCCGCGTTATGAATTTTATTTACAGAGTATACTGATACTCTGTAAATAAAATAAGATAAAAGATTACCACTTAAAGTTGCCTATTATTAACAATTCAGTATAAGTTACAAAGTATACACATCAACATCGTCTAGGGATATTACACATTTTCTCAATTTTCTATGTTTTTTTTTAAGAATATCATTTAATAACGTTATATTTTTAAAAAGCCCACTTTTCAGAGTAGACTGTGAAATAAATTAAAAATTATTTAGATATTTATATAGAATTTTATTGCAATAAAACCAAAAAGTGGCAAATGGTGCAACTGAGGCTGAATATGTTTTTATATGAAAAAGAGAAAAAATAGTAAAATTATCCCCGTTTTTGGCAGAAACAGGAAAAATTAATAGTCGGTATAACCACCTAAGACATAAACAACAGTCCTACTATGATTTTTCATGCTTTGAAACAAGTTATTAAAGTCTTGCCGTGAGATATCATCCCAAGTTCGACTAAAATGCAAAAAAAATTGCTCTTCAGTCGGAATGTTTGAAGAAAAATTATTGTAAGTCTTTCTTTGGAGCATGTCCCACGCATGCTCGATAGGGTTTAAATCTGGTGATGGGCCAGGGTAAGACCCATACATCGTGCTCCTGCAACCAGCTAGTCACAGCTCGCGCTGTGTGTGGACGGGCATTGCTGTGCATGAGCGCATTTGAAGTCGATGTGGGTAGACAGTGGTAGGTCGTGGTACTTTTCAGCAGTCATGGTGTTTCTAATCCAAACGAGATCCGTTCTTCCATTCGATCCGTTTTACGACCAGGACCTCGCCATACGCGTACTCTTCTTGAATCGGGATGGAAACCAAATCGGGACTCAACGGTAAACTGTACTACAGACCATTGGCTAGGTTCCCAAAGCAAATGTTCACGAACCCACTCTAATCTTCTTCCACGATTTCTTCTGCGTAGTGCTGGAATACGAAGTGGTGTGAGAGCATGAAGGTTAGTTTTATGCAGTCTTCTCCTCACAGTTTGGTCACTGACAAGCAACTGGTGCTCTGACTGGAGCCGCTGAACTAACTGCACAGCCGTAACATTTGGTTGCATTCTCGCAGTTACTTGTAAAAATCGACCGTGCTGCTGGGTGATTATGAGTCTACCACCAGGGTGTCTTTCAGCCACTTCACCAGTTGCACGATAACGTCACCACAATCTTGATATGACGTTTTGTTTGGTTCCAATTTCCTCGGCAATACTCCTTTGAGTAGGCCCGGCTTTTAGCATGCGTACTGCCCTTAAAATCTCATCTCTTGTTAAATGGAGCCGCTGCATGACGCATAAAATATCATTAATTCGAAATTAATCAATAATTTGTTTGAAAACTTTAATTTCACAAAGAAAAATACCAAAAACTATCGTAGGTAAATGAAAACTTTCTGACTTGGCTATAATAATGCTGCGCAAATGTATTGATTTGTTTTTTTTTTCTTAAATTCATATTTGTAAATGTTCAAATATGTGCATAAAATAAAGTTACATCAAAAGTTTTGAAAAAGACCCAGTTTTTTTAAAGATTTGGATGTTTTTACAAAATATCCCTAGACGGTGTTGATGTGTGTATTATGTTATAGAAATAATATATCATGGAAAGTACATTTATAAGACATGTCTAAGATATTTTGCAAAACGGTACCTAATTCAATCATTCTGATAATTTCACTTTCACAAAACATAAAAGAGTTAACCGGTATGTACTCGAGTAAACATCACAAACATATTTTCGGAGAATCCGATTATAATTTCAAAGCTAATACATATCCTCCTTGGTTTTTATTTTGATGCCCTTGTTAGGCTCTATGTTGTTGTGTTGATAACACAAACATTGTGGAGGCTAACGACCCTTATTGAATAAATTGATTCGGTGTAATTTAACCCTTTTATTAAACCACTCCAAAAGCCGGTTCGCCAATACGAGAACTTATAAATAGAATTAAGTAATTTTATACAAAACAGTTGTGCAAGTGAATTTGTTCTATAATAAAATAGTGTGTTTAAAAACACAGAGATAGCGTAGGTAGTATACTATTTACTGTAGTTCTAGACTTAAAATATTAAATAAAGAACAAAATTACTTTCTTTGTAAAACATGTAAGAAAACGCATACCTTAATGACTTATAAAGCTTTTATAGTTGAAAAACATCTGTTTGAAATTCTCTATTACTAACTCTTTATCTATTTTCTTCACCCTTTTTCACTCATAATTATATCATTTATCAAAAGAATCTCTTATAAATGAATTTAACATGGCAATTGATATGAATTGCTTCTCGTAGTTGCACACCATAAAATATTCAGCATCTTTTTCGAGTTTATTAGTCGTAATATCGAAATGATAGGTACTAATTTTCTTTATAAAAGTCACAGAAAAGACTGGTCTATATCTACTATCCATTTCGATGCGATTTTGGATCACTTTAAGATGGTTCACACGTTGCACTCCTTTACTATATTCTTTTTGTGTAATCGAAGGAGGTATACTAGTATATAGGTATGTGTCATTATATATAATATACAACAATGTACATGTTCATAAATAAACATAAATAAAGACAATCAAAAGTATTTATTACACACAGAATCACGTTTAAACGCATTGAATTTTCCAATATTTTTATATCACATGCTTTCCGAAAAGTCGTAGTACAGTCAACAACACTGTGACCTTTGCGACGCATGTACACTCGTAAAATTAATTCCACACAAGATATGTATCACGTGACTATTTAACTAAACGTGTGACTTAAGATTACTTGTGAAAGCACATTTCAGTAAACAAATCTTGGAAACTTTTATTGTTCCGTATCACAATTCCTCGGTTCTTTGTATTGTTTTCAAGTATTTTTATTCTTGTTTTATCCATTAAAATGTTTTAATTAAACATTAGGTAGGTTGTATTAAATTTAATAAAATGGAATTCTTTTTTGTTACTGATGTTCATTTCAAAAATTACTAAGATGACCTTATTGTAAAATATGTATTGTCTCTTTTATATAACATCAAAACATTAAATTTATTAATTGGAATTCAAAATCGAGCCAAAGGTTTAAATCATCCAAAAATAAACAACAACTACCAAACCAAAGTAACAAACAAGGAAAAATAAAGGAAAAATCTTAAAAAAATCTTTACAAACTGTACATTTTAAAATAAACTGATGCGTTCTATTATTAGCACGCATTGTACTTCGGAACTTTTCCTTTTACCTTCTCGAGGATATCTCATCTAAATTCAGAGTACATGATCGTCGGAACTTATTGCGCCTTCTGGCCTTCTTGTTTAGTATATAATTTGCTTTGGAGAACAATGCAACATCATTCAGTAGCAGAAACTACCTGATAACACAATCAAAATGTTCAAACTGGTACGTAATAATGCGTAATATTAAAAATAATAGCATCCATCATGATTTTTTTATTAGAACTATTTCATAACCGTTGAAAATGATAGAAAACACACATATATTTTAATTATGCTGAACAAATAACCATGTTAACTGACAGGCCTTTTTGATTTTAATGTTATATTACTCAATCTTATTAAAAATATTTTTTTACAGTTCTTTATCGTTCCTTCCAATATTAATTAATTTTCGAAACAATTGTTTTTTTTACAATTATTTTCACTTGACAATTGTGTTTGCCAGTATCAATTATGTTTTTATATCAATTTACCTTTCTACAGTTCTTGTTCGCTTGCTTCCTGGCCGTGGCTGCCGCCAAGCCCGCTATCGTGCCAGTCGCTTACAGCGCGGCGTACACCGCTCCCGTTGCAGCCGCGTACACGGCTCCTGTTGCAGCGGCCTACACCGCTCCCCTCGCATACTCTGCCTACAGCGCACCTGTTGCCTACTCCGCATACAGCTACGCTTCCCCATACGCCGCCTATTATGTTCGTTGATAACTTGATATATGAATCCGAAGCCCGTCCACCAACAATTATGTTAATAAATATGTGAATTGTTTACTTTTTGTATTATTTCCCCATTTTTTAGAACTTCTTTTTTATCTCTGAAAATTAACTTTTTGAGCATTTGGCTTATGCCACGATTGTTTCCTAGTAGGCGTATAGCTACGCTTACTCATACGCCGCCTATAATGTTTGTTGATAATATGCATAGTGTATAATCTATTTAATGTAGGTATGATTAAACTGAATTTGGACAGAAGGACAATAAAATGATTGACACCAATATTATCATACTACAAATTTACAACGACAACACTTTTGTTGTCGTATTAACATGATGAATTTGATGAATTTGTAATATGAATCCAAAACTCAAGCCCCGTTAATATCATTTATTAATTACATTCTTTGTTATTTTCTGAAATTATATTATATAATATAAAAAATTGCAAACAGCCAATCGTCACTTCATGTATTATGAAAAAAATATTTATTATTATGTGTAATTATTTATGTATTATCACTGGAAAAATAAAAAGTAAGCACAAATAGTAGATATCATGTGTGAGTTAAGAAGTGCCTAATAGAAATTTCTTCTCTCCAAAAACCCATAGAATATCTAGCAGGCCACCTCGGGTATAGGTGAAGTAATGCACAGGAACTCATTTTCTCCTAAAGGATTACTCAATTATGCTATCTAATAACATAGAGAAAACTATTTATTAGTGATTGCATCCTTCAGATAAAATCCAATTGAATGTGTACGATTTCAAGTGTAAAATTGTAAAAAGTTTCGTCAGGTTTAAATAAAAAAGTGTAAGAATGAATGAAAATATTTGGATTATTTTAAACGATAAACATAGTGATAAAATTTAACTCCAAAATGTACCGTTTTTATACTTCATAAAGAGTACATTCATAATCATAAATTATTAAAAATTAAGAAGCGCGCAAGAAAGGGTTCCGTTCAGACTCCTTAATATTATATTTATAGTTTTTTTTTAGTTTTAGTATATGTTGTTATAGCGGCAACTGAAATATATAATCAGTGAAAATTTCAACTTTTTAACTATCACAGTTTATAAGATACAGCCTGATGCAGAGAAACAGATAATATGTTAATGATTATATTCATACATCTCAATTCCCAATATCCTGTACACTGCATGTTTTCTATCTATCTTTATTTCATCTCTGGCTTCTATGTATTTATACACTTAAATATTAGTATTTGATTTCTTTATTATACGTATTATCTATATATTTTATATCTCATTATTATTTAAGACGCGATCGTTTCAAGTCTTCTGATAGTAATGGCAGAATATTTTATATAACCTTTCCAAGAAATGCAGTACACTACAAAATATATTGGTTCCTTTATTTTATTTATGTGTCTTATCTTTCTGTTTCTTGTGTATGTGTTGATGCTTTATCAATCTTTTCTGGGCTTTGTACCATTCTTCCCAAATAAATGTTTAATCTATCTAATCTATCTAAGATAGACATACAGCGTAGCCTTAGTAATAAGGATACCATTTTTAACTTTTTGTTAGAGAAGTTACACTAACAGCTAAAATTATTAAAGAGCTATATGACGAGAAAAAATATAGGAACTTTTGTTTCGATAGCTATCTAATATTTAATTTGGATGAGACCGATAGATTTCGAGCTATAAAACCAAACTGTATCTCCCGATTATGTTATCTTTTGGATTCGGTTTTTTGGATTGCCTCCGTTTTTTTTAAGACTTATTCACGTCAGCAAATAGGTTTGTAATATACACCTTCGGGAAACAAAAAAAAAAATATTTATCCGTATTACTAATTCTTGTTATAGCGGCGATAATTGGTCGCCTGATTATAGTATTGCGTTTTAAAATAGTTAGTAATAAGTAATACAAGTCATATCAATGTTCAATCATTTTATTGCCCATTTTTCAAATCCAGTCCAATAGTACTCGCATTAAATCGATTATACACTCTGCATGTTATCAACGGACATAATAAGCAGCGTATGGGGAAGCGTAGCCGTACGCGGAGTAGGCGACAGGTGCGCTGTAGGCAGAGTATGCGAGGGGAGCAGTGTAGGCCGCTGCAACGGGAGCCGTGTACGCGGCTGCCACGGGAGCGGTGTACGCCGCGCTGTAAGCGACTGGCACGATAGCGGGCTTGGCGGCGGCCAAAGCCAGGAAGCAAGCGTACAAGAACTGTAAATGAAAAATATGATAAAATTATTTTTATCAAAATTCTCTAACCAAAGAATTTGTTTATTACGTTAAATAAATGTAAATCGACGATACTATAATCAAAATTATTACTTAAACATTAAAATTATAGTATATAAAAAAACACGACAATATTAAAGACTGATAATTATTAAAAATTGATCATAATTAAATTATCTCTATCTCTCTCTAATTGTATTAAAGCAATACTTTACTAATTATTCTTATATAAATTACTTCAACTACACTTTATACCATTAAACATTGGACATTAAAATACTTACTAGTTTGAACATGTTGATAATGTATTATCGACTTGTGATAATCGAATAATGTCGTTCATTGATTCACAGGCTCTTTATAGTGTACGATTTGGAGGCTAGTATACGTTTCAGAGACGGCCTTCAAAGGAGGGAACTCTTTGCATATGTAATTGTGGGGTCAAAGGCGCTACAAGTGGTTGTCGCTACGCCCCCACACGCTTGAACATCTAATACTAAAATAAGTGGAATTCAATTAATCTTTTATTTATTTTTTAACGCATTTAGCTTATCACAGTTACGTGATAACTAAAGTAATTTAAATGTTATAGATCAGCTAAAATATTCTTATAATAACTTTTCAATTAATTAGTTCAATAATTAACGAAGAATAAACCGCTAGAAAGGAAAGGTTTAATTGTTTAAGTTAAATAAAATTTATTTAATTTAGATGCCCACATTAAGATTTCAATTAAAAATAAATAATAACTATTACTAAGCTACGTTATTTAACGACTGGAATCTATAAATGCAAACCCTTACAAATTAATAAGTTGTAATTCTTGCATCTGACTTACCATCATATAAATACCGTCGGAACTATAATTAGTGTGTAATGTGTATGGCAAATATCACAATAGTTTCAATTATTTCAATTGTTGCGTTTATAATTATTATCAAGAATTTTCTTACATAGATTTATTGAGATCCTTTGAATGCGTTCAAGTTCCAACTAGGATGTCAGTAAAACGAACAATAACATCTGATTGTCTCAAATGTTATAGAAAATTATTATTTTTAACGTTATTTACTTATGAGTTCCGTTTCTACATTTTGGATCATTCGTCCGTCAAAAACAAATACGTATAAAAACATGTTTATTAAATTGAATGTTTAAGTAATTAAAATTACGAGATTTAATTAAAGTGTCCATAAAACATAAATATAACAAGTAACGAAAAGTAGCAATAAGTTATACCTTTCCTTTATTTTCTAAAAGTACCATTAATTACTTACGACTACAAATAAAATAAAACATAGTCAAAACTTAAAAATGTAATCACTACTAAAATCTTGTCATAACATAATGTTGACATTATTGTCAACTATATCATCCAAACAAGAGCAATACACATTACACCTAGATCCACATTAAATCGGCGCATTGACCTCCGCACGGAGTGACCCCTGACGCAATGCGTGGAGCCTTGCATGATGAGTTGGACGATGTCTACAATAGTGTGCTATTCGAATTGCTTTTTAACCTGCCCATCCAAACTAGATTGGTATAGGTATACCTTACACTATGATCGACATTTAATTATTTAGATACGTATGATATGAATCTCGACACAATGGGTGAAGCGTTGCATGATGAGTTGGAGAATATTGCTTTTTACGTTAAACGGAACGCCTAAATTCAAATTAAACTAACAGTCACGTGACTAGATTTCGATGACTTAAGTAGTTACAATTAATACATAACAATATCTATAAAGCCTTTTATACCATTACTGCAGTAAATAAAATAATAATAAATATTCTTGGACATTTAACACAACGCTATCTAGTCCCAAACTAAGCAAAGCTTGTTTAATATTGTTTAATATATAACTGCTAAATATACTTTTTTTGTAAAAATATAAATACTATAGATAAAATAACACCCAGACAGAAGAAAATTCCAATGTTCATCTCATCATAATTTTCGCAATGGGGTCGTTAAAAATGAATTAAAAGAAAACATATTCATGACGACAAAATATAAAACTGTCTCGCTATTACATGCGCCTATCCAAGATGCTTGTCTTGAATGTGTAGCAGCACTGTTGCTCCCTGCTGTTAGCAAACCACCAAACTAAGACCACGTTAAGAATAATTTTATCCCTCGATTTTGCTATTTAAACTGTTGACAAACTTGCATTCAACATCATTCACTTGACAACTTCCAAACCAAAATGTTCAAACAAGTAAGTATCAATACAGAGAAAATCAATTTCTAATGAGAAATTTTGTATAATTTAAAGGACATAATTACATTTTCTTTTTCATTTGATGATCGCAAACTAATAAAATGTACCTTTGGTAAGGGTATAATTTTGATCGCATTTGCTTGGAAGAGATCAGTTTCTTTATTATACTTTATATTATGTACTTTTTACCTATCTTGACAACACTAAAGTTGTAAATAAATAACGATATTTAACTAATGTATCCCCTTCTTCTATAGGTAGCCTTCTTTGCCCTCCTCGCCGTAGTGGCTGCCAAGCCCGGCATTCACTCCGTGGCTTACAGCGCCCCATTAGTTGCCCCAGCGGTGGCATACTCTGCCCCCGTTGCTGCGGCCTATACTTCCCCTATCGCCGCTGCCTACACCGCTCCTGTTGCCGCTGCTTACGCTTCTCCTATTGCCGCTGCCTACTCCGCCCCAATCGCTACAGCCTACTCAGCCCGAGTTGCCGCGTACTCCGCACCAGTCGCATACTCTGCCGGTTATGCCGCCCCCGTATTGCTCAAGTAAATGAAAAACCAAGGACTGATTAGATACGAATAAATGGTTGTGCTAGCATAAAAGTACCGTTTTTTATTGGTGTTAATTTAACCTGTTCCTTAAAAAATCTGTAACTAAATTTAAAGTGAAGTAAGTTAGTAAAAAGTTATGTTATTAAAGTTTTATCAATCAATCACAAAAATAAAAGAGAAATTATTGTCATCTATATTATTACAGAAATTAAATTTAAATTACTCTCAAATTATTGACAAATGTAACGTAAGTTGTTAAAAACAGAACAGTTAAATATGTCTACACGTTAAATTATAAAGAGGAAAACTTTTTTGTTTGTTTGTTTGGTTCTAGTGACTAGGCTCAAAAAGTTCTGGACTGATTTTAAAATAAAATTTCACCATTCGAAAGATACATTATACACGTTACATACAGGTTATATATAACATTAAGCGGTCGTTCGGTTTATAACGTTTGGATAATCGACGCTCAACTGTACTATTATTCATAATATCGTGCAGTAGAATCTAGTAAACAAACAAAATAAATTATATTAGCGGTGTATACTAAAGTAGCAGCATTATGTTAAAGGTTGCGATGAAGTTTTTAAACTAATGGTGAAAGCTTGAGTTTTATCTCTTATTTAAAGATCTCTCTATATTAAAATTAAAGATTAGAAAAAAACACAACTTATAGTTTAAATCACAGTTTTCAAAGTGTGTTTTCCATTTAAATGGATTCCAACGATATTCTATACCCAATGGCCAATGCTAAGAAGTAATGAATGAAAATCTTTTTAGCCATATTCATTGAAATTGTAAAGGTTTCATTTCTCGGCTCTTTTTAAGAATTTCAAAATAATGTGCAAAGACTATGTATAGTCTAATTTTAATAAGTATTTTTAAAAAAGAGCTTATAGTAACCAAAGACATATTTGTTGATTTTTTTCAATCTACACTATTAACACTAATATAATAAAGTAAAATTAGATTTTTTGTTTGTTTGAATTAAAAAGACTCCGAAAATGCCAGACCAATTTGAAAAATTTAACCATTTCAATCCTACAATATCCTTGATGAACATAGGCTATATTATAGATGTTACAACATTATGTTATGGGAGCGAAGCCGCGCGGGACAGTTAGTTATTTATAAATACATCAATTTAAAGTTTCACTATCTACAACTGGCCGTGTTTATGGCTAGTTTTAGATATTATATTAATAATCATGTCATTATTGGTGTATCAAATAAATAAATAAATGATTGAAATGAGCCTATCTCTTCCGTTTATTGTACCACTCATTATTATGTCATTTCTCAACTAAAATCTATCTATCAACGATGTTTATAGAAAATAATCCATATTAAAAAATCGTATTCATTCTATTATAATATAAACACATAACAGTATTTGGCAGGTTCTATTTAAAGCGAAATACAATAGAACGTTGTGGTATAGGTGACATCATACAATCGCATTGTTTAAAGGATCTTGGACGAAGACACGTAGATGACGTCACGCACCCTCCCCACATGGCCTGAAAACTCATTTAAGCATATTAACATGATATTTACGGGCAAATTGACAGGTAAAGGTCACGAGACATAGTTGCCTTTGAAGTAATTTAGCGGTTTGACCGACTTATGCATGAAACTGAACAATGGTTAGTAAGGTATGAAACTGAAACCAGAACAATTAATCTTGTTTTCACTTTTCATTTTCTCGTAACAAGGTTTTTAAACATCGTTGTTCTTAGATGAACAGAATGAAATTTAAATAGTGTCGTGCTACTATATTTAAAGTTGTAACTCCCGTTATCTGGAAGGAAAGTTTAGTTCCCGTAGATTCCCTACATGTAAAATGTGCAAATGTTAATTTAATTTTAAATTACCTAGTTTAATTTGGTAATTAATGAACAAAAGTTAGCTTATGTAACAATAACCATTGCTTTAAAGAAATTTTAGTAAGGTAAATGAATTTACCTAATTCAACAAAAATATTTGCTTTACTTAATACCTAAGATTAATTAATTAATAAAAAATCTTAACAGTTATATCGAGAACATCCACAATCAAACGATACATGAGTTTATGTTATGAGAATGTTCTGAACTTGAATGTCAAGTTCAAGGATGTTTTGTGTCCTAATATCCGTCACTGTTTAAGGATGTACATTAATTTGAATGCGAGTACGTACGCCTCGAATGTTCTACGCTTTGTTAGATCCTTATGATACGATTAGAAGAATTGTATACAGGGTGTACGTTGTTGTTTGAAAGCATCATATAGAAGAAATATTAGTGTAGATGTAGTATGTATATGTGTTATACCTTTAATGTACGTATGTGTATGCCGATGACCTGCAAGGTCCAGAATGTAGTATTCTAAATACAAATATAATCTCCATTTTGATCATACAATCTGATATTAACTGAACGTTGAAATCTTCAACCTTATGTCTGTTCTGATTAATTTTTTATTTATAAGAAGAGGAAATGCTTTCATCATTTTATTTTGATTTAAGTTTCTTGCATTTTATACACAAGTGTACAATGAACTCGATAATGTACTGCGAACATAGATCATCAACTACATATAAAAAAATACTCTGACGGATGTATATGAAACTTAGCATAGTGGAAATTCATATGGAGACAGAAATGCTAATATTTTATAGGTGAAGTTTGCACCACTAGTAATTACGTCAATCATATTGATATAATTGAAAGAATGAAGCACCCTTTATAGGAAAACAATGATGTGCAATCTAAGTTTATTCAAGTCGCGTATAAGTCCCGATCGGTTGTCCTTGCGAAGTGCCGAAGTGGAGCCAAGAATTGGGTGTCACCACTGTCCTTTATATACTAGCGGGATACTCCTCAATGTTCAGTCAGTGTTCTGTGAACAGTTGCATCAAACCATCAAAATGTTCAAATACGTAAGTCATTTCAATTAATAGTCATAGTGCATTCACGATAAGTGATATAAGTATTGCATAAATTACATAATTTGCCTTTGAGTTAACGTATCTCATTACAAATTTGTTTCTTAGAGTCTTAAATCTATTAAAGTGGTATTTAAGTGATCCAAATCAGTTATTTAGTTAATTTATCTTTGTTTTAGTGTGACTGTTAATTAAAAAAAAAAGTTATTCGTAGTCGCTTGTTTGGTTTAAATAGTTTTTATCTGTGGAAGAAATTCATTTTATATTTAAAAGAACATTAAATTGTTTTAAAACTTTTTATTTCTTATTATCATGAACAAGATTATTTCATACAACAGTTATTAAGGGATTTTTTAATAATTGTACTATAAAGACTGACAGGACCTAAAATGAAAATGGGATTGTATTAAAGTATTTCAAGATGATTGTATATAATGGTATACACTACTTAAATTAATTGCTCCTTCAACAGAAACTTCATCCTTAAACTTTGAACTATCAAAGGGACTACTCAAGATTGTGTAACTCATTATTCTCGTGTTTCAAACAGTTGATCTTCCTCGCTCTGTTGGCGTTTGCCGCCGCCAAGCCCCTGGTGTACACCGCGCCTGTAGCCGCTGCCTACACCGCGCCGGTCGCCGCTGCCTACACCGCGCCACTCGCCTACTCTGCCTACAGCGCATATTCCCCAGTTGCCTACTCCGCCTATACCTATGCTTCACCTTACTCTTACTACCTTTGAGCGACACCGACCTGAAGACACGGCTTGATTTATTTACATGTAATATGGATATTGCAATAGGCTAATAAATTATTATGCCAAACGAATCATTTTCTTTTATTTAAATGGTTTAATAGCATCAACCAATTTTTTATATACGAATAATACCTAAAATAACGTTAAAACAAAACATATATTTGGCTATAGTCACAATATCTCGAAACATATTTAAAGCCAAACAACTCATTCGTTATTATAATAAAAAGCGCACTATAGGTAGTCATTCTAATACAGTTGGCTTTCAAATAATAGTAGAAAGAGAACTATAAAATAGTAATGTTTATAATCTAATCCATTACCCAGTGATATGAACGCCGCGTTCATTTACGATTTTATTTTATTTACGAACAAATTCGGCAAAGCACATGCGTTGCCCCCGGTGTTTCAAATGTTCATGGGCAATGGGCATACATCACATGACCCACATGTTCATTTGTCTGCTCTGCCATTAAAAAAAGATATAGAGAATATCTGTCAAGTCAATGTGATCTGTGACTCCAAAAATATAAAATGGTTAACACAAAAATAAGTGTACCTTTCCTACAGTTCAATTAGCGATGATTTTTTATCGGATCTTTTCAGTGTTGTAATGTGTTTTGGGTAGAGGTCTCTAGGCAGAAAGCTGGCCAGCAATCTCAATGATTTTAACGAGTATTTAAAAGCGAAATGGATTTTGTTTCATTCTTCAAAATTTGTTCAGTAATGTCTTGTTGGATTAATTGTCAAAAATATTTTCGTTTTAATTTTGTGCTTATTAACGAAGAAACGTTTATAAATTATAACGAAAGTTACAAAAAAATAAAAATCTCACACATATTTAGACTATCAAGTTCATGAGTCATACTCAGACACCTTGTAAAATACGTTAATAGCCGTTAAACCGTGAACTCAGTCGATATTTTAAATACAAAAGAGTTTTTCTCTTCATTATTTATTATGGGATATTTCGGAACTTAACACAACGTGCACTCTGTATATTTTTTACAATTCCATTAAATTTTTCATTAAATTATTAGATTAAATTTAAATTTTTGATTATTTGTATAACGACATCAAATGGTAAACAATTGTTAATAAAAATAAATATTAATTATGTAAATATAGATCACGTTCTAATAGCGCCTCGAAAATAAACATTTTGACTTTAACTTTGTCAATGAATACTACTAGCAAGAGCGTTTATCACAACCTCAAAACTAGGAGAAAATTTTGTGTCATTCAATCTCAAACATTGCTTACAAAAGAAAAAAAAAACGAAGCGTGAGAAAAGGAATAATTATTATGGAACAGTTACATAGTATTATATAGCATAATGCTCACACCTAATGATCTGAGGACAAGAAAATATAGACCGTTTTCATCTACAGCCAGTAAAAACACTATAAAATTAAAATATGAACCGCTTGACATATTACCAAAGTAATGTTTAAGTCTGCTCGTCAGCCATTGTAATTTAACTCTAATTCTTAGGCATTTACGTCAGCCCAAGGTTGTTAAAGAAAAGATAATTTTGGATACGTTAGTTTGGCCATATTTGCCATATTATATTATACATTCTTTTGTTTACGGGAAAACCATTCAGCATTCAGCCTTGGCAATAGAATTCAGAAATTCGTCTACACTTGTCTATTCATTACTTTGTTACTATTAAGCCCGTCCGAAATATATAAGCTAGAAAATATTTGTGTCCATCAGTTGACCATTGGAGCAGACGGTGACAAGTAACAATTTCACAATGATTTCCATATTGGTTAGTTCTTTTTTAAGCCTAAATTAAAACGTAGTGGTAGTTTTACTATTTTTTAATTTCTGATTTAAAAAATTGTGTTATTCGTAAATTGGCTATTTTATTTATTTTATTCGATCTGAAGCATCAGTAAGTAGTGATTTTCTATTCCAAGATACTCAATTTTTATTAGCACTATTTGCATTCTGTTGAGATATAATTTTTAATAAGAATAGATGGACATCAAAACCGTACGTACGTATGGTGTTAACGTCATGAGATATCATCGACTTTGTCATTATAAAATTTTCACGTTAAAAATTATCTTATTGTAACAAGTATTTTTTGATAAACTAAGCGAAGTTTAGCAGCAAGACGAACAGCAAGAACAAATTACAACAACTCAAATACATTTATTTTCTAGGTAACCGTAGCAGCATTAATGGCTTCAGTCGCCGCTGACCCAGCTGTGGTCATAAGCAATGGCTATCTCTCCTCGCCCTTGACATCCGCAGCGCTTGTCGCCCCAGCAGCCGGCCCTGTGGTCGCATCTGTCGGCCCCGTGGCTTCTCTAGCCCCCGTCGCAGCAGTACCTTCAGTTGCCTCTGTAGCTGCCGTACCATACGCTTCGGTATCTGACTACAGATATTCCTACGGCTCAGCCTTAAATTACCAAGATTATGCTCCAGCGGTCAGTTCTGCTTTAACGTTACCATATTCTTTGCCTTATGCATATGCCGCTGATTGGTACTACAGAAATTAATAGTGAATGAAATCGATATACTGCCGGACGTTGGAACGTAATGGATCGAAACTATACGCCCGTGTTAACGTTGTTCATGATTGTTAAATTTTAATCAAATAAATGTTTCAACTAATACTCTCTTTTATATTCTTCCTATCCATAGATTTAAATGCAATCATTAGATCCTGTTTTAAAAATAAACAAGCAATTATAAAAAGTTAAATATTCATGTATTGATGAATAATCTTGTGGTCAATACCATGTTTATTCTAAGAATTTGTCGCAACCCGTTATACAAAATGGCCATAAAACAACTATCAATAAAGTTACCGCATAATAACTATACAGTGTTTTTGTATCAAGAATAAGAGAAAAAACAATCTCAGTATATTTAAAGTGATTAAATATGTTAAAAAATGTTATGGCTTAAGATATATAATATAAAGGCGTCTCAATAAATTTTGATGTAAGAAGTTCTGTAAAAATATAATAATATGTAGAGGGAGAGAGCGAAGGATCAGGATTTAATTATTATTTAATTTATCGTGATTGTGTTACTAACCATTTAAATTAAATTAAATAGAAAAGTAAGCTACACGTGTATATAACTGGATTGCATTGATAATGTTATTATATAGATCCTAGATAGATACAATGACAATTACATGGGTATTATCTAATTATTTCTAATATTTGAAATTATAATAAGGTCTTGCAATTTTCATAACTCGTATGCATTGTTTCGTTTATTGTTTCATTGTATTTACTGGAATATAAATATATGCATCAATGCATGTATACAATTATAATATTTATTTAAATGTGATTTAATAAACTGTCATTATCTTAACAATTGCGTGATCTGATCTAACCCAGTATCTTTAAGCAATTATATTACCGATTATTGTTTTGGTTGGGTTCAATAAAACAAAAAAATAAAATTCTATAAATTTATTAATACTTTTGGCACAACGAAGTCAATGATCTTGCTAGGGTCCGTTTGGAATGGCATACTTTACAAAATAGATCTAAACAAGTACTAAAAAGATTGTGAGCAGATTTCGTAGGGAAATTGGGAATAATGATCTAGGGTTACTTAATCAAATAGCTATAGGCGTAAGGAACGGCAGCAGCGTATGTGGGGACGAATCCATTGGTGTAGTATGCAGCAGGTACAACGGCCGGGGCGGTGTAAGCGAGAACCTGAGGGTCTGGGTTGGGGTTGGCGAAGGCCACCACTACCAGCGCGAAGAAAGTAAGCTGAAAATTAATTATTTTTAATGAGTATTACTACCACAGATCGCTAAATAGTTACTACGTAATGCTAATACTGATTTCGATCCTTCTGGTCTATACCTCTGTTACTGTTCAAATGTTTTACTCCTCTCCCAATTTCCTATCATTGATGCCGGCAAGGCAACTGCGACACTTTGATGTTATAAATATTCATGGGCTGTGCTCAGTCATTCAATATCAGGTTAACCGCACGTCTCGCTTGAATACTGTAGCATAAAAAACCCCCTATATAATAGTTTAGAATGCAGAATTATTTTTATTTTTTTAATCCAAGAAGTATCAGAGTCAAAGTAAAATTACTCAAATATTATTATGATTCTGAAGCCAAATTTATTACTTGGATAAAATACACGTTATTATATTATGTAATTGCGATATTTCAATTTCCAACTCTTGGGTTTCTTTTAATGATATTGCAGCTTCAAAAAATAATATAAATATCTTATAGAAAATTTTATTTTTTTTTTAGGATTTGTTTAGGATTTCGAATATTACCCAATTTTCTTACCTATATTGAATGATGAAATAAATATACTTTAAATTTTATTTTCTATCAATATATTTTCTCGCATCAAACGTGTGTTATGTAAATAAAAATAAACGTATATTCAAGAGAAAATATAGGAGTGAAAGTGATGTTTATTTATACGTGACGAAGTCTGAAGGGCAATCGGACAGTCGAATAGAAGGCATCAAACTCAAGATTTTAATCCTTATTCACCTATATCTAAATATATCTAACAAAAACACATTTTTCTAGAACTTTTCAAGTCTAATAATCTGCACACGAATCCACAAATGTTCTGTAATATAATGCAGAGATTAAAATGATGAAATTCAATTTTCAAACCAGTGAACTTTGATTGAAGTGAAGTGATGAAAAAAATAAATTGGTTCTATCGTTTTATAAAAAATCTAAAAATCTATTAGAGAGTATTACGTGACTTATTTAATATTTATATATTTTTTTGTAATACTCTAATATATAATTTCAATAACTTGCATTTTATGTGAAAAAATAATAAATTTGCAATGCGTATGCAATTATAAATATTCAAGAATATTCTTGAAAGAAAATGAATGCGTTGTGAATTAACTATTTATCTTAAATAATATGAATATTATTATACTTACGAATTTGAAGAACATTTTGTAATATCGCTTGGATGAGTTTTCTCAAGTGATGGTTATGTATCGAATGCTTTACTTTATATACATCAAGCTTGACCACGCCTCACTTGAGATATCCGTCCTTGATCTTCATAGCCATAATTCTATGTACTAACAAATAACTATGTAAATAATTGTATCCGCATTAGGCGGTTTTAATTTGCAATAATCAATATCATAGGGTTCTGTACTAGAAAATTGATATTTATTTTCTATTTTATGAAATCAAATGATGCGCAGTGCGATTTTTAATATAGATCAATAATTTCAAATCAACGGTATCCAAAATGATAAAAAAATGATTTCATGGAATGCTAATTCTTGGATACGGGTTAAACTCAATGGTTTCGGGCACAGGGCACCTCTATGCTGACAAAGTTAATGTTATAGACTATTTTATATTGGTTTGTAAAACCTGTAACTAGTTTTAGAAATCATTCGATTGCTACGACCGAATGTATTAACAAATGAGAGTGCAATAAATAAAATAAAAATAAACATTTTCTCTACCATAATCACATCATTAGAATATATTTTCTTTGCCGCTCTGACCTCTGACCCTTGGACGAGTGATACACATGAGTTAAGTCGTGCTTCGGAGCTTTATTTGTGTATCTGGAGCTTTTGCAAACCAGTGAACCTTACAAATTGAACAAACTTATCTGCTAAGGAAGTAAGAATAATCTTGAAATAAATATGAAAAATGTTAGTACATACAGAGTTAAGACAAAAACATATAATAATTACGGTGAAACGCTTTGCCTTTGTAAAATGGTCCTGTTTGTGACAGCGGTCAAATTAGGCACTTAATGAGACGTAATGTGTAAATCGAGCGCCTATGACACCTTCCAGTAATTCGATAGCGGACCTAGGTTTTTGTTGGAACCGATACAGCTTTTTCTTCATTTCTCAGCAGAGCATGCGGCTCAACTGACACTAACTGACTGCTTCATCTCATGAACACTATCAAAAAAAATCTCAGATGCATTGACAACTTTTTAAGAAGATGAAGGGTTAAGGAAAGTATTTAGGACGAGACAAGAGAGGAATGTGATATGTATTATTATTTTTGTATCCCATAAAAATATTATATAAATAGTTTACAATTTCTTGAAGAATTCTTGCTCTTTGTTATACAACAGGTATCGATGACCCTGATTGAAGGTACTTTGAATATTGTTTCTACCTGCTATCTTTTCCACGCTCATAAAATAATTATTTGATATACAGCAAAAAGCAGTACCTCTGCGTACAACATTTCTGATCTTCAATAGCTAGATATAATATGATAGCTAGCAAATTCTAGATGCATTATCGTTTATTAAAAATAGCTGTGCTAATGAAATGAATATGAAAAAAAAAATAAACGATACTCCCAAGGAGTCCCTAGCAGTACTCAAAGGCTAGTCTATATTTAAATGGTATTCTAAAGCAATCAATAACATCAGAACATAAATTTTAATCACAGGACGTTCAAGAACAAAGTAAAAAGCAAATTATTTTATATACATAAATATTTATTCGCGCGTAAGGTTCATTATCTTAATATATTCAATAGCTCAGAAGTGATACTAACGTATATGGTCTTTAATTGCTTATATCTCTATTATTTCTTCGCTTCAAAGAGCGTAAAAAATTATCGCCGGTAGTATCATTAAAGAAAATGGTAATTCGACGTTGTTCTTTTGTTTCTTGATTATAGCTACTTATATAATAATTATCCATATAAATATTCAAATGCAGGAAACACAAATAGACTAATCGTTTTTTCTTAACTTTTCATTAGCAATTAGGTAATTTAAGTAAGATAAAAATACCACTAGATAGAATAAAAAACATATTTCACGGATAAAAAATAATTAATAAGACTTATTCTCTAATATATGTTTATTACATATCTTTTAAGGTTACCTTTAGAGAAAATACATTTTTATTCACCAAGGAAAACCTAGTCACGAAGAAAACTGGCTTGACTCGTTTCAATAAATTTATTTAAGATGTGATATTATTTGAATAAACGTTTACTACTTGAATATTAATTTACTGCAGTCTTTACGGTCACAAAGGCCTTCTGTATAATTAAATATTAAATTGAATTTAAAATAATGCTTATTAAATATCATGATTTTTGCACCACCTCATTTTGGTATTCGCTTAAATTTTCATATTTTTGGCACATTGATAATAATCTGCGTTATAATAAAGTTAAATATACAGTATTTCATTATTTTTATTTTGAGAAGGTGAATTTAACAAAAAAATACAGTACTTTCCTTTTTATTGTTTTAATAAAATAAAACATTTATTTGAAACTAGCTTCCCGCCCGCAGCTTGCGTGCGTGGACTACATATTTCTGTAATGTGGAACTGAAATAAAACCTGATATATATAAAAAAGGTGATTAAAAACAAATAGTAATAATTAAATAGATGTAAATCATTAATCTTAAAAAAAAAATAGAAGAACCTTAGAAGTGTATATCTCGTTAAATATTTACTTTAGCAAAAAACGCGTTTAGAAACTTTAATTTCATTAAAAAAAACTATCTTTTGATATATTCGCCTACTAACGGCCATTTTCAATAATGTAACAATGATTATGGATAGATTGTTACGTCAAATTATATGACAATAGATAAACAAAAGTCATAGCAAATGTATCCGTCGTCGTTAGGATATTGAAATCAAAGTAAGTGCAAATAGATAGATTTGTCTGACTTTAGTAAGCAAAACAAGGGATAGATATAATATTGAAAACGGCCGTAAATAAACCTCTTCATATTATCTATGTTAAAAAAATTTATTAACCCTCTCATTACAGATGTAACCGGTAAAAAACCTCCACTAAAAATTATTTTTTTCAAATAAAATATAAAATTGTATCAAAATCTGCCTAGAAATTTTTACGTCATTGTCGCACATACAAACAAATTAAGGCACAAAAAAACCGCTAAAAATTCTAACCATTCTTTTCGTATAAAACAAACTTAAAGCATACAATAATTACTCTTTTAAAAATATTCAATGTAGAAAAAATCATTTGCTTACTGTTTTATTAGCTATATGTATAGATGTCTTCATTATATTGAAAGCTAAATTAAAATTTGCACCACGTATATCAATCATTGAGGAATAGCGCTTAAGAGAAAAATAGAATTTATTAACAAGTATTAAAAAAGGTTTTTTAAACAAACTTGAAATTATTATAACATTCCTTATATGATAATAATACCCGGAATTTTCTTTCGATTTAAATTAACTAATTAGACAGATAATTCATTACTATAATATGAATAAATTTAAGGTCATTTCATTTAATGTTACAATCTGAAATTTTAAATATTCAATCAATTATTAATATTAAAAACGTTGTATCCAAAACTTCTAATTTTACATTTGTTATACGAAAATATAAAATATGAACAATATTTTAGAATAACAATATTTTAATGCACATAGAAAAGACTTTTTTAAGAAATTTTATTCTTCAGTTATTTGTTTTTTATTAATACCTAAATACTAAAACAAGGATTTGTGGTTAAAAATAATAGATTCAAATAAACGGTAGATATAATACAATTTTAATAATTACCCATTTATTTTACAAAATCCCTCATTCGTTACATTATAAGTGTGTATATTAGATTCCTTAGACTGATTCGATTGCCGAGAAAAAAACGACGTCACATTGGAAGAATTAGTAGTATCCATAACCATAGCTGTATGGGGAACCATAGGCACCATAGCCGCTGTATGACAAGGGGTTTGCGTAGCCGGAATAACCACCGTAGTACCCGGGGTAACCAGCTGAGTAACCGTTGTAGCCGTAACCGGAATAGTATTGGGGTTTAGCCAGGGCAAAGGCCAATACTGCGAAGAGGATGATCTGAAAAAGGGTGGAATAAGAAATAATTTGTGCTCCAAGTGTTGTTCAGTTAACGTAATACTGAGGCTTCGCTCGCGTTAAATTCGGAGTCGTTGTATCATCCATTTAATAGTTTATGTGGTCACAAAATTTCATAAAAACCCAATCAGTAGCTGCGGTATGGATATTGATATTAATAGCAGAAAGCATAATAAGTTATACGTGACAAAATATCAATATCACTGATATAGAAAACTTTTTATATCAAACGACTCTACGTTCATTTCAATGAACTTTATTGCGCAATTGATACCACCATCCGCTAAATTTCCTTTTATCAACGACCATTTTTCATTGGCACAAAGTGAAGCTCGCTCCTAACCCAAATAATTCTATTATTATTCGTAAAAATTTTATTAGTGGCCTGGGATTGTTCTCTAATTAAAATATAGTTATCTAGCAGTATTACACGCTACATTAAATACCGAATTATTGTATTGTTTAAAGTACTTTTAAAGCTTCGGTTATCTTAAATTGTTTCATTCTTTAATTTTTTATAAATATGTAAATACAAAATTAAACAATAGAAGTATTTTTTCCTAGTGCACTTACCAGTTTAGCGAACATTTTGCACTATTGGTTAGGTTCCTAGCAATCCTTCTGTCCCGTGTTTCACAATGATACTGCTTAATTTTTATGATTTTAGTAACATTTATACATTAACCACGTCCTTGAAATGAATCGTAACAAAACGGAAAAAATACAAAAGATCTCATTGGGAATCAATGTAAATTATGAGCGCAGAAAAACGTAGCGAGACGAGAACTACATCGTCAATTAGGTTGCCTTTGTTCCAAATTGAAATGCTCAGAATTATAAACAGACTTGCGACGAATATAGTTATGTATCATTATTTTTATAGTGCCTAGTGCGTATTTGTCGCGACGATTATTAGTTTTCAACCATAGAAGCCGAGCTTTACAAGTCATCTTTTGTTCAACGGAAAAATCATTGAGACGACGCGTTGAAGCTTCGGTAATAGTTTTCCTCCCTTGTTTCAGTATCTGTATTTTATTATTTAAATGCTATTCATACTAACCCTTATTAGAATTACAGGTCAGATCACTCTTATTTTATTTTTGAATAATTTAATCTGTGGATAGCAAAAATATCCGATAGTAAGTAGAAAGAGTTAAATACGAAAGAAAGTTAAGGACCCTTAATAGTAAAGGAATACCCAATATCAATAAAAATAATCATAAACATGACAAGACTTTTGTCGCATCGTGTTATGCATCGCATTAAGAGCCCATAAAGATATGTATCAGTTCAGTATTCAAACACTAAAAATAGATCTTATCTTACAATCTTGTCGATTGCGAATGAAAGAATACAGAAAGAGCATAGCTATTATTCTTCCTATGTGTATGAATTCTTGTGTAAACAATCCATCTTTAAAAGCCGTGAAAATTTGGCTGATTAATTGCCTGTTTTATAAAACAATGAGTTCCGCTTAAACTCTGGGAGTTACTCGTGTCATTAATTTGTATTGTAATCGCGTTCTGCCAAAGGATATTATGCGAAAAATGACGCACATAGGTATTTGGTACGAATGTACAAAACGTAAATAGATATAAAAAGTATGTACGCAGTTTTAGTGATGTGTTTTTAAAAGTGTATTGTTTTGTTGAATCCCATGAAATTGTTTAAACGTGTCCTTATTGATTGATTGACGGACTGAACATAACCGAGTTAAAAGGCTGAAAACATTTTTCCACGACTGGTACGCAAGACTAAAATTAAAAAAAAAATCAAACATTCAATAGAGAAGATGGTTTGCGAATTTCTAATACCTTAAAACCACCTGGAATCACCAATGCCTAGTTCCAAAAAAGTAAACTTAGCCGTTTTACTTACGGACAGTACAATATCCTACTAGGCGTATCTATAATTAATGTGACGTTAACTTAACTACCGAAACTTGGTTCCGTTTGGTTGATTATAATCGCTCGTTAATGAAAACGGTTCGTATCTGTTATACAATAAACCTCCGTCGTTTATAAGAAGCGGGCCTTAGAGTACGTCATATGTGTATATGTTTTATCCATAAAAATACAAGAAAGTTGGATTTTTTATGTTTGTATCTCACTCTATCTGAACATACAAAAAGAACAATGTTCTTATGAGAAATAAATTCTTTGGATCTAACCTATTTAGTAAAAATGTTCTCTAAGAGGGTACCATAGTACATGACTACTATCTCAACTTAATTCTTATTTTCCATTCTGCTTTTAAAAAGTACAACACTCTACGAGCTTAGTTATAACATTATGTAACAATCAACAATAATCATAAATGTATAATATTTTATGTATTTGGCGTTTTAAATTACTATTCTAGAAATCATGTATCAAAATTGTTTAGGTACACATATATTTCAAAAAGTGTTTTATATTTTGAATTAGTGCAATTAATATTAATTTATATAAAAATATCCCAATGGAAAATTAAAAATATTTTAATTAGGTCGATGATAAAAAGCAATTCCAATGCAGGCAGCGGCACAATATCAAACATACCGTTTGATGCGACAATATTATCACACTTTGAATTGTTGTAATATGTTTGAAAAGACACTAGACAGCTATTCAGAACGATATACCTATTTTAAATGCTTAACAATAAAACAAACATAATTTCTTACTGGATCGGATAGGAGGTTTTATAACTACATAATATAATTATCATATTAAAACAAAATAATACGAGTCAAAGAGATTATTGAAACTAGAAACTAAAACGTTTTTTAACATTTAAATCATCCAGTATGATAACCGTTAAATAGATCCAGAAGAACTGAACATTCTGAGTTCACCCAAAAGTTTTTCAGAATAGAAACAAAGTTATTGTTAAATGCTTTATTAATCAAACATAATATGTATTAGTTAACTTTATACAGTCGATGTAGCAAAATGTTTATCGCACGTAATAGTTCGGGTATCCAGCATACGTAATCGGGGAGAGGGGTGAGAGGGGGGCGGTGTATGGTGACAGTACTGAGGGGACGGCGCCGGGGTACACGTAATCCACGCCGGCGGTGTACGTCAGCAGCTGTGGTGATGGAGCCGGCTTGGGGGCAGCCAAAGCCATGGCGAACAGAGCCAAGAGTGCAAACTGAAACAAAAAACAATACATCTTAATACATATAAATTACGTTTCACAGTGTTTGTCCGCGATGGACTTCTACTTAACCGATTTTAACCAAATTTTACACACCGTGTGCAGGTTGATCCTACTTGAAAGATAGGATCGTAGTCCACGCGTGCGAAGCCGCGGGCTAGTAATTTATATTTTGTATTGTTACTTTTTGATGCATCCTGATAGATTTATATAAAAAAAAACTCTGACCGATAATCAACAAATATGTGTTATTGTGATTATGTTATGAAATATGTGAATGTCAATATATCTGAAAGAATTAAATCCTTTAAATTTTACTTTTTTATTTTCTTATTTACATTTTCCATTTTGAAATTCGTTAAAAAGCATTTATATTCCTTTTAAACAATGATCACAGAATCTGTAAATATACAACAGTAGCCTTCATTTTCATATAGATAATATAAGTCTACACTAATTACAAATAAAAATGAGACGACAGTGAGAGATCAAGCGTAGGACCGACGACAAGGCACGGGGGTGTTTCAACACCGCCAACTTCCAGGCTCAGGGTTATAATTTCTTTGTCTGGATTCGGGATCGAACCCGAGACCTCTCGGTCTATAGTCAAAGATGCAATCACTTGACCAATGAGGCAGTCAACACATCACACTAACACATCACTAAATATTATTGGCTAGAAATAAAAGTACAGCCCTAGCATATAAATGCGAAAAAAAGAGTTCAACGCTACACTTACAATAAAAACTTTTTACCAATCGTTTAATCAACTATTAGTTGGCACTAGAAATCAACAAATTATTACATATTGTTAGTTCACTCAGATGCAGTGATTATGCAAGAATACAGTGGCGAGAAGTTGAGTAATATAATTTCATAGAAATTAAACACAAACATTATATGGCTTACCAATTTGTAGAACATTGCTGAAGTTTTCCGAGTGTTTATGATGGTGCCAGACTTGCTCCATTATATATACACAAAATCGATCCTTGAACTTCAAAACACAATAAGCCCAATATGGTGACATACATGACTAATTACGGAAGCTCCATATTGATACCATTGAAAAGACTATCTATACTAATGTTTTTGTTTTTTTATATCTACCACGCATCCGCATGAATGTAAAGTTATTTTATAGCTCATTGTCAATTCAATTTATACCTATAGAGAGGAACATTTGTATTTTATACTAGCTGATCCGCGCGGCTTCGCTCCCGTATCATAATGTAGATTTCAAATGTTAGAAGAATTTTTAAAATCGGTAGTTTTGAGCCTATTCATTACAACCAAACAAATAAACAACGTTTTCTTCTTTATAATATTAGTGTAGATGTATGATTGTAAATTTACAAAAACTATAGAAACGATTCCAAAAATTATGTTGTCATTAAAAAGCTGCATTTTGAGTTTTCACTTAGTCATATCGTTATACCTATAGCCTATAGGTATAACGCTATGCTACGAGAACGAAACAGCGAACAGTTTTTAGGACATACAGGAAAATTATATTTTAATAGCTTTGAGAGCAGAAATAGCAGTCTAAATAACATCACAAACAGCACCTCTTAACACTATACATATTAATGTTCGATTTACAGAGAATTGCTTACTAGATTTGACTAAAAACACAAATTTATAGTAAGCTATACAAGCTATATTATGCGCACATATTAAATGCAGAATATATGCAAGTGTATAACTTATCACTTTCATACACTAAGCACTTTTTTGTGCCTAAGGCCTACTTACATGTCATCAATTTATCTTCATCTTATTAGAAGCGGCCATGTTTGTCATGCTATTGTTTTTTTTTTCGATGCTTTGTTTTCCGGGATTACGTCACGATTGACGCTTAATTTTATTATTATATTTTTATAAGCATATAAAACATATTTGATCAAACAATTCAATCTGCTTTAAATAATTATTCTCATTTATCATATATCTACTCGAATTAAGGAAAGATCTATATCTATTAAACACCTAATTATAAATTATAAATAACTATTCAAAAGCAGCAATTTAATATTTTATAATTAATACAAAACAAACTATAACAATGTTATCAGATGTTTATGTTTTTTGTATAAATAAATAATTACTCTTAATAAAGAAAGTCATACATAATGTAACGAAGCAAGGCAAATTAAATTTTTAACAATTAATTGTTTAAACTTATAAATTTAAGTTATAACTTTTGTTACATTTTAAACGTTATGAAATAAATTTATACATGCTTCCAAAAAAACGTCGCTTTGAATACATATACACTTGAGTTGATTCGTAAAATATAGCTAGATCTGTGTGACAGCTGTCGCTAAAATTGCATCTATGTAGTCCTGATTTTCTTATTAGTACCTACAAACAGTAACAGGGAATGTCATTATTTATGGGCATAATGACATAATGGCTGAATCAACGTAATGTTGATCGTCATTTTTTATCCCAGTTTATTATACTTTAATATTTTTCCCACTTTTCAGAGCTAATTCACATAATAGCCTTACAGCGAGTAATAGTAAGACGACAACTATCATCGACTATTTTTTTATATCCTGAAACCCTACTAATGTCAGTTTAACATATGTCGATATCAAGCTATATTTATTTTAGTTTAAAACTTTAATTGTTCAAATTACAAATAACAGTAAACACATAAAACAATACAAGATATTAAACGTATTTGTATAAAGAGGCGGCATTATCGCCCAGGATATACTACAGTTAGATAATTCGACAATATCAATCAATATGCCCATAGATATTTAGTTTTAGGCCAAGAATTGCCAACAGTGCGCGTGCCAGGTCAGTGAATTCTTCACAATCGTTCATGTTGAGAATTCTGATGCGCTTTGTCAACCTTCCAATAACAATTTATACAATCAATTGATGCTTATCATTATGGGTTTTCGCAATGTTCCAACTACAAACGATATTTATTGCAATATTTTTTTTATTAAAATAGCCTTTCTGAATGAATTTCTCTATGAAGAACTATGAAATTAATTTTTTGGACAGGAAATTCAACAACAACCTAACATAATCCAAAACACGACGTATTAATATTGAATTAATGAAAAGACAAAAACTAAACCGTATTTAATGCACCAGTTTTAACTAAATATTAAGCACAGAATAACTAAGAAATCGAAATATCGGATACGTATTAACATGTGCGTCGTTTCCATTTTATAATGAAAAACATATTACCGATTGAAAATTTTAACTAATACATCAACATGAATTTATCCTATCAACTACACTTAACATCCATTCCATAAGCGATGTTTCATAACTCCAAACTGTAAGCTAGTGTAGATTGCATTAGACAATACCCATCTGAATGACGTAATTCTCATATGATAGCATTATCAGGATTGTCCAATGTTACATAATCTAGACTATACGCAGCTATGTTATGTGAGTCCAAACTGTCATTATCAAAATACCCACTAATGAACTTGACGCAAGTTTGTAGTATGAGTTATGTAATCTAGACAGAATGATTAATCTAATTCAATACATGTCAAACATATGTCTAAAACATACGCAGTAACATGAAATGGATGGAATTAGATTGTTATTGTACTGACCGAGTTATGAGAGTGAAGGCTTAGGAACATTATTTGAATATTTTGTTAGAAGCTAAAGAACGATATAGAAACATGAAGGTGTTAGTATGCTATAGCTGGAATCAATTCGGGGTGTATTTTAGGAATAAGATATTTATTGGTTTACAGTACACTCATACAGAAACAACAACAAAAATGATGTGTGGCATAAACAGTGAATAAACAAACATAATTTCATAAACATTTTTTTTTAAACGTGTGATAAAAATTGTCAATAAATAAAAACTGTTCTGTATTTCTTGATAAATGCTTTTTTGTAGAGCTTTTAATGCACATATAGACATTTAACACTGTTATCTAAACTAACTCTAAATGATCAATTAATATTAAAACCATCTATCATTTTAAAAATGAATACAAAATAAGCAACGTGACAAAACAAAAAGAAAGCATGCCCTAAAAATACACCTCCTCGTTCAGCGCCATACAATTAAAAGAAAAGCACGTTTTGCACAATCGTGCTATTTTGGGAACAACGGTGTTGACACTCTTGCGAAACGTCATGATAAGGCCAACATTTCATACACGTAAGTGGAAAATTCGTATCCCAAGAGTGACATTTCCAATGCGGAGCGAACAATCGTCACGGGATCGGAGTCTATAAGCGATCACGTGCGAAACAGAAGGTTCGAGATAAAAGATCTTTGTCGAGCACGTGTCAAGAATCACGCGATACATGCGAGTGAGTCAAAGACACAAAAGACTAATATACGCTGCACATTACGCCCCTACACCATAAAGAGACTTATGAGGCTTCAGAAATGCATTCAAAGCCGTGCCATAATATAGCAATTAATAAACTTCAATTCATTGTTAACAACGTATACATATCGCGTGTTGGTATAACAGTTGTCAGAATAATAACAAAGCCTTCCTAAAGAAAGACACATACATTCAGACACAGATACATATACTCTATTGTATTTTTTAATTTTTTTTTTATATTACAAAATATATATTTGATGATTTTTATAAATAAGTACTAAGATTGTCATAAAATCTCTTAGAATCTATCTAGCCTCAAGCCTTTAAATTCTGTATTATATTTTATGTTAAATTCTATGCAATATATATTTGAGTTAAATAATTGCTTGAGTTGAGCGAAGAAAAAATTATCATTATTGTCTATGACAATATGAATGCCTAAAATTGATCATATAGTTAAAATAATATTATAAAGATTTGATTTTTAGCCTGTTTGAAGGTTCTGAAACTAATGGGTCGAGTTGGATGAAATTTTGTACAGAGATTGTTTGAAATCAAAAAAAAATCCTGAAAATCCAACGGGAGGGGACATATACGCGGGTGAAACCGCGGAGCTAAGGCAGTAGTTGAAATAATAAGAAGATAATATATTAAAGTTTTCACATCCTCATTAAAATTAAAGCGTTAAGGTTTATAGCAAAAGTGATGGATCTTAAGTTTATAAAGCTTAACCTTTAAATATCACTTGGTAAGTATCATACTTGAGTGTTATTGCAGAGCGTAATTACAAATAATGAAATAGTTAAGGAGGATTTTATATCTTAAACCATGATCTAAAACCTCATACTTGCATTTTAGAGTAAATATTTAAAAGATTGGATCGAAAAATATTTCTTTAATTTTTGTACGTAATACGAATGCTGTCAAACAGTAATGTCTCCTGATAATAATCGACCACAAGTCTAACATCACAGATCAAACTTTGTTTTCCCAAAGCAGAGAATTGGAATAAATTGACCATTAATCATATCGATAATACCCATATTGCAACGTGGCATTGACAAAATCCATCTTATACAGGGATGCCATAGATTAAGAAGAAGAATAATAATCGACTAACAGCCGTTTTCAATATTCTATCTCTCCCTTGTTTTGCTTACTTAAGTCAGACAAATCTATCTATTTGCACTTACTTTTATTTCAATATCCTAACGAGGGATACATTTGCTATGACTTTTGTCTACCTATTGTCGTATAATTTGACATAACAATCTATCCATAATCATTGATACATTATTGAAAATGGCCGTTAGGAAACACAATTTTCTACTATATACTAAACTAGAAATAATTTAGAAATACTACGTATTTTAGTTTAGCACAAACAGCAAAACCATGAACGACTCGCCCAGTTTCTTTGCCAAAAATTGATTAAATCAAATTAGATAGAAACGAATAATTTGTAATTGCCTTTAAGCTGAGCAAAGTCAATGATTAAAGTATTTGAGTAAATTTAAATAAAAGGCGCAAAATATTGATGACGACTAAACATTCTATCGTGTGAAATTAACATAATAGTAAAAAATGAAAATATATTTCAATATTATATCAAAACCCAAATAAATATTATTTAGTAAATAATTCAAATCATGTTTGTATCAGCATTTATACACGTGTTACTAAATTTTAGTAATTGATTTTTAAAATTATTAATTTTAATCAGAATTCTACCTGACTGCGACAAGTGTTCAAGTACGTGACGAGATGCATAACCGCCAAGTAAGAGTACCACGCATGCGCAAATTTGTCTATATAAGCACTTAGCCCGCCCTACAGCCAACAGTTTACAACTTGCTCTTGTGAACGACCCCTTCGATCTAAATAAACAGTTACGGCTACGTACAACGTGAAACTTTACTGAAAGTATACTTTAGCGCAAACGTGTAATCTCGTTCAGATATTTAATAATCTTTCGAGTTGGATTTCACTACTTGTGTTAATTTTTTCGAACTTATGAAAAATAAATTAGGAGGCAACTTGGAAGGCAGTGAGAAGTTTTCCGGTGATCTACCGGTGAAAGCACAACAACATCTTCCGAAAGCTCGGCGTGAATCCATGGCTCCAAAAATTGTCGTGTGTCCACCAGTTGAAGAAATGACCGAACCGATCTCAGCGCCTCGCGGATCTCGTCTGCTGAAAGCCTTGAGCCGTCGGTTATCTCGCCGCACCAACGAAGAGGATTCTCTAGAGAGTTCAAGCAGCAACGAAAGTATGTCGTATGATGCTGGACGAAGTGACGATCCTTCATCTTGCTCAACAAGCGACTCCGGCAGTGATGAATCTGAGCGTCGTCGACGACACAGATCAACTGTATCACTTAGACGAGTATTTCAACACCTAAATATTTCGAGCCGATCTCAATCATGTTCCCCGACAGAACGCCATCGGCAACCAAAGAAACAGTCTCAACCGAAACGTATCTTGAGGCCACCAATTACCTACACCTACGTGCGAGGATTATCTGGATTACCAACCCAGCGAGTTCCCCGACATACAGTGTGCTGCGCATCCATGGGCCTGAACCGATAAAAAGGTTTACCATCGATATGTGGATATTCAAGACCTAGAATGGAGATCAAGACTGTTAATGTATAGAGACTTAGTCATAAAGTGCTAGCACGACTTATCATATCAGTAGAGGGACGGAGACTTCAGTAAGAAGCCTGGGAGAAGAAGTTATCAACAAGGACCAAGTTTCTCAGAGTACGAAAAAACTCTGCATAGCACGAAAAGTATTGACTTATATGAAAATGTCTAATTAAGATAAAATCTATAAGACTGGAACGATATGAAAATAGCTGCCACATTCGCTAACAACACTTTACTTTTAAAATTTAAATTGGCCCTAATATCAAATAACTTGAGTGGCAATTGGATTTTTTAAAAATAATATTCTTTGATTAAATTATCTGGAACTGTAGCAATTGGATAAATTTAAACTAGGATCTGAATCGAGGCTATAACTACTACTATATTATTAGTACTCTGTAAGTCAAGAATAGTGCCTTTCCACATATTGACAATTTTAATGTATACCTACTAGATAAGAAAAATTATCTTCAAGTTATATATTCAGGATAATTTAACTTTTCATACATTAGAGAAATTTACAGATACACCACATGTTTTCATAGTTAATATTATATTGTACACATAATTCAAAATTTTCTAATCACTTAGAATACAGTAATTATAATATTATTATGAGAGTAATTATATTGTTTACTGAAGGTAATAAACCAGGGTGATCGAGAATTTGGAAATATCTGAAGTGACTGTTAACATTGTTCAACAAAACGTTTTAATGTAAGATTTACCGATTATAGCGATTTCATTATCGTAAATTAATATAGGTTAAGGTTTATGTAGATAGATTAAATATTAAAAATTTTATCATAGGACATTTTTATTGTAATAATAGGTTTCATAATAAAATAAAAATTATTAAAAGAAACTTTCAATATTTTTATTTAATTCCTTATTCAACATTTGTTACACCAATGCACTTAAAAACCTAACGACCATCTTTTAGGAAAGCTTTAAAAAAATCAAGTGACTATGATGATTATCTTTCAAAATTTTATATAATTCCATTATTTCACTTATGCCATCGTATTAAGTAAAATGGAAAAATTGCCTCTTTTACTAAAAAACTTTCAGAATCCATTACTATTAAATCAATAATTATTTCAACTTATACATCAATTTTCTTAACATACAAAAGGAAATAGATAAAACAATATATCGAGTAATATTGTATTAAAAAATGTAATAGAAACTGCATTTGCAGACTTTATATAAGGACAGATGGCATAATAATATAATTTGAGTTTCGCTGCAGAATAACTTAAATCAGGGGCTCCCAATGTTTTTTGGCCTAGGAACACTTTAATATCATTAAAATGGAAAATAGTATCAAGCATGTTATAGCCGTTAGCGTCATGTTTCTACTCATCGCTGATATATACATATAAAAAATAAAAATAAACTGAAAATTCCAACGATTGGTAAGTCGTTATTAAAACCGAAATTTATTCAAATCATATCAAAATAATTTAGAGGCTGATGATTTGCCTTCTGTATCCCTTATAATATTGTCTTGTATAAAAATGTCCACAGAATATTCCATGAAAAAATTCGGACTTGCTACTATTTAAAGATTATGAACGTTAAAGAATTATTTAAACTTAAAAATGTTTATAAAATAACAGGGTAAAATGAGCGAATTTTCAATAATCTTGGCTTTGCATGGCATGCATGCTTATTATAAACTGAAGCATAATATACAATTCAATTAAAAAACGGGATTTCTCATTAGGGTTGGGTTAATTTCTACATAGTGATTTAGTGAAAGTTAAGACAAAGAAACACATTTTAACTACGTATATAGGCAGAATTACTGACAAAGTTTTTCTTACTTGAACTAATCTAAGGCAGTTGGACATTACGAGAATCTACGACCTCGCCATCCCCTAATACAATGGGCGGGTTCTGTTACCTGAGGTTAATATAAAAATATCATACAGAAAAATAAAAATAAAAATAATTTACGTCCAATGAGAATACAGGACATCATTATTCAATTACGATTAAGCAGCTAATTAAGAATCCATGTATGTATTTATGAAGTTTAAAGGTGTTGTGTGTAATAGTTTTGAATACAAAATATATATTTATGCTATGGGGGGATTTGTCATGTAGTTAACTTCATGATCATAATTACTAAAAAAAAGAAAATCAGTTGATCCCAAACAATGTTAAATACTTCTATCTAGTGACCCTGAACCGGGAGTTATTTATTGTTTTAAACATTTTCTTACCTTAATAACAAGGAGGTGAATGGCCTGATTATACTTATTGATCTGGGCTATGAAATACCCTGCTTAGTATGCATCCAGTTTTCTTGTGATGTATCCATAACAAACAAACACAGCCTTCGAACTCTATAAAGAGTTATGGTAATAAAGCCAAATTTAAATGTATAATGAACGCATATATTACTTTATTCTAATAATTGAGTATTCTTAAACCAACCACTTATAAAGATATTTTTATTTATTTTATGTTGAAGGTAGAAAGGGCATTGTGCATCATATTATAATTCATCATAACATAAATACGTAAAAAGGTATAAAATATTTAATAAGGCCCAAGTTGTTCTTCGCCAAAATAATTTGTTTCTAAATTGATAGAGTTTCCTTTATAACTTTGTTTTTTCCTGTTTTCCTTTATTTTTTCTACATTTAAACCTTAAAGAGAATAAAATTTGTAATAAAATATGTATTTATATTATTTTGAGAGACCTATAGTTTCAGATAAATCATAAAAACCATATTATTCAACCCTTTTTCCAAAATGGCGGCCGTGGCAAGGTTGCAACCCCACAAACAATATAAATTCGACCTGTAAGAAACGCACGCCAAGCCCAAAAATGTAACATTTCAATGGACTATATATAATAAGTGAAATGGACATACTAGCTTTACGTTTTGAAGATTTTGTGTAATGATGCCCACGATACAGGCCAGGCCAGGAGGTGTGTGCATCATGGCTCAAATACTTATGAATTTCCTGTTTTTACTAGCATAAGAAACCTTTTGTTTAATATGAATAGGGTATGCTTTATCGAGTAATAATAAATATTTTTACTTTTACTTTTTACAGCACTCTACATTACAACGTCATTTCATGATGGATACATTAAACGGTCCGTCGTCCAGCCCTCACAGACCAGGCTGCGCCATGCCAGACTAACAGCTCATGGGACCCCAGCAATAAGTAAGTAAGTTCTTAAGTATGCCGTAAAATATAGTAACCGTGTCGTATAAATTATTATCATTTTGACTTCTATATAAATATAGTAGATACTAAACTATATTTATATAGAAACTAAACAAATATAACGCAAAATTCAAGGGCGGTTAATTGAGTTATATAAGACTTTAAATTTGGACTCGTAACTAAACAACTATTACCACCAAAGGAACAGCTTGATTACTTCTTAGAAAGATTTATTACCATCGATTAGATTGGACAGATCTAAACAACAAACAAAAATAGACGCCACAATTTCCTTCCAGAATACTTAACGAATTGTGCCAGTTCTAAGTATAGACAATGTAGTCGACGCTATAATTATAGGCTTTATTACTATGAAATAATAAACAACAAGTTCCTTATCCATTTAAAAAAGAATTTCTAGAAAATACCCATATATTGGATTGGCTTTGAAGTGATTTAATTTCAAGTAAAACCTATTTATATGTAACTAATTTGGGCACCATAATTTTAATAATTTATTACATAAATACTACCGCCTCAATTCTAAATATGTAACGAGTTTCATATTTAACAGTATTCATACATCGGGCTTCCAATGTTATAAGAGACCTCAAGGACCTACGAATGAAGGTTGTAGCGAGAACCCGCACCAACACACAAACAGGCTGGCAATGTGTGTGTACTGCGGTTGCTCTTCAACGAACCACCTTCCATTGAAAACCCAACACCGAGCACCCAACAAGTTTTGCTCTTCAACCGAAGAGGCTTCGTACCGCAAGGACAGCACCTAACAGTACGACTGTACCATCTACGTCACAAAACATCGTTTTGGGTTAGTAGGTCACAAGAGGGGCACGTCGCAGTTGTACGGTGCGGGGCTATGATTTTTAAACCCCTAGTGACGTCATAGTATGAGCCTTGGACCCCTCCCCACTCTGTGAATGATGAATGAATAGGTCGATGAGTGCAAACTAATTTTAAATGGGTCAAACTGCAACACTAACAAGCTCTTTGCTATAAATATCGTATTTGCTTTATGATCTTAGTTGTCAAGTATCTTCGTACCTCTTACATAATTAAATGGTATTTAAAGAAAGTCGCAATAAAACTGAGTTTGAAAACAAAAACTTGCTGTTAGCAGTAAAACTGTAAAAATTCACCAGAAGAGCGGTACTTTTAAAAAATAAATAAACAACGTTTGTTCAATATTTTTGTGACACAATTTTTATACATACACATACTATTTATGTTTAACTTTCCACATTTATTTATCACGTAGGTCTACCAGTAATTCTCTCCACTAATTGAAATCTTTGTAAGTTGCGCCTTCACAACCTCAAATCAATTATTGAAGTAATTAGACTTTTCACGTGACTTTGGCTTATCCAATCAAAATAATCGTGTAAAGAGGTTGCGCTAGCAATAAAACGTGAATTAATGTGATTGGTTTACGTATTTCTCATATCCTAACTATTGTAATCCCTTATTTTCGAATTTAAGAATTTGAGTTTGTCAACCTCTTATCCCTAATGTTTATATTATCTTACATATTATGAGAGGAATGGTTCACTAACCACTCCAACTAGGGTGAAAACTTAACGAACGGAACTCAGAACGTGGCATTTAAAATACTACTATCTATATATATAATGGCCGTTTTCAATATTCTATCTATCCCTTGTTTTGCTTACTAAGATCAGGCAAATCTATCTATTTGCACTTACTTTGATTTCAATACGCTGTCGATGGATAGCCCTTGTTATGACTTTTGACAATCAAATGTCATTTAATCTGGGATTACAATCTATCCATAATCCTTGATACATTATTGAGAATTACCGTAAAACAACTGCCATAGTGATTTATCAACGCACAGGTCAAACCACTGGACGGATCGGGCTGCAATATGGCATGCAGGCATTCGATAAAAAGGATTTTAATCAAATCCCACGAGAACGGGGATAAACAGATAAGCCCGGGCGAAACACACCACAATGGGCACAGCTATACATATAATTATAGCCAATTAATGGCAAGGCAATGCCAGCATGGAAATTTTCTAAATATCTTCAACCAATCAACTCAAATTTCAAACCTATCCTAACGTAAACTTTACGCATACCCTCTGATTAATACTTTCATTATCTTTTGAATCCTTTATACATGTTATTCGCCTCAAATGGGATTATATAGAAAATATTTGATAGCTTTATAACTATTATATATTAACAAGGACCATGATTTATTTATGAGAATCTACATTTATATATCCGTTGACAAGAGCGACGTTAAATAAACATATTTAACAACCGTCATTACAATTTATCCTATTCATCCTCAATCTGAAGAAGGAATGAACTGAATAAAAATGAAAAGATAAGATAAATATGTTCCCTGCTATGATCATGACCTACACATTATTATATATGTATAAAGACATTGCTTTCCCTCACTTTATAAATACAAATTCACAAATGATAAAAACGAAATAAAGATTAATTTGAATTTTTACTATACTACACAACCACTTAATCCTTTCAAATGTACTTTACATTCTATGCGTAATTTTAAATGTCAATTAAATGTTTGTATTCTGAATATTTAAGTGTGTAAGTTGCATGTGTGAATATTAAAGCTCCTTTTTTGCATGTCTTGGCCACAAACTTCCCGCTATTAAGTTGTCCCACTACCTAGCGGTAGGGCAGCCGCTTGGACGGGGATACTAGTTTATGAATTTTTTATGTTTATACTTAATAAAGAATTAAAACATTCTTTGCATACATAACATTCAATATTCCTTAACATCACTTTTCTCTTGATCTGATGATTCCAAAAACTGCATGCTACAGCTCTCTGGCATTTTTGTATACGTATCTAGTGTTTTTTTTATAGTGACCGAGTATTTTACTTTATTGTTTAACCCAAATAATAATGTAAAATAATGTATAATAAACCGCGTTCAAAATCCTTTAAAAAGTATTTTTATTCAATATGGAAAGTACTCGCATTAAAACAAACCTAAGAAAATACTAAATATAATTTGTCTAGAACGAATTCAATATAGCGGGTGATGAGAAGGCAGTGGACTACATAATTCTTAAATACTTATGAATAATTACTACGAGACGAAAACACAGCGTCATCAGTGGATAACCTATTATTGCGTTGAACGTTCAAATATCCATTTATGATAATGACGTGTACAAAGTGAAGACGACGTAATCGCTTTTAATGACAACACAAAATTCACAATTCATGACAAAATTCTGTGAGCTACGAGTAGTTTCTACTTGTATTTGAAGAATAGCTATCCAGACGCGGCTTACTTTCCTTCCGTCTGACGCAGATCCTGACAGGACATGGATGCTTAAGAAGATATCTGTGTCGAATATCAGAAGGAAGCCAAACACTGTCTATCGCCATTGTGGCAATTTTTATTTCAAGAAATGATTATGTTACCATTGTAGTAAATGTACGCGTTATTTATATATCTCCTTCCTGCTTCATTATTGTTCTAATTTTATATTCCGAATAAAAAATTACAAAAAAACAGTAAGGTTTATTTTAGGATATTTCGATTTTCCTGGCACTTTTTTATCAACAAAACATTTTTATTATTATCTTTTAAGATCACGTTTATTATCAGAACAATTAGAAGTGCGACGTAATTAAGGGCAAAAAAGTAATCATACAAATGAAGAGTCATGAACAGCACGCTAAAATTGTAAGGGTCTGTGACGTCACTTTTTCAAACGTTTTAAGTCAACGTGCTTACAGAAGCCAGGCGTTTTTACACGTGACTTAAACCACGATCGACGTAAGGTAAAAAACGGTATCGTAAACATTTACTACGTCAATAAAATATTGCCCTAATTACTTGCTTTTTGATTCTTGCTTCAAACTTTTATCAATATACAGTCGTTCTACATTCCTGAATAGGCACCTAATAGGACAAAATTTATGTGATTCTCAATTAATTATACATCCAGTTGTAATGGCCCTGACGTACGTTAGTTTACTTCGGATAAAAATGATAACGGCTGTTGCAAATAATCTGCTAGTTTTCATTATACAATTGTAGTTGTAAGTATTAAACCCTTTTCCAGAGGCAATAAAATCCTATACCATACCATTAAAATTGTCTTCCAGTGTGATGGTAACGGGTTTTTCTTAAGTTATATCAAATTTGCGAGATAGATTGTATATATAAAGACCAGCGCGATATTGTTTTATTAATTATTATCTCTAGAGGTCAAAGGCATTACCTATTATTTTACAATCAATCCAATGAACCTTTATAAGTGTGTAACATTTTCACAAATACATTACCAGTGCTAAATATAGGACTTTACATTTACGATGGGTTTGCAAAGGTTGACATTTACATATCAATTTAATATGAAAGTACGTACGTCGAAGCATTAATGAAATTTTCATGGACTTCATTCGCATTAAAATGCTGGTATAGTTAGTATGTATGAACGTATCAAAATGAAAATATAAATTAACTTGACACTTACCAATTTGTCTAATTAATTTATAAATTACATAATTGATACCTACGTATAACGTCATAAAAAAACAACAGCGAAAGTTATATGGATCCAACTAATTTCTAAATTAGATTTAAAAGTTGTATATAAAATTGCATATCTTTTTATTATCATACTATTAATTAAGTGAAACCAATATTTACGTCTACAATCGTGAATCTATTTCCCAATGAACTTCTCATAAGAAGCTATAAATAAAAGTTCCATGCGCGTGGAAATGTGCACCATATCGGTTTCCACCATGTGCCTTGTCCTCGTTCCATTACATTTGTATTGTTTTCTTCCATGGAGAGACGCGCGCCTCGAGATCCGACGCGTGATCAATTCAATGCTTTTTATATAACATTTAACAGAAGATCGTCACGTAAAATAATGGATATCAAAGTAAATACAAAATGTTGAACACTTTACACGCAACACATTCCATTAAAGGATTTGTATCAATCGTTTGATCATAAATATAATAATCGTGACATATAAACAATATACGTAACGTTTTATTATTTATGCTTTCATTGAACGGCTATTGTATAAGTAGATTTTGTGGAATGAAAAAACTAAGTAAGGTTTGATACGAATCAAAGGACTAAATTAACATTGATTTTTACAAACATCCACATAATGTAAAGAAAATGATTACTTAAAATTAGATTATGTTACAATGGCTCAGCAATTTTGTTCGCTCTATACAGAGCAGTTCCGCTCATATTCATTGTTTAGAACCTAACCTAAATCTCAGCCACTATTACTATTCAAAAGCCTAAGAAACTGCACTTTAAAAGCTTAAGCATTCATATCTGAAGAGCTCTTGTAAGCTATTTATATCACCGGGAGGTGGGGTGCAGCTAGCGTGCGCTGCAACGTGACCGTTGGACGTTTAAAAGACAGTTTCTCGTCTAGAATAATAGTTATTTACAGTATTTTTCATTAGCTTTTTATGAAGATATTTGTCAATAAACTGATAAAAACCTGAACTTTGCCTTAAAGTTGTTAGAAAATTTTACTCAAAGGAAACATTTTTTTTATTCTTAGGAAAAAAAAACTTCAATAGATTTCGGAAATTTTAGAATTTTCTTATATGCAATATAACTGTGTGTATGGTAGTTTAAATATGGTAATTCCATGGTATTTTTTTCATTCATAAATTTTTAGGGAGAACTCATCCTTATACTTGACCCTACCAATAATACAATAAAAGTAGATAAGTGGTGTAATTTCTGTCGTATAAATCGACCTGTTTTATTCGAATGGATTTTTGATTGGATGCATTTTCTTTTTTTCCAAAGTAAGGAATGTATTCTTTGAAAAAATTTGTCTATCTATAGTATTAAGAGGTGTTCAGGTGGCATTAGAAAATTCCGACAGCGATCCGTCTATGGAATGCATTGCCGGAAACTATTAGACGTGCACTAAATCTGCCAGCGTTCAAGAAGATGGTATATAACCATTATCTCTCAGTATGTTATTAAGTTATCAACAGTATACTTATTATGTATTATATTATAAATGTATATATTATGTTTATTTATATATGAATATTATATGTTTATTTATTTGTTTATCTTATAGTATATCTGTGTAACTTGTAGCTTGAAACTTATAACGACAAAGTTTATATATATTACCCACAGATATTACCATACTGAATAGGTATATACACGTATTAATATTTTTAGCAAATCCAAGTAACTCACGTGCCAATAGTATTTCTTTATTTCATTATTTTTGATCTTTAGATAGTTTATCGGGAAAACGCCAAAGATATGCAATTGTTTTACGAATTACTTATAGTAAGTGAATTCCACAAGTCTAGTGAACCAAAGGCAAAGATTTTAAAATAATGTAATCAAGAATTCGCCTATTTAGGTCCAAATTTTCCTGTGTGTTAATTTGTTTATTTTTTGTCTGTCATAGGCCCGGTTCCTATAAACTATGAAACTTCATAGTATAACAGACACAAATAGTTTTCATTAATGAGCGATTATAATTAGCCAACCAATCGAAACCAAGCGTTGCACTAAACTTGCTTAAAACGCTTTAGACTTACGCCTCGTAGGACATCGTGCTGTCCATGAGTAAAACGACTAGTTTCATTTTTTATAGAAAATGCGTAACACTATTAGTGTAGCAGTTAAGTACTTTTCCAGCCTTGGAAAGGATAAGGAATTTAAAAGTGCATTTCATATATATTATTTATAATGAGTTAACTAATTCTAAGAATGTGTCGTTTCCCGTCTGCTATATGAAATCATATACTTACTCAATATTATATTCCATCAATGGCTAGGTTAATAAGGAATACCTGACTACTTTTATATTATTTATTTTTCTGTCTATTGTTATATTTTGTGTACTGTGGGCGATTAAACGATTTCTTTCTTTCTTTCTTTTCTTTTTTTTTTATTTATTTATGGTCCAAGGAGAGAGTCCTTACAGCAAAGGCTATAAATATAAAATATGTGAAACTACTGTAATGGTGCGAAAGTAGGGCTAGGTCATGTCGCGGCAACCTTACATGGCATTTGAAATTTTAGCGCCGCTAGTCTTTCATCTTTGTGACCTAAATAGATTGAAGGTGTAATTATAGATATTTTAATTAAAAAGATCAATATATGTAGTGGTATTAAATATGGCGTTTGTAGATTTATGGTTGCATTGTATTAAAATTAGATGCGACACAGTATAAGTTTCATCAAAATGTTCCATTTCAAAACAAAACATAAATATCCTTCATTAAGAAAATGAGAACAGAACGCTGAAAGCTCGTGCAAAACAAAACTGTTGATGAAAACAGATTGAGGTTAAAAGTTATAACTGAAAATATGCCAAGTGATGTTCAATTATGCCTTTAATAAACGTTCATTTAGACCATTTCAGCCGGAGAGATTCATTGAATAAAACCTTCAGTGCTCCGGTGCGCTCTCAAAAGGGCATGACCCTAGCTATTTGTGTCAAGGATTGCTCTATTAATAGATGTTTCAAATTATTTGAAAAATCATATTCAAATCGATGCATGTTATTTCAAAGTTGAAGTGTTTAGTGTTTGGAGAACAAGTTTGTTACGTGTTTTTCAAGTGCAATTAAATAATCAGGTTGTCATATTGTTACATCAGACTGGATTTTAGTTTTCTTACGCTGATCTTAGTACTAAAAGTATTTATAGAAATTTTCGAAACATGAAGGAGCTTTTTAATTTGGAACGTGTTTTTAACTCCAAACAATCAATTTATAACCTTAAATGAATCCCGTGTCCCCTAATTTAGGGCATGGGGCGGATGTATAATCCGTTCCACTGGTCTTTCATCATTTTTATTTACAGGAGGGAAGGTGATCAACATTCTATGTCCTGCCCGACCGAGACGTTTTTTACATCTCCACGGGGAATCGAACCACTGAACTAACGAGGCGGTCTTTGTTTATTACCTACTTACTTCAAATATAATTAAAAATAATAAGGGAGTGTTTAGACAAACGAAACGATATCGCATGCTGATGAAGCTGCTTCGGTATTGTAACGCCTCAGCTAATTTCAGAGTTGCGGGTCTGTCCGATTATTTCGCAATAAGGAAGACTAGAGCCGCATACTTTTGGACCAGCGTTCACAAATCCAAAAACGACATTATACACGTACTATATCTCCCCCCAGCCAATCCATGTTTGACGTACTGACTTTCCTTACATCACTACATCAATGATAAGTGATTTAGGGTCAGTCATTATACAATTATATTTTATCTTTCAAAGCTGATAAATATGTGAATTTAATTTATTAATTTGGTGTGTATGTGTCTGTATACTAAGAATGGATGTTGCTCCTGAATGCAATGATATCTTATCTAGAAAAAAATAAGTATTGTCTAGATGTTCATCTATTTTAGTCTACAATTTTTAAACTTTTACTAAATACATAATTCCCTTTATGAATATAATTATAAATGTGACATCAACTTCATAAAGGCACTGTAGACACCATGGTAACAATGGATATTTGAATAGAAATTGCGTCTTATATTGTTCAGTGAACTACGCTACTGACGTCATCGATGAAGTGAGTGACTCGAGGTTAATTATAAAATTTATTTATACACTACAATATGAATATGATAATCAATATTTAAAAGGTTTTAATTAAGAAAATAGAAACAAATTTATTTTATAATAGTGAACGTAATAAAATGATGCAACATTTTTATCAATCCATCATTCCTTTCCATCATTTTGTGATCAGAAAAAAGACAATTAATTTTATAGGTATTTATTACCTTTTAAATTGTTCCATTTGGAAAATTATTTCTCAATCCTCAATAGGTATTTTAATGTGATGATAAAAGTTCACACGCACATAGCAGTACTTTCTTCAATACATACTATATGATTTCAATTTAAATTGTCCGGTCAAATCCATATTAATTTAATATATATTTTATTATTTTTGAAATATTTAAAATTGGAGCAATCTTTAAGGATACTAGCTAGTTAGTTACCTACCCTCCGAATGCCTAATATTAAAATATTGGTAATGTTAATCACAATATAATTAAAAATATTACAGAAAAGTATACAGCCATCATATCACGCAAAAAGATGAGCTGAAGAAATTTAGTAGTTATAAATTGCCCACAATTAAAACCAAACACAAAACACAAAACTTGCCTTAATAGTTTACCTGTTACCAAGATTTCTTTAACACACCCTTAAATATCACATTACATTTCTTAACAAAAACTCATGTGGAAAAGTTATATAAATGTCCACCTGTGACCATTTATTCATTTTTATGAAATAAACCATCTATCCTTGTACGCCACATCATTCCATATTGACCTTTAATATTTCCTGTATAAATAGAAGGACAGAGGGGAGAAATGACCTCCAGGTATTTGCGACCTCGGATGCAAGTACAGGTGAGGGGAGGTGCATGGTAGAGGGGCCTATGTTCTACTTTTGAATGGAGCCCCGCGCGTGACGTCAGGGGGCGTAGCTGTGACGTCAGCATCAAAAGTAGGACACGCGGTCGAAGACCTCCGCGGTGCAACACTGGCGCAAGATTGTCCTTCGTTTTCCAAATATAACTGGTGTACTAATTTGTTTTTTAATAATTAATAAATTGAAAATAATTTCTAAATTTTTTTTTCTTGGATATACTTTAATATTACACAATTTTTTGAAAAGATATTTTATAATGTAAGTTATAGTTAAATTAAAAAATATATTACTCTAAATATTAACGCAATAAAAGAGCAAGGACCTAATAGATTTTACTATCGAATCGGTCATTGGCATATGGGTATTGCTCCAATTTGCTTAGGATTAGTAAAATAACTTTAATTAAAGACCTAGCCTGTAGGCTCAAAATAATTGTTTGATGTTATATCTACCACAACCTCATTCAAAAACAAACATCCCTACTAACTTTTACCACATCGAAAGGAATATGTATAAGCAAAATAGCGAAGTAATTTAACGAAATTTACGACATCCAAAAACTACAAGAATTAAAAGATTTAATATTTTTTAAGCCTTACGAAGGTATCAACTTATGTCAATGCTCTTTTGTCATAAATTAGCCTCAACTGCTTCACAATACAATAAACGTATGAACTCTGGCAAAAATCAATGTGATACCCCATCCACTAATATTACGGATCCACCGAGTATTTCCCCATTTCATTGAGCGTGTGAACTAGGTCACTCTGGTGCAGACCCAGCTTCGATCGACTCCTCCGTCAATGAGAGGTTCCCAGCTGTCCTTATCTTCAAGGAATTTTAGACGCCACTTTACATAATTGCTCGTTATTATATAAATTACTTCAATGGTATCGTTTAAAATATATTTATAGCTTAGTTTGTTTATCTTTAATATCAGCTTCAATTAATTATGATGCGGTTGCGGTTTATGAACTGTGCTATTACAGTGATACTCTTAATTATAAAATCATTAAAAAAATTGCGGTAATGTTTAATTTTAATTCTCATTTAATTATTTCTTTGCTTTTGCCTTGACATATTTTTCGAGTACATATATAAGATTATAGAGATTTTAATATGAAAAGGTAAAAAATAAACATTTCAACACCAATAAACCTCGGGTTTTGTGATAATTATGTAGGCAGGAAGCATATGTATATGTACCTCAAGTGAATAGAAAATTAGATAACTATTTTCTTTCCCAGGAAATTCTCGAGGTAAGGATCTGCAGCCTTGGTTATAAATAACAATCAAGGTCTTAAGGATTTCATATGACGATAACGTTATGAACGTTGTATTATTTCATCGTGATCAATGTTTTGACTTGAACCTTTTTCCAAGAAATATTTAAAGTAAAGTTTAATTTAAAGTAATACAAATAATTAAAGTAAAGTTTTAACATAAATTCACTTTAAAACTTAAATAGTCTTACAATATTAAATTTAATTTCTTACGATTTTGAAAATTGCTTATTTAAGAAGCAGGTATGATACTCAAGTCCTCCATAGTTAAAATATTGTCTATGCATTATCCTAATCCTATCAAATCGGATAACTATGAGACGATATAAAATATACTTATCGATTTGCTATTGGACACAATATTTTAAAAAATTAAACATTTCCAACAGTAATAAAACTAGAGCCTAAAACTTTCCAGATTTTCTCAGGCAGACGTAGATCTTGTTATTACATAGTTGGTATACTTTCATTGAAAACAATAATATTTCAAGCCGAAATGTAGGGTTCATAACAATGTCAATGACCTGTCTTTCGAATACAAAACTAAAATATAAAATATAACAAGACAGTATTTATTCATTTCACTCTTTAGTATACTATACATTAACACAGTTAAAAAACAGGAATGTTGACAACATAATATAAAATATAATATAATGTAATGAGTAAAATAGAAGGGTTATGTTAAAAAAGAAACATGTGGTATTAAAATCAGTGTTATAAAAATGCTACTATGAATTTAAAGCGACTGAAAGAAAATGCTTACGAACCAAGTTTTTAAAGGATGTTAGCAGCTAATCTAATGGACAACGGTAAGGATCTCCACAAATTTATCGCGACAGCAGCAAAGGAATTAGCGTAATCGTTGTCACGGCGAAAAGGTACACGTAATATTAACCTATCAGCGAAGCGAAGAGTATAGTTTTCACAGTGCAAGAAGGAAAAGTTGTCCTTGAGGTAGGAAGTAGTAGTAGGATTGGATTGCAAGGATATAATAGTTGCAGGCTTGATCTAATTTCTAAAGAGTGAGACATGGTCATATTCCCGAAGTCCGAAAATAATCCTTATGCAGAAAATTTTTAATGGCTGCTTGATCGGGGAAGTCGTAACGTTTAACGATAACGTTTAGTCAAAAGCCTAAGTTTTTTACTTTCTCGCTGTAACGTAGCGATACGTGACCGATTTTAACGCAAGGCAAGGCTCCCCAGTCTACTTCAGATATCAGATATAGACTACCGATACTGACAACTTGGCTTTTAGAAGAATTTAATTTGCGTTCAAAGTTCTCTTTCCAATTTACCAATGTATCCAATTCGAAATCGTGTCCTGAATAGCATTAGCAAGTTCATGAATTTTGGGCTGAATATAAATCTGTAAAACTTCGGCATACATATGGTAGAGAGCTGTAAAATGAGGGGTGAACAGTTAAATTTTATGTGGGAATACAGAAGACAAGTCTAGTATGGATACCAAACTAGTCAAATAGCCAATTTAATTGGGGTTTCATTTGAAACTCAGTATTTATTTTACTGGTCGCAGTGACTGGATTTTGCGTATTCTAGTGAATTCATTTCAATTATTCAATGTGAATGATTTTATACATATACGTTACATTTAGGGTTTCTCAAATATTGAACATTGAGTGAGCAATACAGTAAAAAACCTATTTTTATATAGTATATTTTATTAAGCATCGATTTAAGTTTCTATTTTAATTTGAAATTTGTATCCTGTCGATAAAATAAATCGCTGTGCCTTTTCCGAATTGCGCTACAAATAGATAATAGACATGCCATTTATTCGTAGCAAACATAAGTTTTTTTAAGATTATTTACAATTGAAATGGTAGAATTTATTGTAGAAACATGTAAAAACCATTTTATAAAATTAAATAATAACAATTACAACTTACGGTAATTTTTTCATAAACGTGCGATGATCATCATTCATCAATCCAATAAACGTAAATTAAAACTAAATATCAAATAATATCAATTTAATTAAAGTCAAATAAAAGTCCAATAACATTCATGCAGGGTGTTCCACGGTCATTTCATCAAAAATGGCCCTCAATGAATCAACTATCAAAAGTGGTCTTAACATTCCCAAAGGTAGGGCCACAGGTCAGCTCATGTTAATACCGGGTTCGGAGTCCGCGAGAAAGTATTTAGGCCATTTAGGCACTATTCAACTTACTAAAAATATTTGAAAGGCTGTCGCAAAGTCTGTCGGCGAAATATTTCTTTTTGTGTCAGATAGAACAATAATGGAGGAATACTATAGGAAGAGCTATAGAGCGAAGTCGCGCGGAGTAGCTAGTTTATTATATACACAAGTCTTCATGTGTGGATTTTTGTTTGAATCAAACAAAAAACATAAATATAACGTACGATAACTAAAACCAAGGAACATTTGATTGCTATGCATAGATACAACAAAAGGTCCATCAAAATTTTGTTATTTTTTATTTCGTTAAGACAATAAAATTAAACCTTAAAAATAAATGATGTCTCCTAGCAGAAAAATGTCTGTAAGTGTATAACCGGCCTACGCTAACCAGACTTGGCCAGAATACTGTAACTTTCCTAATTACAAATCAGATCTAACAGTTGTTTATTCCAAATTAACCGCATGACAAATCACACAAAACCTACAACTAATGCGAATTCAATGCCCTCCTCAACACAAGTTTATAGTATCCCCAGAAATTTTAAAAATGAGAACGACTCTGATCTTAATTTTTAGGAATAAGGTAGATGTACTAGAGGTGAGGAAGAGTCATACTTATTACTGAAATTGAATAAAGCTATTGAAGATGATGCACAAAGCCGGTGTAATAAAGATGTATGCTGCAACGAGCAACCTACTGAGTTCGAACCTTTTCGCACCAATTATGTGCATATCTATTTATTAATTTTGTTTTGTTTATTTTAGTTTATCTCTGTAAAATATATGTATGTGCATAGTTGTTGCAAATAAGTATTGTTCTTTCTTCTTTCTTTCTTTAAAATATAGTATAAAAGAATTGTAAAAAGATTGTATTAAAAATAAAAAGTGTTAGTATTTTTTTATGTGTAGCAAAGTATGTAAAGCAAAGGCGTCTACATTTTTTATATAAATTCGTGTTTTTGGTGCACATGAAATTTATAAAAGTTTTAATGAGCGTCACTGTTTTTACTCTTAGTGCTCTACCATACTTCACAAATAGGCATAGAGGTCCAATAACACTTAATAATTTAGAAATCGTGTCAACAGCTCCGGGCAGAACGTTATATTCGAGTATCTTGTTGAGTTTTAGGTCGCTACCCTTCAAATGTGGCCGAGCACAGCACCAAATAGCCCTTAGCTATGTTTGATCGGTTCTCCTCAGTTTATATTGCCGACCAATAGCAATTCTTACATTGCATACGATGTTTGTAATTAAATGTTTGAAGTCATGATTACATTCGAAACACGAATATCAAAATTGCATCATTATAATCATGCATAATATACCAATTAAATATGCTTTAATGAAAAGAAATACTGGATATAAACTTTCAGTATTATGCCAAACATATTATGTGA
>LQNK01000705.1:491842-502138 GCA_001586405.1 Phoebis sennae
GAATTCGATATCAATATTAATAATAATAAAGCGTTCAAATATATAAAAATAATCATTAATTATTTTTTTTTCAAATTCCCAATTCTTACATTGCATACGATGTTTGTAATTAAATGTTTGAAGTCATGATTACATTCGAAACACGAATATCAAAATTGCATCATTCAATCAATCATGCATAATATACCAATTAAATATGCTTTAATGAAAAGAAATACTGGATATAAACTTTCAGTATTATGCCAAACATATTATGTGATAGAGAAAGACGTTAAAAAAATAAAGGATCCTACATCCTTTATTTTTTTTTCAGTTTTTATGTCACGGAGGACATTTTATTAAAAGCCGTGGCAAGCTGGCATGGCACCAATATGAAATCTAAATTTTATTTCAATATTGGTGGATTCGTATTGAATTGAAATCTATTTTAAGCATTGGAATATTTTTCATATATTCTTAATAAGTATCGGTACAATACAGACGTAATAATAGATATATCTGGAATATAAAGGTTCTAGAATTCTATTGTTGAAATAATTCTTTGATATGTGCGTTTTATTGGATTTCGCGAAAATTACATTATGTTTTTTAATATATAAGATGAATAGGTCGAATAGGTTGCGGGGTCGTGAATACGTAATAGGTATCATATCTTATCTGTTTTTCAATTTATAAAACAAAATTCAAATGATTTAGCTATTTGTAAACATGGTTAATGATAAATGTTTTCTGTTTTTTTAAGATATGGCACAGCAGGCAAGCGCATTATGCGGTTCACCTATATTATTAGTGTTCCGATCCCATTCTTCTCCCTTCCTGTTCTACCATTCTCCCAACTTTCCATCATTAATCCTTCCCTTATTCCCTTCCTTCTATCCGGCAAGGCAGTTTTGACACTTTAATGTTGTAGATGTTATGGGTTGTGGTCAGTCACTTAACATCAGGTGAACCGCATGCCCCGCAAGCATACACACACACAAATACCTACAATCCTACATGCTTGCTTAATTCATTATAATTATCAATATTTATAATTTTAATTCAATATTGTGATCTGTAAGAAGTCACTGGCTTTTGTAACACAAGCTTACTTGCGTAGCTTGAGATCCGGGACCTTAAAAATTTGGATATAAATGATTTGATTTTGGTATCAGAGCTTCAACTCGACTTGGACAATATTAAGATCGTATCATTAAAATACGGTAATTATTCTATTTTAAGCTTTATTTAACAAAGAATTTGAACATCGCGTGGCCCGATTTAAGTGCTGTAGCCACAAACCTCACCATTCCATTCCCAACAGTGGATAATGGATATGAAAGATTAGACTGACTTATAAATCGAATATCAGAAACATTCCTAAGATATCACTTCGAATTGACGTTAAAAATATATTTGTACGGAAGTCAGCGACCTTCTGATTGGAAAAGTTTTATAAATACCTTCTACTGCTTCGTACAGATGTAGTTTCTGGAAGGTATCCTCAATATATCTGACCCGACCCGTGCGTTGTTCTAATTCCTCATAAAAAGGAATTTTTACTCAATACTTCAAATAAATATCTATATTCATGTTCTTTATTACTATCAGAATTGTTATATTGTGAATACGCAACCTACTTATTGATGCATATCATATAGTTATTTATGACGCATACTCATAACAATTACAATATCCTGATATTCGAAAATGAAAATCATAAATGAAAGAGAGGTATTTTCGAAGGAAAAAATACAAATATTTTTTTTAATAAATTTAATAAGTCAATCCGGTTTAGTGACGCATTATTTGGAAACTTTTCCCTTCGGTTCAAAGAAATAACACTCATGGAATGCGCTCCCAAGAACACCGGTGAATACAGCCTCATAATTGTATATCAGATACTCATTCTCTTCACTGGCATCGGCAAAAGCATGCGTGTTCTTCCTACACTCGGACACAAAGAAATCCATGAAAACTCTATTTGATTTCACTGCATTCATCGAATGTGCGTAATTCTTCGACAATTTCCATTCAAATGAACTCTTTTCTGGGTGGAATTGCACGGCGTAGAATGGATACCTAAAAAATATAATATTGTCTTCAGAAAAATTTAAGGAAAACCGACAATAGCTATAATATTGCTACTCTATCTGTAATAATGTTAAAATCGCTGTTTATTTATTGCCTAGATGCTATTATTATCATTTCCAATTCTATTTTTCTTTAGAGTTAAGAGCTGCCTTTTAACATTTACATTGAACTAGGCTCCGTTTAAATGCACTTTTGAAACATTATTTATAATTTACTTAGTAGAAAAATAAAAGCTTTTACTACAGCATTTGCAACGTATACGGTCTCGTTATAAATAAGCTAGGATGATAAAATATTTGTTGTGGCTTTTACATGGATAACGTGATAAAGAATACAGAAATTTGAAAAGAAAGGTAAATACAAAATAAGAAACTTCAGAATTAAAGTTATTCTTATCTATTTATATCTATACACTAAGGCTCACCTCCTGTGCTCATACGTTGCAATAAATTTGATATTATTATCGTCATAACCGTAAGATGTCGGCATCCAATCATTTATTAAGTTATACGTTTCTAAATTCTGAAAAAATATATTAAAAGTTTAAAGTAGAAACTAAAATCACTTATGGTACTGTTATAAAAATCATTTATATACTTAATTCCATTATAACAGTTCGCATCAAATTAATTACAAATGAAAATCCTTAAAGTAATAAATCGATTACAAAATCATATTAATTAGAAGTTACGTACGGAGTCAAGTATACAATATTGATGATAATTCACTGTGACATTTTCTTTAGCTAAAATATTAATCATATCTTCTGGAGCATCCCTAAACATTTTACTGCTACGAAAATCTGTAATGGAATAAATATCCAATTGTATTAATGATGGCTTTTTGAAATGGCATAAAGTTTTAAAATATTCTCGTTCCGAAATAGAGCATGCTGTATGAAATTTCTTCCATATAAATAAGACAGTAATTGATACAGAAAATATTTTTTAAATTAATTACCTGAAGTAAAAATCAGAGGCAGATTAGTGTAAGACCGGCATGATGACCTGTTTTCTACCGTTCCTCTTCCCGAAGCGAGAATTATAATAAGCTGAAAGCCTAAGCACGTTCCGAAAATTGGGAAGTAATCACCAGCATCATTGAATTCTTGGGCTATCTCGTAAATATGCTGTGCAGCATCAGCGTACCCGTTGGTTTGATTGAAAAACGTGGCCCCACCAGGAAATAGGACTCTGAATGCAATAATGTTTTAATACAGACAGTATGGGTGAAAGTGCCATAAATTATTATGAAAAGTAAATAAAAAATTGTCAATTCTCAATGAGTAAATTTGATATGAACAATGTATATTTAAGAATGAAATAGCACATTACATTCGATTTGAAATTAAGTTTAAATTTAATACTATACTTTTTTTAACCGAATTTCTAGGGAAATTATCAGGATGATTTACTTGTGCTATTAAAAATGTATTGCATTTTAATTATTAATTTAATAATTCCACATAAAATTGACACATTGATTACTTACCCATTGATCTTTTGCATAAGCTCCTTATAGTAACTTCTATCTTTACCAATTCTGAAAATATATTTATAGCAATAATATATTAAGGAAAACATTTATATATAAAACTTTCTCTACGAACTATTTAAGCGTGTTGATGACAACTGGAAATCGCGTATCAAGGATAAACATAAGAGGGGGTGACTACCTATAATTAAAATTTCTTAGTGTTTATATCACCTTAGGGAATAATATTACCTCAGGTTATTACCTTCTATGTATTCATATTATTATATGAATACATAGAAAACAATCTAATAGTAATCTAGTAGAAATATACCATAGTAGATTTTCATCTACAATGTCATATTATTCTAACCTATAAAATTGAAATAATTACACCAATTACATACTTGTTTTATGCACTGCGTATTAATTAAAATAATAATCGTTGCAAACTGTTACTTTACTTTAAAAATGATATAATAATAAATTATTATAATAATAAATTACTTTTCCTTGATGATTATTTTTTATATAACTTACAAAATAGGTACTACTCTTGCACCGGATTTCTCTACATCCTTTACATACGAAGATGCAATGTAGCTGGTATAATTCTCCTCTGGAAATTTACCATGAAGGTAATATGACTGTTCTTGTGATAGTATTCCAATTATCGGTCGTTCATTTAATTCCCCAATCCCATTTCTTACTTCATTCTTTATAACTGCACTTTCACAGCTAAAAATTATACAAAAGAGAAAGAGAAGAAAACGCTTCATCGTAACTAACATTAAAACAAATCAGTATTTTACCACCAACTTGTAAACTTTTATAATAAATGTTATCTAATATTGATTTTAATAATAGATATTATCGATGACTATCATTTGAACATAAATCTTTAATTAGGCCCTGGAAATTTTAAGGTGAGTCTATCGGTGTTTTTTTATATAGTCGATAGACGAATTATGAACATCTCGAAGATGTAGATAGAAGCAAATGTATAAAAATACTTACTTTAATTTATTTCATGTCATGTAAAAGCCACTTCACTACATAATATAAAACAGTTACTTCCTACTCTCTGCCCCTATGTTTGCCGAGATCTTTAAAACTACAAAACGGATACGTTTTTTTAAATAGATAAAGTAATTATTGCGTAAGGTTTATATGCATAGGTGCGATACCGGGGTTGTATATTACAGATCACGGTTCTAAAAACTATAATGTCATGCATTTTACTCAAATAGGTACATGCATGATCATTTCCATACGGGGACACTGTTCTCTACGGATTTCTATTTATCGAATTAAGTTTAAGTTAAGATAATAATCAACGACAGAACAGCAAAGATATATTATAAAATACTAACAAATAATATTATTATAAATGCGAATGTAACTCTGTCTGTCTTTATGTGTGTTTCTTCTTCTTGTCTAAACTACTGAACCGATTTGGAAGAAGATTTATACAGATTATTAAAAAGGACATAGGATAGCTTTTATCCCAAACATCCCACAGGAACAGGAGGGCTTACACAGGTGGGCTCGCGGTGGTAAATAATTATACATAATAATTTGTCCTCCTGATTAATTTTCAGCCATTGAGACATATCAAGTACCTAGGGTAAAACTAAAGGGTTTTTTTTAAACCTAATTTAACATCTATTAATTTAACGTCGTATTTTTACAGTGTTAAAATAAAAGGGCAGTTGATTTAAAGTGTTCATTCGAACATATGAATCAAACTTTATTATTGCATTTTCGAATAAACTTAGGAATGACATTGAAATAAAAAATCATTATTATATAAAATTAATTTAATGAAACATTGTAATATGTTGTGATACACATAAAGCACATGACTATAATTTTATCACCAATATATCAACGAGGGCTACCATTTTTGTGCTCACCAGTTGGCGCCACTGGCGACTAAGATCCTAATTTTAATTGAAATATCGCTTTGAAATTTTGTAGTTGAGTGTTAAAAGAAAGTTTAATTAAATAATAATTAATATATCGAGCAGTTAATAAATAACTTAAAACAATAAAATCGTGCAGCCCAACCATAAAACACTTAATAAATTAATTAAAACAAATAAAACCGTGCAGCCATAAAAATGACAACTTGGCAAGTGATATTTTGGAGAACAAACACTACACTAGCGCCTCTAGCGTTGAATTCACACACTGCAGCCCTCATTGACATTTTAAAATGAACACAAACCGACGGACAAAACAAATGAACAGATTAAAACTTAACACACTTTCCATTAACAACGTTAAATTAAAATCTTTACGTTATCTTATCTTTATAATTAAACAATTCATTCTCGAGTCTTATCTAGCTTTTAAGAGCCGCTTTATGCCAATATTACACGACAATGTACATGAATAATTACACATTGAATTTGATACATTAAAAGATATGGATTTCGCTAAGATCTACTCTATATGAATCGTGTAAAGTACATTTATTATTATTTAATTATTCTCTATTCTCGATTCAACTCTTCGAAAGTAAAATTGTAATAAACTTTACAATTTTTTTTCAGACTAAAAATTTGTTAATGTTTACAATAGATCTACTCTATACGAGTTGTATGAATTACTTGTATTACTATTTAACAGTTCTCTAGATTCAACTCCCCGAGGTTCAAAAAAATAACATTGCTGGTATGCGCTACCTAACGCACCTGTAAAAACTGGATTATAATTATAAATCAAACTTTCATTTTCCTCCTTAATACTTGAAAACGTATGTTTATTCTTCCTGCATTCATTAACAAAGAAATCCATGAAATATCGATTAGATTTTACAGCACTCATGGAATGTGCATAATTCTTTGATATTTTCCATTCGAAGGCACTCTTTTCGGGATGGAATTGGACTCCATAAAAGGGATACCTGCAATTTGAGAATTCAATTAAGACACAAAAAGCATTACAGTTAACGATTAAAGAAAGCTGTGAAATTTATTTCAAATATAACGTAATCCTGTTATTATAATGACGTTATTTTATAATAAAGGCCTCATAATAACAGGCAAGAATCAAATTCCAACCACTGACACTTGCTGCTATGGAGACTTTGTTAGAAAATTCTCAATAACATTTTTTTTTGACCCCACCCGGGAATCGAGAGCTCTCGATCTGTTGTGAAAGATGCAAAAACGAGACCAATGAGGCAGTCAAAAAGTAGGTCTTAATACGATTTATCAAATAATGCGGAATATATCTGCGAGGGAACAAAAATAGCAAATAAATATACTATTATTTATAATTTTATAACATTCCGTGCAAGGCAATTTTCATTAGATACTATCACCTGACATGTTCGATGCTTGAAATGAAGGAAATGCCGTTATCGTCCGTGCTATGTGACGTCACTCGCCAGTCTTTCGTCAAATTGTGAGACACTAAATTCTGAAACAATTTAAAAATCATATTAAACACAAAAAAAACGATTAAAACTTATAAATAAATATTATGAGGGAACAAACTTTGAGTCTTATTAATATTTTTTGTTGATTTGTCTTATTAAGATTTAATATTTTGAACTTACTTCGTCGATTATACAAAACTGATGAGCATTAACAGTGACATCTTCATTGGAAAGAACATGGATGATATCGCCTGGGGCTTCCTTAAACATTTTGCTAGTACGAAAATCTGAAATGATGAAAAAAATCATTGAGTATCTTTGGTTACGCTAGGCGAACTTTATCTTAGTAAGACTAAGATTGACTGTTGACGAAGTTCCTGTTTGAATACATATTACATACATGAAAAAATTTTTATATACTTTAGTAGCGATGTGCGATGAAAAATTATATTTATATTCCCTCTATAGAAAATAGATATAAAATTTATATATAGTTCTACTTACCATTTGTAAAATTAAGAGGTAAATTCCTAAAGGAATGACACTTCACTCTGTTCTCTTTGGTTCCTCGTCCCGATGCAATAATCATGAGTAGTTCGAAACCCAAACATGTGCCAAAAACAGGAAAATAATCACCAGCATTGTTCATTTCTATAGCAATCTCATACATGTACTGGCCGGCATCAGCAAAACCATTTGATTGGTTAAAATAAGTAGCACCTCCAGGCAATAATACCCTGTAATTCAAATGTTTAAATTGTATGCAAAATGAATCGAGATTTTTTCCAAATAAAACACACTAACAAACAAAGGAAAAGTGTTCTTCGTTTGTTAATGTGTTTTATATTGGAAAAATCTCAGTTCTTTTTGCATTTTCAATCACAAGTAAAGCGGATCTTCAATCCGTTTCACTGATTAACATTATTAAGAGAGACGTAAGTCTTCTATTCCTTGCCAGACATTTTTTCCAGCGGGAATCGAACCCAGTATCTCACACTCACTCTACGACTTAACATTCTAACCACTGTACCAACGAGCCGGTCGTACCCGTTTATTTTCTTTAAGAGATCTTCATAGTAGGCGCGATTTTTTCCAATCCTGAAAAACAAACATATTGTAATGGCATTTTAAAGGACACGCCTTAATGATTTAGTTAAGCTGAATAAATTATTATTATACTGTTAATAAATAATGATTTTCATATTGAATTAAGGGACAAACATAGGCGTCTGATTATTATCGCTTAGTCTCAATTGCTTTTAGATGCATACCGTGCATGCTCATTGCGATAACATAATTTTTAACCTTAAAAACGTTTTTGCTTTGAGTAATCCTTAAATAATAACATTTGATCTAAAAGTTTCAGAGTGCATCGATTATATAGACAGGTACAAAGAATTATTACATACAATATCGGCAAAACTCTTGCGCCTGCAGCTTCCACATCTTTCACGTACGACGCGCCGATATAACTCGTGTAGTTTATTTCAGGAAACTTTGATTGAAGATGCTTTGATTGCTCTTGAGATAATACGCCGATTATCGGTCGTTCATTTAGTGTTACTTCAGAGCTCCCAGATACACCACCTTCAGAATATAAGAAATACACCGCAATCAAGAATATAAAATTCTTTAACGTAACCATCTCTATCCAGCCGCTAGGGAACCCACTGAATAACCTATAACAAGACATTCAAAATAGTAAGGGACACAAAAGTAATAATAAAAAACCGAGATAAGAACCATAGAGTTCAGTATTGAACTAAATGTAACACAAACCATACAAAAAATACACTCGAAAGGTCGTTAACGATGCAAATCTTTAAATTACGTATCATACAAGATTTAACTTCGACACGCATCAGGTTGAAATGCTATAGTTACTAAATATAAATAACATCACGCTCCACTCCGCACGCTGTGTTTGCAAACATCACATACTAACAATAGATTTTCGTATAGGAGCATTCTTTACCCTAATTTTATTATGACAAACGTCTATACGAACTTCAATCGACTCGTTATGTAATAACAATATTATCTTAAACAAATATTTATGATAAATTTATTCTTTGATAATGATTCGAGTTTAATGATTTTCGTATCTGCGTATATCCCTATTAGTAATATCTCAGGAAGTCTAGCAAATGCTAATTTGAATCCAATTAAGTATGTACATATTAGGAAAATTAAATTATCTTTAGAATTCGAGTATTGCACTCAAATCACGAGTATTAAATAGTAACATATAGTTATATACCGATCTTCAAATATACAACAACTGATAATTAAGACAAATCTTATCTATTAAATTCCCTTAATGGCTTATAAAGACATACATGACCTTGTAATTTTTACCCATATTCAAAATGAAATTATTAGTTATCGTCCGAGAGCTATGACCATTTTTCCCTTATACACACCAGTATAACGTATAATCGGGGAAGCTTCATACAAGTTTTCAGCTTGCCTCAAACACCTCCCCAAAAATGGTCCTAGCTCTAGGAATATTAATTACTTAATCTCGATAAGCTATCATCTTCACTTCTCATCACTTCCGGTATATACATTTTACAATTGAAATAAAAATAAAATATGAACCTTACCTGTAATATCTGTTATCATGCCATTTTTCCAATCCCTGTTTAGGTTTTCAAAATAAATATAACACATTTTTACTATATTCTGTGTTAAACTAGCCAAAGAAAGGAATTTGAAATATAAAAATAGACCTATTTCATATAACATTTTACAAAATTTTCATGTGACATTATTCTTTAAACAATCAATGCGATTCGCGCATGCGGGGTATTATTAACGTATAATATTTAAGTATAAACTCTCGAGAACTTGAAACTACAAATTCAGGTATTGCAAATAAATTGATCTTCTAGCAATTTGTATAGTATCCATCAGGCATTTTATTAAATTAATAGTGATTTAAAGAGCTTGAACGTCGTAAGATTTCATTATTGCTAATTTGCTATTTGTTTTGAACATGAAGTAGGTATAGGAAGGGGTTTCATAATTATGATCTAGTCCGTAAGTCCTTAAAGTCTAAAATTATTCTGTTTCACAAATATTAGCATTGATGATCTTTATTATTTTGCAAATCTTTCAAAATAAAAGTCGTGTGATAAACGAAGTGAGTTTTTAAATTTTTGGCGGGCAACGTATAACGATGACATCGAATCCGTGAAACTGTTAACAAATAATGACAATGGAACAAAACTATACCGTGGTTTCCATAATTATTGCGTGAATGCCGACAAACGCTGTGGCCTGTGACACGTATTTTTTTATATATTATGAAGATTTAGATTTAAGAATTAGCTTTATCTGTTGAAAAAAAAAATTTTGTT
>LQNK01000705.1:502551-526994 GCA_001586405.1 Phoebis sennae
GATTTAGATTTAAGAATTAGCTTTATCTGTTGAAAAAAAAAAAATTGTTTATTGAGCCTTTGGTTCTCTGATTGAGATAAATAAGTAAATTGTGGGATTTCTTCAATTATAGTTATTTTTCATATCTTTATAATTTATGTGAAAATACATAGTTATGTTATAAGTAATGTAAACTTAATAAAATCATAAAAAATATATCTGTAGCAAGCGCCTCTACAGATACATTTATAAATATTACATCGAAAATCCTATTTGAATATGTTCTTCTTTTCTATTTTATCTTTATTACTTTGAAATTTTCAATTGGCAATACCAAATATTCGTCGTCAAAAAAAAAAAAGAAAAATGCCGCTGCAAAAAAGAAACGTAATGATAAAGGTATTTTGATAATATTTTTTTTAATAGCCAAATCATTACGTTATTATCGTTTTACTTGTGAGAATAGTTCAAATTACCCAATAACCGAAGCACTAAATCTGCTCAAATGTTGAACAATAAACGATAAGTTGTGTTCTAGGTTGGTTTCCTGCGTTGACAGTGGAATTCGCGTATTTTCTTTTGTATAATAAGAATTTACAAATAAGATGTTTGAAATGGTAAGTATAGCCTTAAAATCTATTCCATCAATGAATTTGTAAAGTAAGTATATAAATTAATAATAATTTTCTTTATTTTAGAATACGGCGGAACCAATGCAAGTGGATGTTCCACTTGAAGACAATGAAAATAATGAAACCGAATGCTATGTGGTTGAGAACCCTACGTTAGATCTAGAAACCTATGCTGCCTCATATACCGGCTTTGCTAAGTTGTACAGATTAATGTTCGTAGCAGATCACTGTCCATCATTAAGATTAGAAGCTCTTAAAATGGCTATATCGTATGTAATGACCACCTATAATGTAAGTCTCTATCAAACACTTCACAAAAAACTCGCAGAAGCAATTGCGACATCAGGACTTCCTGATGTTGCTGTACAGATGGGCTCTCAAGATATTCCTGTCCTTGACACCATGTGGGTTGAGTCAAAAACCAAAAAGGCTGCAATTAAATTGGAAAAATTAGATACAGATTTAAAAAATTATAAAACAAATTCTATAAAAGAAAGTATCAGAAGAGGACATGATGATTTAGGAGATCATTACCTTGACTGTGGTGATTTGACAAGCGCTCTCAAATGTTATTCCAGAGCAAGAGATTACTGTACAAGTGGTAAACATATAATCATGATGTGCCTCAATGTAGTTAAGGTGTCTGTATATTTGCAAAATTGGGCTCATGTTCTCAATTATGTCTCCAAAGCAGAGAGCACCCCAGACTTCAATGAAGTTCCTGGAAAGGATTCTAATCAGGCTATACTAACTCGCTTAAAATGTGCTGCAGGCCTAGCAGAGTTGGCTACAAAAAAATACAAATCAGCAGCAAAACACTTTTTAGCAGCCAGTATTGACCATTGTGATTACCCTGAACTACTCAGCAGCAACAATGTGGCTGTTTATGGAGGACTGTGTGCACTTGCTACATTTGATCGTTCTGAATTACAAAAACAAGTTATAGTTAGTAGTTCTTTTAAATTATTTTTAGAACTAGAACCACAGTTACGTGACATAATTTTTAAGTTCTACGAATCTAAATATGCTTCCTGCTTAAGATTACTAGATGAGATAAGGGACAATTTGCTCTTAGATATGTATTTAGCACCACACTTAAATTCTCTTTACATGCAAATAAGGAACAGGGCATTAATTCAATACTTCAGTCCATATTTGTCAGCTGATATGCATCTTATGGCTGCGGCTTTCAACCGAACGGTGAATGCTCTTGAAGATGAACTGATGCAGTTAATACTTGATGGCCAGATTCAGGCTCGCATTGATTCTCATAACAAGATATTGTATGCTAAAGATGTAGATCAGAGAAGTACAACATTTGAAAAGAGTTTAGCAATGGGAAAGGAGTACCAGCGAAGAACTTCAATGTTGATCTTGCGAGCCGCTATGATAAAAAATCAAATTCATGTCAAGGTAAATATTACATCCTAAGGTTAAAATTAAAAGAGATATTTTTTGAATAGATCTAATTTAAATAACTGATTGATAGTTGAAAAATATTTTATGTTTTAATTTGCAAGCAATATTTTCTTGTGTTCATTTTAATACAAGTATTTTCCATATTAAAAAAAGCTTTTAAATGAATTTTTGTAATAATGAAGACAACTGTCATCTCAGTTACCAGTGACCACACTTGCCGAAAAATGTTCAAAACATTGGGTTTAATAATAATGTATAATAAACCACATCTAAAATCCCAATTAAAAAGCATTTTTATTCAAATGATTACTTAATTAAACAAGTGAATCTTAAAACAGCTTGATTTATCAATTTAGGCTTTGTTGCAAAAAATTGGTAATTTTTTAATTACATTTGTTTTATTGACATTATAAACTATACTATACCATACCATTCTGAAATGCTACACCTTTGGCCCCTAACTTCCTAAATAAAATAGGATTATACCTATATTGTTACAAGTTCAATTAACAGCTCTGTTCACACAAATTTGCTTTGAATTAGGTTATTAATATAATTTATTAACAACTAGCGACCCGCCCCGCACGGGTTTAATGGATGATATTATACATAAAAACCTTCCTCATGAGTTACTCTATCTATTAAAAAAAACCGCATCAAAATCCGTTGCGTAGTTTTAAAGATTTGAGCGTTCATAGGGACATACAACATGACACATGACAGAAAAAGCGACTTTGTTTTATACTATGTAGTGATTACAGATCTCATTTAATTAGCTATTACTTATATTATTAAATTTATATGATTGTTAGCACCATTACACCACAAAGTAGTTATAATTATCATGACTGATAAGGCTGTGTCTGATATTAATTACTGGATGATCCGTGCGGCTTCTCTCCTGTAACGTAATGTTATGTATATAGCTATCTATAAAATATAGTTTATCTTACTTGTGCAGGATGTAACTTTTATATGGTGAAAGAATTTTTTAAATTGGTTCAGTAGTTTTTGAGCCTATTATACTACCAAACAAACAAAGTTTTCCTCTTTATAATATTAGTGAATATAAATTATAATAACCTTACAAAACTAAGGTTCTAATAAGATGTACAGATCTATAATTTTGATATGGTATATCTTTTCAGAATATTGGCAGAGACAGTGGACCGCAGGGAGGTGAAGCACCCGGTTCGAGTACAAGTCTCACTACCCGCACTTTTGAACCAGTCATAGCCTTGTGATGAAATACCTCTCATGATGTAGTCAACATGTTACTTTTTACATTTACATGGCAATTTGAAAAAATTATACCCAAGACTACTGTCTCCTTTGTAAAAAAGCTGTTTTTAGTAATAATGCATTTACTTTGTTACACACAAACTTTGCTCATAGGATAAACTTAAATCCTTAATATGCCCAGATATTGTTTGTATTACAACTACCTTATGAAGTTCTTAGTGAAAGGGTGTAATGGCCATGCTAACTGCTGTTTATTTTAAGAAAAATGTTTTTATCACCGAGTAAAAAACTCAAAACTGGTGCAAGCATTAATTGCAACTTTGTTTATACAGAATTATTCTATGTAACCACAAGATAATATGTCTACGTAATTTTTATTAATATTAAAAAGTAAATGCAATATGAGTTTTAATCATTTTATTCTTATAATTTAACATTTCCAAATTATCCACTTGTTTTGCCGCATGTGATAAACCTAAGGAAGACGGTAATTGTATTGAGGAATTTCAGGACTGTGGTATTTTGTAAATATTTTGTTGTTTAAATGTTATACAGTGAATTTCATACAAAGAAAGAAATGTTAGTTCCTTGATAAACAATGGAAAGTACATTCCAATGTTTTCATATACTTAAGATGACAAAAAAATAGTAAACTACTACAATAACTTTATTAAAGAAATAAAAAAAAAATTAAGTAGCAAATTAAACGATTTTCAATGCATGCGAACTTTAATTTGTTCATATATTTATTTATAGTGCAGTCAAAATATTTTACTTCATTTGCATCCAGTGAGATTTTCTTAAATTCACCATATTAAAAAACTATCCTGAACATAACAGTATTCTAAACACATTTTTTATGTAGGCAGGCAAGAGGGCATGCGGTTCACCTGATGTTAAGTGACTGACCGCAGCCCATGAACATCTGCAACATAAAAGTGTCGCAGATGCCTTGCCCGCTTGAAGGACGGGGTGGGGATAAGGAGAAGATTATTCCTAAAATGTAATTAGGTCTGTATTTAGAAATAAAGGGCTACATTACGATTTTAAAACGTGATTTATTCATTATTATTGCAAATATTTAACACAACAGCTTTTAATAATTTCGCCTTATAAACACAAATATTAATCTTTATTACTACAAGATATTGGTTGAAGACAAGTTGGACAGCTTCCATTAATCACGCCAAATGCTGGTGGACGTCCTCCTTCACATGCAACAAGCCACTGCAAAGCATAATATTACATTTCATAATCAAATTCTACCTCAATCTGGTTTACTCATTTAATAGACATAAATTTAAGTTGCACCTATTTTTTTTATTAATCATTACTAGAGTGTGGATTTACAAAATCTATTGAATAGGTATGTATAAATATTTTATTTCAAATGTTCAAATTTTACATGATCCTCATAATATAGATTTTATTTATTCCAAAATTAGAACAATTTTAATTTAGTGCATTGTGGATTACCTGAAATAAACAATGTTTGTGATAAAGTACATCACAGTTTATATTTTGACACAATGGTTGCGGCATTCCAGGATTATCTGGAAGTTCAGCACAAAAGCAAATACCACATATAGGGCCTGCTGTATCTTCAGGACTTTGTTTCCCAGTTTCTTCTATCGTAGACTTTGGGGACAAAACTTCATTATTCAAATCTATAATAGTAAAAATATATGAATCACTATCACAGATCAAAACTTTTTGAGTAAATACTGAAACTTCAAGTTTTGAAGTCTTACCAAATATTGAAAGAATATTTTCAACAATGTTTTTATCTTGATCCCAACTCAATAAACCTTTTTGCAATTTGTCCTGCCACATTTCAGACTGGCCAATCAAATGTACATTAGTAGCCAAGCCATCAGGTGTTACTTCCACATGGAGCCAGGTTTTATCATCTGAATAAAAATAAAGTTATTAAATAATGGTAGTCATAATTTACCATTTACTATTACAATACCAAAAATTCAAACCAATTTTTATGTTTCTGTAATCATCCTTGCGTAAAGGTTTTACTGGCTCCATTACAACACAATGTTGATCTATATTTTCTAGTTCATAGAAATAGTTTTGTAGACTGCTTGCATGTTTCAAAAAAGCAAAAACTATGTCTTCAATTGTGCTATAAGTCTGCCCGTTTAATATACCACATGGAAGATCCACAGAAACAATTCTTATCTTCTGAATACCATCATACCTTAAATATATCTCGTGTTTTCTGAATTCATTATCATTTATCGTGCACTTAATATCTCTGACTGTTTTCCCAAATGCTACAATAACATTTTCAGGAGCCTTTTTAATTTGTTCTAGAAATGGTATGTCCACCAAAGTAGCCGATATTGATTGTAATTTATTTATTTTAATCTCTGCAAATATCTCAGAAAGGCCACCTAATAATTTTGGCAATGTATCATAATCATTACTATGAAATATGTTACGAATTTGCATCTCTTTTTCCATGTCAGATTTATCGAGTTTTTTCACTATATCTAAACGTTGAAAAATATATCGTAACTTGTAAATAATAATCTCTCTTTTTGTAATAATTGTTTATGTTAATAAAAGAAAATACATCATTAATGATTTTATTTCATTATTAGTAAATGAAATATTTTTTCTTGCCTTGATATTTAAGTTATCTTCAACGTTAATTGCGTTTTCAAATTGTTGATTTTCAAATTTCAAGTTAATTTTCAGTGATGACAGACAAGTGACTGATGAGTGATGAGTGATGACTGAAATGACATTTGCCAAGTCAGTATTGTCAGCTTCAAACTGGCAATTGCCCATTGCCGCCAATGTTTGAAACCTTCTCCTTAAAAAAAATTAAGTAGTAAAACAGTTTGGAGAAAGTAAGTAATTTTGTATATTTTTATCTTATTTTGTATACCTCTTCAAAAATCATACATACTACGTTGCGTTATACAAACGTATTTCCCTGTACCCCTAATTCATGGGCGTACCGAGGGGGGCGGCAGGGGAGGGCAGCTGCCCCCCCCCCCTGGATATCGTATACCTCTCTACTATCTATTGTTATGAATTAAAATTTCAGAATTTGCAGGATAACTTGTGGGTGTTTTCCTTATATATATTATAGGTGTCTTTGCCTTACACACCACACGTGTAAGGCAAAACAAGCGCGCGGGAACTGGCTTAAAAATGATCTGCCCTCCTCTAGCCCAGAACCTGGGTACGCCCATGCCCTAATTAGTATCTTAGTTAATAACACTAGAGGTTAAAAAATAGATGCCACCGTCGAATCCTTCAGGAATCTTTTTTTATTTAAATAAATTTCTGAAACTAATAGATTTTAGAAAGTATCTAGTACCTACTACAATTTCATAATCTATACCTATATATTGGGGTTCAAGTCTTGCTTGTCTTATTTTCTATCATTGTTAGAATTATTTAATACAACTTAATAATTGTACTTTTACTTTCTTTTCATAATACTACAAATAAAGTATGAATAACAATTGTCCACTACCGTTTTACGTTATAACTAAAGATCATATAAAAAATATTTACCCGCAATTATGGTTTACTTTTAAAAAACTTGTTCGCCCTTTATTACTAATTTACTCCAAAAGCGGTAATATTACTTATAAAGTTTACAGGTTTTAGAGAAATCTGAGCATCATAAATAAAAGATACCACCATTGTTCTATTATTTCATTTTATTTCCTGATAAAATTCGTTAAAATTGTACATAATTATCGAAAAGTCGAAAGTGCGAAGAAATTATTAACATACTTTTCAATTTGTATAAAAATTGAGAACATCTATTTATAATAATAGAGTGCTTTAACAACTTTCAACTATTAGACGGTAAAAACAACAAAGTCTTACATAATTAAACTAATTAAAAAGACACTACAAAAATATGAATATAATGTAAAATACTAATACAAATCTAGTACTTAATCTAAAAATATAAGTTATTATTATATTTATTGCCGCCTTTAATTTAAGTTGTCATTATAATTGGAATTGAATTTATTATGTACTTTTATTTTTAATCATTAAAAGTAAAAAACTGTTACTTTTAACAACATTATGGTTTCATATTTTTCAGTTTATAAAATACATACCTGAGCATACTAACGTTAATAGACAAAATGTATAAAATATATGCATTTAAAAAAAAATATGCAACAATATGCAATTATTTCATAGTTATTCGAAATTTGTCAATTCACTAAAATTATGCTAAAACATTGTAGATAATCATGAATATAATATATAAATATATATCTAACATTGTGCCTATTATACTATAATGTGGGATTTAATTGTTGAGGTCTAACAAGTTTAATTTCAACCTTAACCATTTCATCTCCTTTGTTCATTTCCACTTGTAATGTAGAAAAGACACTAATGGTTTGTTTAACTTGAGGTAGATCATCAGTAGCTTGCCATGTCAATTCCATCTTAGATAGTTTCATACCTGCATCATTTTTTATACATTTATATTCGCCTGGAAAGTCCTGAAACAATAATAGAAAATATTAATTACATATCTCCCATCTGTTAAATATAATTCCTGCCCTTTCCTCCAAGCCCTTTTCATTTTCTAACTAAAACATACAGTCAATTTAAGCTTAATCTCTTATGAACAAAGTTCACTGTTGTCTATGCACTGTAGGTGTGTTCAAAATGTCAGAGTTAAGTATGACGTAGCCATCCGCTAAGAAAGGATTTTAATCAAATTCCAAGGGAAGAGGGAAAACAGATATACGCGGGTGAAAACATGGCATACAGCTAGTGTATAATAGAAATGAACAAAATACTCTGGAATAATTAATTATAATATATCTTGTATCATCAAAAAAAAAAAATTATCTCATGCAATTTCCATTATTTATTTATCTGTTTTAGTTGCATTGAAATTATAAATGCTTATGAAATAGTTTTTAAAACTTACATTGTTAAAGAAAATCCTTCTGTTTAAACCCATAGCAACAATTATTACATCAATGTATTTTTCTCTAACTTCTACAACAACAGCTTCGGTTATTACTGGGGAATGCATCTCTATATATTTCAGAGTATATAATTCTGTTGATAATTCACCAGCCTTTCTAGCATTATACTTTTGTTTATTGCATTGTGCGGCTATCATTTTAACTTGGTCAACCTCCCACTTGGGAACTTCTCGGTACTTTAAACTTGCAGACAGTAACCTGAAATTATTGATAAAATGATTAATTTCAGTTTTAAACTTTTCTATAATCTTTTGAACAATGTTTAAATTGATGAGTTTTAATAGAGTAACATGAAATTAAGCTTTCTATCTTACCTATGAACCATTATATCTGCATATCGTCTAATAGGGCTAGTAAAATGAGTATATAAAGGAACATTTAGAGCATAGTGATGAAAGTCCTCTTCGGAACCACCGGCACAAAAATATCTTGCCCTCGCCATTGGTTTGGCACATAACATACTTAATACCATTGCTTTTCCTTTATCAGAGCTATTTGACCCCACGTAAGGCAATAGTGACCTATATAAATCACCAGCAGATGATATTTCAAGATTTATACCCATAGGTTTTAATGATTTTTCCAGCTGGCGTAACATGTATCCGCTTGGTTCTGGATGACATCTTAGAAATGCTAATTGAGGAAAATCATCATAAATTTTTTGAGCAACAGACATATTAGCAAGTAGCATATATTCTTCAATAAGTTGATGACTCTCTTTACTTTCGTAAATCCAAAACGACTCTGGCATTCCATCTTTGGGACTAAGCCGAAATGAAACTTTTGGTTGATCAATTCTTAATGCCCCACCTTCAAAACGTTGTTTCCTTAAGATAGCTGATATCTTGCCGAGATTTCTTATAGCTTCACAAACATCAGCATACTTAAAACCATTGTATATTTCAGGGAAAGTTGATTCTGCATTATCTTTATTTTCTAGAACAGCTTGTGCATGCTCATAAGCTAATTGACAACAAGAATGAATAACAGTTTTGCAAAATCTTGTATTAACAACTTTTGCATCATCTGATATCTCCCAAAATACAGAAAAGGCAAGTTTATCAACTCCAGGGAACAGAGAGCATAGCATGCAAAGTTCATCAGGTAGCATATGATATGCCTTTTCTACCATATACACTGTTGTTGCTTTTTCAGCTACTTTTTCATCCAATATAGTATTCTCAGACAAGAAATATGATACATCAGATATGTGAACACCAATTTCATAGTTCCCATTTTCAAGAACTCTACAAGAAACAGCATCATCTATATCACGACAATTATAGGGGTCAATACTGAATGTACATAAATTACGACAATCTTCTCTCAATTTAATTTCTTCCTCTGGTATAACAAAATCTAAATTAGGAAACAGCTGTTTCATTTCTGGCCCAAATGGTGAAACATCTAAATCAGTTTGTACCAAAATTGCTTTTGTTTCTGTTTGCATATCTCCTGACTCACCAATATTACAAACAATTTTACCTATAGCAAATCTTGTATCAAACCAATCCATAATTTTAGCCAAGAACAATGTATTTTCATATCTTTTTGAATCATTATAAAAATTGTCTGGCCAATGTATGCAAGGTACATTTAATCTAGGAATTCTATAATCTCTAGGTATAAAAAGAGCCCTTTGCCTACTTTTGTCTGGCATTAACTTTAAAGTTCCAATACAAGTCCGTAAATGAACCTTTTCTTTGATATAAACAACTTTTCCTTTTTTTTGCTTATTCTCTTCTTTATTTTCTTCTTTACTCTCCTCAGTGTCACTTTCTACTAGCTGAACAACTACGACATCACCTTCAAGTGCACGATTTCTATTTTTTACACCATCAATTAAAACATCCTGTTCACTACGATCATTACTTGATACATATGCATGTTGAAATTGTTTTGGATTAATTCTCAAAACTCCTTCTAAGAATGTATTATTCTGTAAACCAAGATCAACATCCTCCTTTGAAATATAATTATCAAACTTTTGATCTGAATTTTTCTGATCTTTTTTATAACCAGACTTATTCTTACGGTTTGGTGATGATGCATTTAAAACTCCATTAAGATGTGTATTATGAGGCACATTGTAGATATTTCTATTGATATTAAAATTATTCCCAGTATTCATAGACTGATTCAATAGTGGATGTTGCATCACATTTTGTAAAAATTTTGGTGAATTTATGTTTGTTTGAATGTGAGCTGAATTTGGAGAACTTACAGGACTGAGGTGTATATTTCCTTGTACTGATGGTGAATTAGGTGCACTTAATGTTTGTCTGTAGTGATTAAATAGTTGCTGGGAGGTAACATTTTGGGAATATTGAAACTGAGGATGATGTGAGAGATTCTCTAGATATCTAGCATTAGTAGAAGCATACAAAGGTATGACTTGTTTTAGAAAGTAATCATTTACAGAACTGTTATTCTGTGTATTAAATTGATCAAACTGTTGTCTTGTTTGTTTGCTACCATTTATAGAACTTACATACAATTGACCTAATTTTTCATTGATAGCTTTTGGTAAAGCAGTATTATCTTGATTAAATTTATTCTTTGTTTCTTGGGCATGGTTACCTTGTGCAACTTCTTGCGACGTGGATGGACGAATTTCAAAGGAATCGTTATCTCCCTGCGATAAACAAACATCATTAGTTGATTGTATACATTCATTTTGTGGAGATATGTGTAATTTCTTTAACTTTTCGCGCTTGCGAGCATTCTTCTTTTTTGGTGTTCCTGTGTTGCTTCTTATGTTTGAATCGTCGGTCTCAATTTTTTCATTTCCGGCATTATTATCACCAGTAGGTCTGTCTTCAGAAATATTTTGTGTTTCATTGTCTTGATGTTCATTGTTATCGCTTGTATTCGTGTTCATTTTTTCGCAAACACTTTGTTGTGAGGAAGTTTGTTTACTTTTGTTATTCAAATTCACATTTGGAGTAGATGTTGTAGACAACATTATGATCTAAAAATATTTCATTTATAACTGTACAATTTTACGCCAAGAAATACCTACAGCTGTGTTCTAATTGCTAAACAGTAAACAGTAATTATGGCCACAGATCAAGTAGAGTTGGTAGAGATTATGGCATAAAGTATAAACTATAGAATCACATAGAATATAGATAGAAATAGAAAAGTCCATTCAATCATGTCATGGTGATTACAAGTGGATTGTGAAATAAAAAATACTGTTTTATTAGGAAACGCTTTGGCTTAATCTGAATTATATATATGAAAAGTAGCCTCTACACAACAGCAGACGCATACGCGGACGTCATCTGTGGATGTGAAGACAGGGTTTAATGCATTTTATATCTGCCGATGCATCCGCCATTAATCCGGTTGTTATCGGTTTTTTAGATCAAAGAATTTAATTGCTCAGAAAGGCGCGACTGTCAACGCATACGAAAATGCATAAATTTTATTGAAGTTGTCAACGTGAGCACACAAAGATTGTTTATTCGTGGATGCAATTTTACATTTCAACTATGCTTATGCGTCTCTTGAAGTGTTGTGGAGGCATAACAGGAAGTAATGGCTAACTATATTGTAATTTAATATATATTAACTATGTTCGCCGATTAGTAAGTCCTGTATTTCCTTCATTAACTAGGTATTCATTTTATTTCATTTAAATAGTCTGTGTTATAGGTTTGTCTTTTATAGCGAATCAATATAATAGTACTGTACTGATATCTGTCAGACGTCAAATTACAAGCACGAAGTACGAACTGTGACAATACGAGTCAAGAGAGGTTGTAAAAAACTAAATATTAAAAGATTTTAACAAACAAGCGGTTCACAAAATTAATATTCAGAAATAATACAAAAAAACCAATGTCACTTAAATTTATTTAAATCCGTGGCGTACGTTTTCTGTAGTATAAAATGAAGTTAATAACTCATAACATGCTTACATCAAAATGCTTAAAAGGTGTTGTTACTGGATATCCATTAGCTATAAATGCTACAAATATTAAAATAACAGAAGTTGATTTCAATCCTGAGTTTATTGCACGCATAATACCAAAATTAGATTGGGAGGTTCTATGGAGAGCTGCCGATAGTATTGGTCATAGTGATGGACTACCGCAAACTGTAGAGCCGAAATTTGAAGATAATAGTGAATTTTTAAAGAAGGTGCACAAAGTATTACTTGAAGTAGAAATAGAAGAAGGAAATTTAGTGTGCCCAGAATCTGGGAGAAGATTTCCAATATCAAAGGGAATACCAAATATGTTACTCACAGAAGCAGAAGTGCAATAAATATTGATTCAAAATTAAATTGTTTTTTATTTATACTTCACAAGAATAATCAGCTAGAGGAATTATTTTCTCCTCTGAAGAATATTGTCAAAAGGATAGTTAAGTAAGGAGAATTATTGATACCACACTTTGTCACCAATTGCTTTTATTGATTCAATACTAACCAATTTTATTATATAGCCTGTAAACCTTTTCTACATCTGGACTATGCATACTATCGATTATAAGATACAAAATGCTATAGTAATCATTGAAAATAGTAAATTGATTATTATCTATTTTTATTTTATTTTCAGTAAGGCTTTAAACAGTAATAAATAATAATGTTGAGGAGCCACCACATCTTGTATTAATTAAACAAGATTTATTCTGATTATCCATTTAATCAACAATAAATTAAAATAATATTGTACATAACTGTTTGGAGGTTCTATATGTTAATGTGGAACATAAACAAACTATCTCAATTCTACAATTTATAGTTCATCTATATATGGCACAAATGCCAGATTGCCAGCGGCACCCATCGACATCTTATTCCTTGTAGCATTTGAGAGTGCCTGAAAATGTAAAAATTATTTGATGAATACATTGAAATGTAATTATTATGTTAGTATTGTTACCTATTTTTATTTGATCAACAAAAGAACCTTTGTTTTTGGATGGACAGTAAAAAATATAAAAGCATATTCAGTACCTATGGCAACAGCTTCTTTGAGCATTCTACTGTGTTTTACCCATTTTGTGTGTTTCAAGTATATTCAAAATGAAGGTATATACAAAAATTCAACTCATTATCTCTTTATTATATTTTAAACCTTTATACAGATATAACTGGAATAATAATGAAGCCATAATCATACTAAGGTGTGAAGTTTGACTCCAAAAATAATATTTAAATTTTAATAATTACCTGTGATACATCACTGTTGGAAATCTGTTCAATCTCAGCCGCCAACTCAACAGGTGACTTGACAACTCCTGTATATAAACCTTGTGCGGCAAGAGACTCCACGAGAAGGGAACCTTGGTCACTTTCACTCAATACTTGGAGTTTCAGTTGGTTCTTGCCAGCCTTGATGGCATCGGCTGACAGAGATGGGTTCTTGAGGAATTGACCAACTGCTTTGACTGCCTAAAATGTTCAATATTAATTATGCTTCTTGTTTAAATGAGATTAAGGCTCTTCTTGATTAAATATTGTATATAATTTAATGATAGTAGATTTATCTATATTATTATGGATAATAGTACCTAAAAAAGTTTAATTTTTCAATCATATTTAGTAATCATATTAATTTTTATAAATCAACACATAAGAATTTTAAAATAAATTTTGTTGTTACAAATTTTTTACTTTTGGTTATATAATTGAATACAAAATCTTATTTAAGTAATTACTTTACAATATTTCAAAATATAACTTACAGCATTGGCCTCATCCTTGGCAACAGAAAGCATGACACCAAACAGTCCATTGTCGGAGTATGACACATTGAAGCCTGCAGCAGCAAAAGGACCAACATTGCCAATAGCCTTGGCCAAAGGAGAGTTGTCACTTCCCCATTTTGTTACTGGACCATTTCCGAGTGCTGTTAAAATAAAAATTATTGAAGTACTTGCTATTACATAAAAATGTCTAAGTACTATAATTCTATATTAACTACCTTTCCGCCCGCGGCTTCGCTCGCGTGGACCCGGCAATTATTCGAATTTTTCTCACCTTTTAAACCTTCCCTAGACCTCCACGAATAATTCAAGACCAAGATAAGATAAATCTGTTGAGCCGTTCTCGAGATTTAGCGAGACTAACGAACAGCAATTCATTTTTATATATATAGATATAGATGTAATTGTGATCAATTCCTTTTTAAATTTATTAATGAAATATGTTAACAAATTGCAAAACTTTATTAATTGGTAATATTTAGAGTATTGAAACATGGTAGGCTGATCTGTTATTATAATAATATTTCATAATAGTTGTGCAATAATTAAAATACTTTATATAGAGCTGTGTTCAACAATACATAATATAATTAAAATAAAAATAATATTCTTCAATGCCCACAATAAGATTGCATAGAATTAGATATGTTTTCTAACATACCCTTTGCAGCTACAGCAAGTGCAAGGCTTTGTTTGCTACCAGCGGGAGCACCCTGGGTAGCGATGGCGACATGGGCCAAGTCACCGCCCATTTCCTTCCTAAAAACAAAAAACAAAATTATTAATGTTTTTTCAATGCAATCTTAGGTAAATCAAGTTAAACACTATCATACTACTTCACGCCGATTATGTTTGATTGATACTTGGTGTGAGCTTGAATTATCTAAGATTGTAAATTTTTATAATATTTGATGTAAATATTCAAATAATTTTAATAAAAACATTAATAGATGTTAGTCACCTGAGTTCACCACCATAGTAGTTGGACTGTTCACTGGATGGTTGGCCAGAGGAAGGCAACTGCAAAGCCTGAGCAACGACACTTGCTTTTTCCTAAAAGCAAAATTGTAATAATAAGTCTATACACTTAACTATTTCTCTAGACACTACTAGTATATACACGGAAGATTGATTGACATATTTATAAGTTATATTGCCTATAACATATTATGTACACACCTGATAGTAAAATTTCCTTGTACGCTAAGTAAATTTTAAAATAAACATAGCCAATTATTAATTTGCAAATAAAGGTACTTGAATAAAATATTTGAAATGTGTAAGATTAGAAAAAAAAATAATGACTGTACTAATTTAGAATTATTTCTACTAAAGTAAATTTTATGTAAAGTAGATAATTGAAGTGAAGTGATGAAGTGTAGTGTGAATAGTGTATTGGAGTGATAGGAAAATAAGCAAAGTATATTTTAGTTTTTAGCTCTATACAGAATGTGAATCATACAATATTCAGATATTATATCTTTACATATTGTTATTGATGTGATGGAATAATAACATTCATGAAAAAATTAAATCAAGTCAAACCACTTGCATTCTTTACAATATAAATTACCTGATTGTTGCCCACAACAACGATTGCACAGCGGCCTGGAGACAAGTTACTGCCAGCAAAATGTTGAACGGACTCAGAATTGATGTTACCAATCCTCTTGGGTGATATGAAGAGGGAGTTTCCAAGGCCACGACGATATGCAGCCTTGTGGAGAAGGTCCACTGCACGCACCTAAATACAGAAACCAAGAAATCGTAACTGGTTTCTCTATTATTTTTTCAGTCATTTTGCATTTATTATTTTGATCTTAGTTCAAAAAGCAGATTATAAATGTCAAAATATTGTATGTATATGATATAAGTATATCCAATACTAGCCTATATATTTATAAGCTTATAAAATTTAGCCTATGTTACTTGTGGATAATGTAGCTTTCAAATGGTGAAAGAATTTTTAAAATAGGTCGAGTAGTTTTTGAAATTAAAAAGAACAAATAAAATTTTCCTCTTAATAATATTTAACATAGATATATTAATGTTTGATTTATATCCATTTTTTATAAATGTCATGTTGTTATTTTATAGTATTATTCTTGTTTTATTTATATATATCTATTGATTTATTATATCCTTCAAATGCTGATTTTGAGTTTAAAAATAAATTTCTCATCACTGAGAAAATTAGTGACAGTGCAGGACAATTTTTCAGAGATATTGCATATAAACCAATACAATTCCTGAGCCCAATTGAATATGATTATTAATAAAAATATTGTATGTTAGTTCAAAAAGCTTGTACTACCTGTGGTGAGAGAGCAGCAATCTCATACTTTAGACGTGGAACATTGTCACTGAGTTCCCAAGGCCTAAACTCTTGGTTGGACACAATGTTATTAAGGTATTCAAGGGCAACATCCAAATTTTCTTGAGTAGCCTGAAAACATACAAATTATTTTTAAAAACAAAGACAATTTGTTTTTTTTTTGCGCATATTAATCACAGTAATTATTATTTCATATTCAAATTTCAAAACAAAAAACAATTTTTTTCCTTATAGAAGAAGTAAGTCTTAAAACCAGCCTTTTAGTAATTCTTGTATTTTTGTAAGTTTTAAAGAACTGTACAAGTATAGAAAATAAAAAAAGTTTTATTTACAATATAAATTATTACTTACTTCAAGTGTATAATAGATGAACTCTCTGTCACCAGAAGCAGAGAAAGAAGCTCCAATTTGAGACAATTTACGAGAAATCATGAACCCACTGGCATTTTTCGTGCTAAGACCAGCAGCTGATCGAAGAACGTGAGCAACCCCTAATTCGGTTTGCGGCTCATATCGTGAACCAGCCCTTAAATTAAAAAGGTTTTTGTATATAAAAATCAGCCGAAATAACAGTACACTAATTTTAGCTAACAATTTTAATCATCAAATACTTACTTGAAGGCTATGGTTACTCTTGTAATAGGTGATCCATTGTCTACAGCAGCAATTAAAGTTTTATTTGGTAAAACATTTGAACTAATGCGAACCTCCTTAGCCGCTGGGGCAGCATGAGCATAGCCCCTTGTCTGAAAGCAAGATATTCAATACGGACTTATCTTCAATGCCTTTACATAACAGGGTTTTGACACAAGAGGTAATTTGTAAATTTTGTCATTTGCATTTTAGCTTCAGCTATGAAAACTTACCGCAACGTGTCGAATTAATGGTACAGCGAGAGCCTTCGAAGACATTTTATTAAAGATTTTATTTAATGGAAATTTATTAATTAGAGGATCGAAATTTGCTGCTGTCTCCTGTCAAAAAGGGGACCACTGAAACTGTAGACAACAGATTATCAGACATAGACACATAAAGCACAGACGCAGTTTTACTATTTTTCACTTTTCCCGTCGAATACGACCACAGACCAAGCAGAGACTACTACGACACACTACGCACTGCGACGCCTGCGTATGCGGCTGCCATTATGTTGTGCAGACAATTATATTAGATAAATATTTTGTATCCATCGATAATTAGGACTAAATACATTAAATTTATACGTACAATTCAAATAAGTACATAGTTGAAATAGGTTGTAGTTTGCAATATAATAAATATTAAAGATGTATAAGAGACATCACATAAAGAAAAAAACGTATACTATGTAGGATTTGGGTTTTGTATTTTTGTTTTACTATATAATTAGGTATTTAATATGACAATCCAAAATGGCAAAATGTAATTGACAGTCAAGAGTCAAGTCAGATATGTCAAAATGACGTAAGTTTGTGAGTACAGTCCATGAATTAACTCAAAAGTTTTAGGCGCCAATTTTTTATTTTAATTGTAACCAGGTGTAATACTTATGCATTACACATTTTAATAAGTGTGTTGATAAAACAAAAGTAGTTTATTTATTAAAGTGCATCACAGTTGAAAATGTATGAATACACTATGAATTTTTGTTAATTTTGTTATGGGACCAAGTCCCACTGCGAGATGCTTGGTATGCTAACGTTACGTGACGTTTATTATTTTTCTACTCATTAGGATTGAACTCAATTCTTATTATTCATATTTCAGAAAAGTAATGTCCCAGTTGAGGAATGCATCAATTGCAGAAGCAACGGACTTGAAAAACGTTTACATTGCACAAAATAATAATCATGAGCGCTGTTTGAAGTCGTCATCAAGTGTATTTAAGCACAAATGTCACAAGGTTTTAAAAAAGAAACTAAAAAAATATAAGATAAGAAGAAATGGTGAAGAGGATCCAGATGTTATAGATGTTTCCAAATCTTTCCTACATTCACTAATTATTAAATCGCCTGGATCCGAAAATTCTTCTCATTATAAGTGTGAAGTAAGTCATTTTATTCAACCAAATTATTTATTTAAAAAAATGGGCAAAAGAAAGAAATGTGTGCTTACTGAATCCAATCAAAAAATTGAAGATTCAATTAAACCAGATATTTTATCACCTGCAATTGAAAGTCAAGATAAAAATCACACAAATGCATTTAAGGTGATGATGGATTCAAGGCACAAAAGCATTGGACAGAATTCACCAGGTAAGGACAAACCTATTAATGATGTTGAAAGTCAAGAAATCATTGAAAAAAGAGAAATAAAGGCAAAACGGATGCTGTCCCTTCAGAAAATGGCAGAAGCAAAAGGTTCATTGAAGAATCAGGAAAAAGAGGAACAGCGGGAAATACTTATTAAAAAACAAATGCTGAAGCGTGCAGAAAAATTTAAAGCTATGATAACTCAGAATAATGAAGACACTAAAAAAAATTCAAAAGTTAAGGATCCTTCACCTAAAGCTGTGAATGAAGTTAAAGAAGATAGAATTGATATTAAAAAGACTTTACAATTATGTAATATATTTGATGCATCACAAGAACAAACAAATAATAAACAGGAAAAAAAGGTATCTTGTGAAGATGAAGAGTTTCTCAATAAGTTGTCACCATCCATTCGGAAGAAAGAAAACATGATGAGTTACTTTAAAAAACTACCTAAAGAAATTGAGGATGATGATAACACTCCTGAGGAAAGCAGTCATAATGTTATAAAAGTGAAATTTACACCAAAACGTAAAAAGAAATTACTAAAGAAAAAAAGTCTAGTGTGTGATTCTAATGGTGATTATAGCAATGAAAATGATAACTCCAAAAAAGACTCGATTAGCATTAGAACTTGTGAAAATGAGCAAAAACCATCTGTTAACAATACTAATGAAACTGTTAATTTGGTAACAAGTAAATGTGACACACCAAATGATGGCAGTAGACCCAAAAGAATTGCAAAAAGGCCAGCAAAATATTTAGACAATATTGATGTATCAAGCTCAGATGAGGAACTTCATATATTTACGCCAAAAAAGAAAAAGAATTCAGAAAGACAAAATACTGACAGAGATGAAATAAAACTTGAAAAAATTATTACGAATACCAAAGATAAGAATAAAACTGAAGGAAATATTGTGCAAATATCTAAAAAAAATACTAGTGAAGTAATAAAGACAAAAAATAAAGATAATTCAAAACAGATTGGTTCTAAAACAAAAATGAAATCTACTACAATAAAGAATTCTGTTCACCCAGTGAAATTAGCTCCTATATTTATGGCAAAACAAGTCTCCAGTGTAAATTTAATCGATAAAGATGCTAAACAAAAATTCTTACAAAGTGGAATTCCTGAAAAATTAAAGAAAAATATTTCTCTACAGCAAAATTTATCAACAATAGATTATTTTCATCCTGTTGTTCACATACAACAAACAGAAAGAATGCTATCAAATAAAATAAGCAATGATTTCAAAAACATATTTGATGACATGATAATGGATAGTGTAAATGATACTTCAAATGTTTTGTATGAGAATCTTTTAAATTTAAATGTAAGTGATAACCTGCAAATACCTTTGCCCAATAAAAGTAAAGAGGAACATTTACAGTATATTAAAAAGTCTTATCAGAAATTTCCAGTATATCGTACATATCATTTGCTAAAGGGTAAAAGTAGAGGAGAGTTTAGAGACTGCAATTACCCAGACTTAGATAATAGTATAGAAATTGTAAATGGGTTAAGCAATAATGATAATGATGGTATAGAGAAATTATGTTGGGTTGATAAATACAAGCCCAACACTGCAAAACAAATTATAGGTAACTTCACAGCAATTGAAGAATTAAAGAAATGGTTACAATCATGGACCGAAAATTTAATAAAGACTAGAAAAGGAACAGATAGTGAAGGATCAGATTTTTCTGATTTTGTGGACTCGGATGCAGATAGTAGAGACACAATTAAAAATTCTAATAGTGTTTTAATTATATCTGGTGAAGTTGGTAGTGGTAAAACATCAAGTGTTTATGCAGTTGCAGCAGAACTGGCTATTAAAGTAATTGAGGTAAACTCCAGCAGTAAAAGAACAGGTAAAATAATGTTGCAAGACCTACAAGAAGCAACAAGATCTCATAAGGTGAATAGAGGGAAAAATGGTTTAGAAAGTAGTCAAAATATTCAAGAAGTAGTTAAAACAAAAGGGACTCTTAAAAAGAGGGGTAGACCCAAAAAAGTAACAGAAGTTGTATCAAAAAAAATTAGTGCTTCACAAAAAAGTGAACACAGTGAAACACCTTCAAGCCAAGAAAGTGTTCGGACAGATATGTCTTTAATTTTAATTGATGATGCCGATATTGTATTTGATCAAGATGATGGCTTTTGTTCAGCTATAACACAGTTGATTCAAAGTTCCAAAAGACCAGTTATATTAGTAACAAGTTCACTATCCTGTCCACACTTGCAGAAATTCATACAATATGGGAAAATAATAAAGATGCAACGTTTCTTACCTCATATGCTCGGTGTTTGGTTGGATATCATGTGCTTGGCAGATATAGGCACATGTTGTGCAGGTCTTGGTAATAACTTATTGGAATGTTACAAAGGAGATATACGGAAAACAATAAATTGGTTGCAGTTTTATATGACTTCCTATAAGTATATCAACAAAAGTGATTCCGCTTCACAAGACGATGCACAATCGCAAGAACTTGATAAACATAAATTTAACATTGATGATGAATGTTCTAGCATGTCCTGGACAGACAGGGAATATATTCAAGAAAATGTGCGAATTTCTTCATCTTCTAAAACAGATGTGTCGAAAAATTTTGTTCAACAAAATGTAAATGTAATGCTTAATAATAATATGCCCTTGAACTTATTGAGTTTATGGTGGAGCATTCCTAAAATATTAGACTATGATGAGTTATTGAAAGAAAACCATACTGAAACTCAAAAATCCAGTTCAAAAGAGATGTTTATTCTCTCAAAAATGATGGATACAGTTTCAGAAGCTGATTTTATTACAGGAAATATTTTAGATGATAAAAATGAAATAACCAATTCATTGTGGTGTTCAAGGGAAACTGCAAGCGTTGATGAATCTGAGAATTTAGATTACTATAATTGGAGTAAAGAAGTAAGACTTGATGTTGCTAGTGAGCTCTCAATGATGGGTTTGAAATATTCTCATAAAGAGTTAAGATGTGAAACAAGTCTTGACATGTCTATTCCTGGATATACAATCGAAAGGTTAGTATTAAATACACCACATTAAACATTAATCAGTTAAAAATATAAGTTGGACATTACAAGGCTTTGTTGATTGCATTTTGTAGCAGAAGTTAGTTAAAAATGAAATTTCCCTGAATATCCACTTTAATACTTAACGATTTTTAAACAGATAAATGTTGTCACTACTGAGTACTACTGAAAATGCCTTCATTAAATCAAGATCAAATGTATTCCCATCCCAGTCCTCTGTTCCTCTTCCATCCTGTTCTACTCCTCTCCCAATTTCACTTCATTACCTAATCCTCTCCCTAACCCTTCACCTTCCTTCAAGCGGGAAAGGCATCAACGACACTTTGCTGTTGTGGATGTTCATGGGCTGCGGTCAGTCATTTCACAATTGGTGAACCGCATGCTCCGCTTGCCCTCTGTAACATAAAAAACAATATCCCGTTTCTATGCAATGCTGAAGTTGATTGCAAAGTCTGAGGAAGAACTATGTACCTCAGTATAAACTTCAATATTCCTATAACGAAATTTGTTAAACATATCAATAAAAAAAAAAATTTTCTTTTCAGAGAGCGCGACAAAATTGTCGGTCGACATCACACATTGACGAATTATCTAAGCCCGGGAGTGGTTTTAGATAGGAAGGCTTTAGCACTCGACTACTGGTCTTCCTGTAGGACGATATGCCGCATAGAAATGAACAAAACCGACGCAAATGTTAAAAGAAACAATCGTTTTTGCCACTATTTAAAATCTTTGAATGTTCTGTGCAAAAATGACTATTTCGATGCCCTAACCCAAAGTTTGAATACTTCAAATGATATAGGTAAATGATGACAAATATGACTCGGTTGTAAGTTTTTCTGTACATATTTATTTTATCTGTAAATTAATTTTAATTTACTTTCAAGATTGTCCTGTATTATGTATATCTTTCTAGCACTATACTGTGAACTTTAGACTTAGTTAATTTCACACTTTACATACAATTGTTGACATATTATAATATAATCAACTAATAAAATTACTTATTTATCTAATTTATCGCCTTTTAATCAATTGTGACACAATATAGAATTTTACGAAAAAGTAGGTATTTGATTGTTTACTTGTATAGTGTTAATCTATACTAATATTATAAGAGGAAAAATTTGTTTGTTTGTTTGTATTGAATAGGTAACTACGGGACTGATTTGGATAAAATTTTGCACAGAGATGCTTTGAATCCCAGGAATGACATAGGATAGTTTTTATCCCAAAAATCCTACGGGAACGGGATATATATTTTTTGAATGGTGAAAGAATTTTTAATATCCAATATAATATTATGCTACGGGGGCGAAGCCGCGCGGAACAACTAGTATTAATTTATTATTTTATTTATTTATTTAATTCAGACAACAATAATCCATATTTTAATATAATATGCATTAGAATTTAGATGTCAGCTGATAAGTAGATTAAGTAAGAAATTAAGGCACTCCTTACTTAATAACTTAGTAAATTGTTTTTGATAATCAATTTTAATACATGCCAATCGGCAAAAATCTTTACGTATGGCCGTTGCCGTCATTACGAACTCCTTTTATTTAGCTAAGCCATTGTTTTACTCTAGGTAAATTATAATATTTATTAGTTAAATTAATAAAGGTCAAACGGTTATTTTTGCAATCATGTCCCAGTCAAGTGTGAAATGCCACGTGCTAGTTAAATCTGCTCGAGTATGTCTGATAAGCTGTTACCAACAAAAATCATTCGAGGTTAACATGGCTGAAGCTCATGTTGTCAAGAGTCAGATTTTGTGACCTCACAGTTTGCGTGAAGTACGCTATTATCTACTAAATGAGTTAAGAACCTTGGTGCACTTACACTTAGTTTAACATATGATGTTTTTTCCTACTATACTATACATTTGATATTATGTACTTTGATGTTTTTTTTTAATCTTGAATGATTTCGTTAGGATTATCAGTCTAAAGGCTTCACCAACATCGAGGTCTTAAGGATTTCCGCGTACAATGGGAAATTTAAAATTAATTCGTCGTTTATACGCCTTGATGTCATCGAGGAAAGAAACATTTTGCTACGGGAGCAAAGCAGATTAGCTAGTAACAAATAAATGAACGTTGAAATGCTAGCTCACTAAATAGCTCTTAGCCCGCAGCTTCGTTTTGCAGTCGATTTCAAAGAAAAACGATTTAAAGTTTATATATGCTATATCTGGTTAACTACTTATTTTAAAAACAAATTTAGAAACCTGTAATTCATTAACGACCTATCAAATGACACTTTTCTATTATTATGTACTTACGAATTTATATTTTTATCGCTGGGTTAAGTGTACAGCCACTCCTAGTTTTTCCAATAAAACACGTGGCATATAAGTTGAACCTAGTATAGATCTATGTGAAAGTTAGTGTAAATCAAGTTAGTGGTTTTTACAGAATTTACGCGCATACAAACAGACAAATAGAAAAAAAAACTAACCATTGTTTTCGGGTCTAAAAAATCCATATTGTATAGCAATTACTGTTTTTAAAATTTATTTAATGTATTGAATGGTCTGGTTACAGCGTACTTAGATCACTTCGTTTTTGATTTATAATTTTATTCATCGACTAGCTTTTGCCCGCGGCTTCGCACGCGTAGACTACAAAGTTAATATAGTTGTAATAAAATATTATTTTATGACTTTAATTATAAGTATTTTAATTACATGTTCGTCTTTATAAAGACTTTAAAATTTAATCGGAACCAATACTTTATATCAATGTTTTCTAAAAACTTGACAGTAACTTAATAGTCTCTAGGTCAGACAATTTCTAGGAAAGTATGTTCAGATTACATAAGGAA
>LQNK01000705.1:548524-578330 GCA_001586405.1 Phoebis sennae
CTCATCTTTCACTCAGGGAAAAAGCTTTACAAAGAATACAAATTCGAATACGTTTTGCGTGATCAGGTTTGCTTGTAGTTTTAAATTTTTACACATACTCTGGTCTAGAATATAGAATAGAATTCTATCGTCTATTAATCTTCAATGAAATTTCAAATCATGATCTATACTTATAATAAAATTGTAGACTAGCCGAGTCTGTACATTAAATATTAAAAAAAATAGTATTTGTAAAAATGTGTTTTTTACAATAATTGTTCGTTTGACTGTATGTCTGCTTGTCCAGATTTTTTCAAATTATTACTGCGTGCCTACTTCTGTTAAAAAATAACTAGATGGCGAGATATGCGCTCCTCAAGTCGTAAAAATGTCACTCAGTTTCTTTCTTGAAAATCCACTAATGATCAAAATTTGTTACCACGCGGTTTTCCGCGTACTTTTTATTTACTAGTTATTAATAAATCTATTTAGAAACAGAATCACGCGGTTAAATATAGAAAAAACATTTCTTTTTCATTTTATTTTTACTCATAATATAGTTATTAGATTCAGTTTAAACAGAAGCGCGACTTTTCATGCCCCAATGTTAAAATTACAAATATTTTTTTGAGGGCATCCACACTTTCATAAAAAAAGAAAAAGGGGAGGCAAAGAGAACCAGAATGTTACCACAAGTTACTAAATCGATATCAAACTTTATTTTTTTGAGATTTCACCTTTTCGTAAATGTTACAAAACAATGATTTAATACTACCGTAAAAAATTAAATGATAGCTTGTTGTAATCTATTTGCCGTAATACAAACGGCTTATTTCATTATAGGAAAATGAACTGTAATTTAAAATTTCTAAGGGGAATGGTACCGTTGTTGAACATTTCTTTGGTCTGATTGCAGGGTAATGTGAAAACTTCAACTACTCTAAGCTACCGTTTGGACTTTCATCGATTTTCTATGGGTTTTGCATAGATTAGAAAATAAAAGGCAGATAGAGTGTGCTGAAAACTCGAGTGATGCTAACTACTCGTACATCTATGTAGGGGAAGGGGGGGCATAACGGGGACGTTAAGGAAAATCAACAATAAAATAATAAAAATTATATAATTATAAATTTAAACTAATCACAACACTTAGGTTACATATTATTTTATTATTTGGCATCAAATTTGGTGAAGTAACTAATCGAAGAATATTTTTTATTTTAATTTTCCGAAACCCTTATGAAAACTCCATCGTGCCCCGGGATAGGGGCAATACGGGGTACTCAAAACGGGGCAGTACGGAGTATATATATTCATCATTATTTGTTAATCTTCAGTTTCTTTGAGTTCTTCAACCGATGATATTTTGGGTTTGAACACTTTTTCGTCCGCTTAACTTGTTCACGTTCTTCTAATTCCTTTTTGTAAGGGGTTGAAGGAAGAACGCCTCGCCCTTCTTTATTTTGGCGATGTGACGCTCTAGTGTGGTCTGCGGAACACTGTATAATTGAACTGCTTCTCTGTAGCCTGCTGTTTTGCTTAAGACTGCAAAAATTGTGTTTTTCATGCTTTCTACAGACCAACTGCCTCTCGTAGTTTTCTTTTTGTATGTTCGTACCATGTTTTTAACCTAAAAAAAATAATTTTATTAGTTAATAAACAAAACATTTCTTTAGATTATCACTTACTTACAAACAGGTGTATAACAGGGACAGTAATTAGGAGGTGCAATGGTACCCCATCCTGCCCCATAGCTATGCCCCCGTTATGCCCCCATATCTAGCATTATTTAAAATAATCGAGAAAAAATAATTATATACGGCAACATTTATTCTATTTAAACCATATCAATAAGTACTTTTGGCAGAATACCATGTTAAGAAACTATAGTAATAATCTTAACACTTACTTTTTGACATTCGTTTTCGTAACCACACAAAATAAGATGAAATGACGTCAAAAACAACTATCTGTCGTTAAAAAAAAACGCGTGCAATTTGTACGCCGGTCCCTGTCGGGCTGAAGACTGGTGCGGAATGGCCCCCTTTTAGCAAAAACAATATATACCTAGTGTTCATAGTTATTTGTATTTGCTGGTGGCCCCGTCGTGCCTCGTGGCCCCGTTATGCCCCCCCTTCCCCTACTTATTTTGTTAAAATATGATATGTAAATTAATTATTATTGAATTTTCACAACCAAGAGATAAGAATATAAAATTTAGATCGAACATTGTTTCTTGAATGATGATATGATGAAACACGATATTTTCTTGTAGGTGGCTTTCTAAAATTTCCTTATCAAACTGATTTTGCCAATACTTAAGCGTCTCTACAATAGAATCAATATCTGGCTGCTACTTGCAACTTCTTTCGAGGCAGTTAATTCTGAATTATAAGTTTTTGATCTTTGTTTGGATTCCCATGACCATGCTTAACTTTTTAGCATGGTTTATTCCAACTTCCAGTCCCCATATCATATCTCATCTCAATCGTCTCAACTCTCAACGCTTTGCTCATGAAAGCGTAACAGGCAGGCAGAGTTACATTCGCATTCAAATGTCAGTATGAATTTTATATAAATCGAATGTGGTATTCATTAAACATGTAAATTTTATGTTACTTTTTAACCAGCCTTATTTGAGATATCTATTAAGATACATATTAAATATACATATCCTAGTGTGAGAGCAAGAATTCGTATTCAAATTATTGTATTATTACTTTTGGCTAATAAAAGTTACTCTTATTCTCAAAACAGCAAATTGGAAAAATAAATGATTTGAATTTGAATTTGAACTTGAAAAGAACCTGTATTACCTTCTTTAAAAAGGAAAAACCATATATAAGTAAAAGTTTTCTATAAAAAATTATTGTATCAACGTTTTATTTACCTGCGCCAAACGGCATAAGCATTTCACTTTGTATCAAATTCCCCTCTTTCGTCATAAAGCGTTCCGGTTTGAATTCGTGTGGATTTTTCCAATGCACCCCGTTATGGAGATCGTGTATCGCCAACAACAGAAATGTTCCCTTATAAAACAAATAACTTAATCAATATTAAGTAAGCAACAAGTTCAACAAACACTGATAACAGTTTATAAAAACAACAATGTTATACGTCTTCATGTTTTTTGTTATTCGGAATGATTACGACTTACGCAAGTTTTTAATTGGTAACTAGCTACGATCTGTGACTTTCCTTGCAAACCAACAATAATAAAACTTTTCTTTCAAGTTTTAATTGTATTAATCAAGTGTCTTAAACTTAAAAATCTATTTACCTACTATAAAATGTAAAATATAACATATAGTATGTTGTATTGCGGTATATATTATATCTTGCATGGCGCACTATTACACCAGTAAAAATATTTTTTTATATTTTATTAATTTTCAAGTAATAATGAAATCGAATAAAGTGATGTTGAGTCGTGCGGAGGATTACTCATACTAGCCCGTTTTTGGCAAAACGGAAGAGGTAATCAATTAAGTGCGTATTTTTCATCCGACTGTGATAGAATATTAATGTTTGTATGTTCATTTCCTTTTATATAGTTTTTGTATGTAGTATAGTATGTGAGGTATAGTTGGATTCGTTTGAATTATGATAGTAAAGTTGCCATAGGAATTATCGAAACATATTTGAAAATAAAGGTTTTTTAATAGATTATTATTTATAAATAAATAACTTACCTTTGGTACGATAAAATCGCCAAGGCGCGCGTCTTCCCGGGCCATGTGAGGGATACCCACTGCCGCTACACTCGATATTCGAAGACTTTCGAGAATTACCGCTTCAGTGTATACCATCCTTAAGAAAAATTATAGTATAGGTTATTAAAGCATGACATTTTCAACTTGATACTTGACACATATTTTTTAAATGTTGTGAACCATTGGATTCAAAGATGACGCTTACAGTACATAACGCTTATGGCTGTATATTCTGAGAGCTGACCAATTTTTGGGGAGGTATTTGAGGCAAGCTGAAAACTTCTCTCATAACTCTCCTACACAGATATTAAACTGCAGACCTGGCTGGTGCGTAGCAGGACTAACTTTTTTAGATCACCTAGCAGGTAGAAAGTCCTAATGCCTATCAAAAAGATCTGTCATTTTGGGAATAATACTTTTACATTAGAATTTCAAGTTGCCTCAAATACATTTTTCAAATGTACGTATTTGCAAAAGTTTCAGACCAATAGTACCATGTCGGGGTATAATAGGAGAGGTATGACACAAGTTTTCAGCCTACTTCTAGTACCTATCCAAAAATTGGTGCCAGTTCTCGGACTACTACGTCTTTAAACACTTTAAATAAAACATACTAATATTCTAGAAGCAATCAACTAGAAAGAACATTGTACGAAAATCTCTAGCTGTTTTGTGGTTGAAAATTCTTTGCACTGAAATCTATGGATAATGGTCATGATTTGTTGAAAAGAGCATATTTAAGTACCGACGCTTGTATTTAAATTGTAATCATTTTTTTCTTTTAAAATTATATAACTAGTAACCTGTAAGTGTAAAAATGATACCTGGATCTGTCACTTAAGGAGGGAAAGCGAGACGATTCGATTTCAGTATCGATTTCAGCCTGCAATCGTCTTTGGATATCCTGATTCCGCACCAGGTGCAAAAGCATAAACACCGCTGTATTACTGACTGTTTCAACCCCAGCTTCCAGAAGATCACGACATATTACTTGCAGTTCTTCGTCGGTGACTAAATCGCAATTATTTAGAAATAGCAAAGAATTAAATAGCTTCCCTAGTCATATTATCTTTTTAGGAAAATAATAAATTTCTATAAAAATTACTTTAGAATATAAACACAGATTTCATAATGAAAGAGCTAATAATGATTAGTATTCCTGGGTTGTGCAGATTGGTTCATTATAATTTATAATAACATGTCAAGGAAACACTAATTATTCAAAACTCTAAATATTCACACGCATCAAAAATAAACATCATAGATTACGATATAGAAAATGTTATAGGATGATGATTGATGATATATGAGATGAGAAAACAACGCTACCTTGTTTCGGTGGATTAAGTTTCACTAAGTACAACATTACTATATTATATACAAAGGATTACTAACTATTATTTACGTATTACACATTATGAATATCCCCAGGTACTCCTAAAATGTTGTCATAATTGATTAATAATAATAAATGTTATAATTTACTCGATTAAATAGATGGAATACAGAAATCTATTTCATTATCATAAATAAACGTAACATGTGTTTATAAACTTGTTCTTTAACTAATTACTTCCTATTATCGTTATTTATGTTTATTTTCTCTGAGTGGGGTAATCAGTGTGTAATTACACTTACACATACATGTACACACTTTACTAAAATGAAAGTTATGACACGATTTATTACCCTTAATTCGATCCTTGTTGGTTTTAGATCCTTTTGTTATCCATACTTATTTTATTCTCTAAATAAAATATTTATTGAGTCTATTTTTTCTTGACTTTTCGAATCTATCTGCAAGAAACTGTATAAGCATTTTTTCCGCATTCCTAAGCTTTTATAAGTATTTACTCTTTGTGGAAATGGAATGTTGCACAACATTAAAACAAATTCAAATACTTAAATGTATAATAGATTTGTGAGTATTATTCATATTGTTATATGAATACAAATTGAAAACACTTACATGAAACTTCTTTATCCTCCATCATTTCAATAAGAAAAGCGTCGATAAGGTCTCTCGGCTTGTTCACATCTAGTGTACTCCGATGTTCGTTTATTGTGTTCTAAAATATTCACTAAAATGTATGTATTCTTTCGTATTGTTAAATGTTCTTTGACGTCATGAAACCTTAAGTTGTCCGTACGCATACGTAATAAAAATAATTCGTTTCTCATTCTGTGTTATCTCTTTGTTTTGGTAAGCGAAAACAGACAGTTCAATTTAATTTTTTCTTTTCTGATCAGGATTTTCTTATGCTTAACAAATCATTTTGACTTTTAAATACCCCGACGTTTTACAAAGTACTTACTGTAGGTCAAGAGTGTATTGAACTTAAACATTTTATTTGGGAAACGCTATCACTTCTTGACTTAACGAAATGAATTCGCATTATAATCGAAATGTTTACTGAAGCTTTATGGAATATAATTAAAAACATTTAATAAAACATACAACAATAGTTTGGCGACCCAATTTTGTATTCTTTATCTGTTATAAAAAAATACCTAATACATACTTCACATAAAATATTGTTATCTTCAAGAAAATACAAATTGTACCCGGATAGTACAACCGACATAATAAATATTATGTCCATGACCTATTCAACTACACTTATATCATCTACTTACTTCAAAGTTCAGATAGATTTAAAAAATGTAATGAGAAGGAAGCGAATATGTATAATAGAGATGCATCTTTAATTATTTTAAATATATTATAAGAAAAATTTAGTGCAAGAAGTCGTACCTGAATAAATTTGTAAATGTTATCATGTATTGTTTTTAAATCCGTATAACCAATTAAGTTCGGAAAGATATGACGAAGAAACGGCATAAAATTTAGGATTCCGCCGCTCATGTCGACAACTCGGAAGGACTGTGTTATGAGATTACACAGGGCTATTAAGCGTTTGTCTTTTAAATCGTATCTGCAAATAATTGAACACTTTTTTATGATATTCATAAAGCTACAAAATATCTTAAATAGATATGTAATGAAGATTGCTTGTTCATTTATTTACTCTTAATCTCATTTCACCAGTGCGAGTTGTTTTGATAAAAGCTCACTTCAACCTATTATGGGTGACATCTTATATGTATATTGTATATTAAACAAAAACGGTTTTGTTCCAATACTTATAACTCGAGATCTCCTGAACCAATTCGGCAACGAGTACGGACTATATGATACAATTGAAATTGATTGTAACGGGCTATAAAAAATCGCGGGACACAGATAGATTTAGATGAATAAGTAAGAAAGGCTTCAAATTTGGAAATCCTTAGTAAAAATTAATAAAGGCAGTTATTGTTTTGTTTCTCTTTCCTTAAGTATATGAAACAATGTTCTGCGTGTAATTCAAGCACACCTAAATGACACGCAGTAAAACTTTTAGACTAGAATGGAAAAACCAAAAATGTATATAAATACCTGCTCACGAATGACATGACAAGGATTTTTCACTTAGTAATATACAAAGTTCTATTAATAGCGAGTCAAATACTTTGAAAAAATGCAAATAAATAATAAGGAACCTTGTGCCGGCTACTAATTTCCACAAAATGTTAACAGTGGCTACGCCAAACATGTGATTAACAACAATCGGTTGCCCCGCGTCAGCCTTCCGAAGTTCGACAAGTGCTTTACATTCCTCGCTGATATTATTTTCCATTGATCGGGAGCCATACCCAAAATTCTTGAGACATTTTACAACGGAGCGCCTAGTTTTCGTCCAAATGGAACCATCGGAAAATACTATACCTATAACAAGAAAAAAACTTTAATTTAGATATAATATTTTCAGATACAATTGATTTTTTAAGTCAATAAATATTTTAAGTAATGCACCATGTATCTATAAATTACCATTATTAAAATAACTTATTTAATTCAATAGTACGAAATTTTACACTTTTGAACGCTCATACATACTATCTCCAGAAACAGAGATTAGATGATAGATCATTTGAGAGTCTAATTTATAGTAATGAAATACAATTATTTGGTAAGATATGTGCTTTTTTAAAATGATATAGCAGAATTTTTAATTGTTTAAAATGTCAATGTATTCGTAGCCGTTCATAATTATCGTAAATTTTACTCAGAATACCTAATAAAAGTGTCACTCACCGAGCTTCTTTCCAAAAGACCTCATTGTGTAAAAATATCCATCAGGTCGACCGTCAAATACGTCCCTCGAGGATACCTCTTTTATATATTTCTTTCCAAAAACTACTACGACATCCACAAAGCCTAGCCTTAAACCAAGTAGGTTACCGTATCTTTTCGACCAATATTTCCATACAGTATGATGATATTTAAGCCTTTTCAAATGGAACCACACGGACACGACATTACCTACTATGGGAAAAATCGGTGGTCCTGGAATTAAAACAATGTATTCACTTTTCCAACAAAAAAAAACGTAATTGAAAAATTCATCAAACAAAACCTGGTGGAAACGAAGTTGGCCTTTCCATCGTCTGTTTTAAAATAAATGTAAAAGTAATAAAAAATATTAACAACCACATCTTGAGTCTTTACAAGCGGATGACCAAACCCTGACTAATGTTCCCGTTTTCTGAAGGATTACAAAGGCGTTAGGATGACATAATAATTCTTCTTCAAATTATATTCAAAGGCGTTCGTGTCAAGCAGATGCTCTAAAAATAGGACAGGAATAAATAATACGGGAGATTAAACTGTCGATACAAACATTGTTATCTATACTATAAATAATCTGTAGAGAGTTCGATTCTGTACATGACGTATATTTCCAAAATTACTATCAGGGGGTGATTAGGGATCGATACTGATGCCAAAAGAGCAATCAGTAATTTTTTTTTCTGTCTGTCAGTACTAAGAACAAAATCCTCTCGACGGATTTTACCGAAACTTGGTACAATTATTTTTCATACTCCTGAGCTGGTTATAGAATATCTACTTTTCATCACGCTACAATCAATAGGAGTAGAGCAGTGAAGGGAAATGTTGGGAAAAGAAGTTACTCCATTTTAAGGTTTCGTCGCGTGTGCAACGCAAACTACAGCTACAGAAAGCTACACAGAAATTAGTAGTATAAATCCGAAAGTAACTCTGTCTGTATGTTTGTCTTTTCTTCACACCCAAGCCACTGAACCGATTTGGCTAAAAAATCTTACAGTGATTCTTTGAAACCCGAGGAAGGACATAGGATTTTATACGGAAATCTCACGGGAACGAAAGATATATGCGAGTGAAATCCCAAGTCATAGCTAGAACATAATACGGCATAATAAAGGAACACTGGCGCGAGATGAGTTTGTGTATCAACGAATTTTTAAGTGAACTTTCAGGGCCAAATCCTAAACTATGAGAAATATCAAAATATGCTTTAAGGAGAATTGAGCCCAATTTCAACGTATAAAAACAGCAACTTTGACTTTGCGGGCCAGGAATTGAACCCATTGATTTAGAAAAACATAAACATCCTGTATTATTTCACTGATCGCTAGTACTCCTATTTAGAATATACAAATACCTGTCAATTAGAATCTTAGAAAATTCGTTCGTTTTTCACATACTCGTGATACTGTTATTGTGTACACCGCCTTTGTTAGCCAAATTAATTTGTTTTAATAATTAAATAAAAACTAGTTAGTCCGTATTCCATTATCCATTGAGAATAAATTTTATTTATTTTAATTAATTTAAGATATAAGCAAATAACATCGTAAGTTAGAAGTCAAAATAAAAAACATGGAATTAGGGCATTAAGTGAATACAATATATTTTACCCGAAATAATCATATAATTTTAAAAATAAACCAGCTTAGTTCGAGTTAGACTTGTCAACGAGGGGTACTCTAAAAAAACATATATGTATTATTTACCTACCTACCACGACGCTAACAGAAAATTAGAATCGGTCTTAGAACATTTGTTTTAAAAAAAACAATGATGGTAATGCAAATGATTGAAGTTTAGATGTCCAGTTAACATTAATCTGTTATTTTCGTCAAAATAATAAAGTTTCTTGTTGAGGCTAGGCTTAGGCACTAGTTATTTCGCATATTGCAGTTCAAATTTTAAGTCCAACTTCACCAAATAAATTATAGATATAGCTCCTGGAACAAAGACTGGCTTGGAGAAAACCTACACTTGACTCGTTTGTAAATGTATAAATATGATCGATGATATCAAAACACATCGATTGCGGTCAATTGCCTATAATGCTCCAAGCTTACATTTTTGTTAGCACTTGGCTGTCCCGAGATGAAGTTTTAATACCCGTGTTGATGTATTCGCACTAAAACTTGTTTGGAATGTCATTAACCATAATATGGTCGGCCATGAACTTCTTCATGATTGACCCAGAAACCAGTCTGAATCGTTGATTATTCTACTATGATTTCGCAAGAATACCAAATAATCTGTAGTACGCAGGCTTAAAATCGGTGACTATTTTTTCAGAGAACTTGTGAATTATCTTGCAGATATGAAATAGGAAATAAATATTACCAAACCCTTTGAATTGACAAATATAATCTTTTAATAAACACGAAATAAAGTTTAACTTTTTGCTTACTTTCTTAAATACTTTAATTGGTATCGAGCGATATGTTGAATATAAATTATTTTACATTATACTATTCAATGTAGAAAAAGGAATTTATTTCTCATTTTCCTTCTTTTGGTTTCCGCAGAGTAATGGTTAATTGCATTTATTACAATTTGTATCAATTCAATTTCACGATTGTGATTAGTTATCAAGTTCGAAGGGTAAATTAATGAAGGGATACTTCCCGTTACTTTTGAGGGTATCAATAAGTATTTCTTCCATGAATAGTTAGTTAGTCATCATTTCTAAAAATCCTTGTGAATTCAGTTTTATTTTCTGACAGTTTATAGGTTGAATACATGCATATTGTGTTCACAGAATAATGCCAGTAAATCAAATAAGTAGTAATCGAAGAAATCGAAGTGGATCGCTAGTTATTAAAGTAGTAATCGTACTGATTCCCCAAAAAATTTTAATATTTGAATATAACAACAAACAAACAAACAAATTCTTTATTGCACACCCTTAGTTACAATGAAACACTGAAATATATTTATGAATAAAAAATCCACACATGATATAAATGAGGTACTTATCACAAAAATATAAATCAATACATATAATAAAATTATTAATAAAATTATGACTAATATCACACAATAAATTACTCTAAAATTTTGCGAACGCATAACACGGATATGCTCAGTTTAATTATAAACTCGACTTTTTAATCGACTTCCCAAAAAACGAGTAGGTTATACATATAGTGTGATCACAACCAGCCGTTGATTTATAAGAAAGCCACCGTTAATAATCTAAATAGATCTCATAAAGCGTATTGCGTGTGATAATAACTGATGTAAAAACGCTAGTATCCACCAATCATTAGGAATTTAACAAGAAGCCGTTTACTGACGAGCGACCACCAATAGCTATATAATACAGAGTGGGATCAAACTATCGCATTTTATTGTGTGTTATCGAACACTGTGGACATTTCTTCTCGATAAATTATTGTAAATTATTTTATTGATACATTGTGTTGTGATGTCTGTCAAAGCGAATAACATGAATGGGACCAAGGCTTTCCCGCCTGTAAAAAAAGCTTTACCTGAAGTTGAAACTGAAAGCAATGGAAATGGTCACAAAATGTAAGTTTTATAAGAATTATGAACTGATTATTATTATTGAATGAGACTAAAACAAATGAATTACACTTAAATATTGAAAGTTACATCATATATTAATTTATGAGATATTTATCTAGTTCATGAACGTAATGTGCGAAATCAAAGGGGTTAATTGATCGCTATTGAATAGCATTTTCTTGCCGTTATTTATTTTTGATTCAATCTTAATACATATGTACATTGTTGATTATTATATGAAATTTTTTCTATCGCATATTTTACTCTTATGGAGAAATATTATCATTAAACATACTTACCTATTCGCGTAAACAATTGTGTCCTTGTAAATCAATCAAGACAACTAGAAATAAAAGTAGTACTCTAATATAATTATATGTTTTATAATAGACACAATATTTTTTTATTTTAAGTTGTTAACCACTTACAATAAAAAAATATTGTGTCCATTGAGATCCAAAGATCACTGTTTTCTTTTATATATACTTAAACATCGAAACGAATTTACTATCAGACAAAGTATTTGTTCCCTAATGTGTTTAAGATTATCTTGAACCGATGAAGGAAATCTTTTATTTTATACTCTATTGCCCTATTAAAAAAAGTACACTTGTAATTTTTTTGACAAATGTGAAATAAATTTCGAAGGTAACATGAACTTCTAACAAAACATTTTACGAAGAATAAATGGTGAAGAAAGACCGAAAGGGGAGTAAGTAAAATAAAACAGTAATTTTTAAGTTTAACGATATTATTTGTCTTCAAAAAATCTGTAAAAGTTTGGACTCTGAGATATATACAGTCAGACACGGTTTTCCTATTAAGTGAATAGATAACACACCAGGTGTAAAAGTTTTTATTCATAATTATTAAGAGTGATGAGTAATGAAAAGAAAACATTACATAAAATGAATTCACAGTGTGATAGTGGAACGGTTATCGGCTTACCCATAGGTTCATATGGGACCTTCCTTTTCAAGTCTTAAATGAGTCCTTTGAATCTTAGCTAAAATTAGAATCGTAGAACAGTATTCGTCCCTACCCTTGAGCAGCCGAAATTACGCTACGGCGCGGCGTTGCTAATAGGCGAGGATTAACACTACGATGCGATGTATGAAACATTAATATATTTTAGATGGATACAGGAAAGCCTTAAAAACGCAGTTTGTTTTTGGACACCTGAATATTTTAAACATTATGTTTAATATTTTATAAAGCATATAATCCTTTAGTTTTCTATGCTCTTAGTAAAATTCTTAAGAGGTAAACGCATCATCATCACTCATTTAGAGATATTGAAATAGTTTATTTTATTTTTATTTAAATTTTACATCAGGCACTAAACCTATATATTACTAATTTTAATAAGTTACATACAATGTATGTCTACAATGTCAGGATAAGGATATAAATTATTTAAAAAAGGTAACCGTTCAATGTTCGCACTCGACCATTATATATTTATCGTAATTGATTTAATAAGTTACATCTAAAGCTCTTAAACTGAGTACTTATCCATAATTATGTGGGCGTGACGCGCACTTCAAAGATAAAGACTTATTCTTTAAGATACATGTTTAGATATCCAGGTACCTAATAACAAGTAAACAGACTATCAAAAATGATTGAACAACGCCATCAATCAAAATCAGATCATGTTATCTGTTTCAAGTAAATAACGTATATTGTCACAATAATTCTCAAAAATAACTGAAGTATGGAATGACCTGCGTCCTGTTGTTTGTTATCAGGTTTTACCATACAGACAAACAAGAGTTACATAATATCGTTATTGTTTTATGATTTATTCAATCTATGCAATCTTAAGACGATTGACGTATTTCTATCTTTTGTATATTTTTTCTAGATAAATGGTCTGTTCGCGATAACAAAGGTCATCATATGTTGCCACGCCTCCCAAAATAGTACCTATAAGTATTATGATATAATTAATCTACTATGGCAAATTTAAATGGGGGCGCAAATAATATATGAATTAAAATAATTCTGTATTAAAAGACTTTATTATTCTTAAGACTGAGTTAATTAATAAAAATAAGGGTGCTCTGTTTCAATGTTATATTATTTAAAACTAGTCTGGAGGTTAACAAAAGAACTTCCATTATTCCTTCATATCCACTTTCGGAATATTAATCAGTAATTCTTATCATTAGACGTCAGCAAATCTGACTGCATGGTAATTTATGTTAAATTCAATTAAGCCACTGTTTTACGCAATAAACACTATCTTTAATCTATTATCTACTATCAGTGCCCCGCGGTTTCACCCGCGTAGCTTTTGATCCCGTGGAAACTCAGGGATTAAAAGTAGCCTATATGTTATTCTGATGTATAAGCTATATTGTGGTAAAGTTTCATTCAAATCCATTCAGTAGTTTTTTACGTGAAAGAGTAACAAACATCCATACATCCATACATCCATACTTACAAATTTTCGCCTTTATAATAGTAGTAGGATGATATCCTACAAAGTGGAATGGACGATCGAATTTTCTAAACGTTGTGCATTTAAATACATTATTGTTGTCATATTTTCTACAACTGAAGATTTTGTTGACAGGTACTCCTACGAAATGTTGGAGGAGATCTCCAACTTCCTATTATCGAAAACAAAAATTCGACCAATTATAGGAATCATTTGCGGGTCTGGAATGGGTTCGTATTGGAAAGATGGTATTTATTTTTTCACTACTTATCTTCTCTGCACTTAGTATAAAAATAAGGGCATTGCAACAGCCTAGAATTAGATTTGATGACATAGATGTGATTGTATTATTCATCTTACGAAAATAATATTTCATGTTCACTTTATGTAATATATACTTGTTTTATATATTCTTCAGTATCTAAGTATCCACGGCTTTATCTGATAGGTATGAAAATATCTATCTCAACTTACTAGGTACTTATCTTGAAACACCAAGACTTTATCAAAACTTTCCACAAACCTTTAAATCTCACCTATACGTGACTGAAATGGTGACTAATTGTGAACTTTGTTGTTTTAGGTTCGTTGGCAGAGAGTATTTCTGATGAAGAACGTATTTCATATGAGGACATACCTAACTTCCCTGTTAGCACAGTCGAAGGACACCATGGTCGACTTGTATTCGGACACTTAGGCGAAATTCCAGTTGTGGCCATGCAAGGACGTTTCCATTATTATGAAGGATACCCCCTTTGGAAGGTAGCGTTTATAAAGCATTTAAATAAAAGTTGACGATCGACGTTTCTTGAATTCTTAAGTCGAAAGGACAAACTCAGATAAGCTGAGATTGATATGGTTGGTCGGAATGTTTTGTGTGACCGAGAAACTATAGAAAATTCTGGGCGTCATTGATTTGTTAACTTACAAATAAAACGGACAACTACATGGGACATGGGGAGTTATATATTTTATCAGTAACTCTTTTTTCTTAATTATTGATATGATGATTTTCATAAATTCAACAAACTATAAGTTAAAAAAATATTTTACTTAAGGTCGGCGTGTGCGTACGTGCGTACGTAAGGCGTGTGCAGCTAGTAAGCAATATAGTAAACGTAAAAAATAATTTAGAACAGACAATAAATTTTGAAAAATATTGAATAGGATGACGCAAGGGCGCGTAGCTGTAGTTATGACTCGACCCCCAGCGGCGGGGTTATCTGAACACAAACAAGAGACCAGTGTCTTGCGCATTACGATAATACGATTTATTCTTTGTGGATAACGTCAGCATTTCCATATTATCTCAATTCAAAGTTTTGTCGTGATACATGTTTAGCATGTGAAACAAAATATGATTGAATGATGACACTTATAAATCATTTTCATATTTAATTTAAGAAATAAAAAGATCTTTGGACACTTTCCCGATTTTGTGATAATTTTATACGTATTATATAAATTTGAAAGCAAATTAATTAGCAAGTTATATACACATAAACCTGAAATCCTCCGTCCTGAATCAATGACTGATATTTTTATAAAAGGAAGGTTTATATGTATTTTCATAAGACTAATGCAGTGTTTTCAATCATATAGTATACGCGACCCCTTTACAGGATGAGATATATACAGATAGAACTTCGTTAGTTTAAAAAGTTTAAAGTTAGACTTTCTGTAATTTGATAAACTAAAGAGAAACAGGCTACTATCTACTAGTAAATGATTTTTAATCCACCTAGGGGTCGCGACTCGCGACCCACAGATGGAAAAACACTGAACTATTGTGTAAACGGTCAAGCTCACAGAACATTAAAAGAGTTTCGAACTCTTTTAATGTTCTGTGGTCAACCTTGTAATTTTTTTAAAGTATAATTAAATGTTGAAGAATTTGAATGGATTGCTGTTTTTATCGTAAGTAATTATTCCTTTTCAGTGTTGTCTACCAATTAGAGTGATGAAACTGCTTGGTGTTAAAACATTAATTGCGACGAACGCAGCCGGCGGATTGAACCCTAACTACAAAATCGGAGACATCATGATTGTAAACGATCACATCAACATGATGGGATTCGCTGGCAACAATCCCCTCCATGGACCTAATGACGAGAGGTTTGGACCTCGTTTCCCACCGATGAACAAAGCATACAATTACGAATATAGAACTATTGCTAAGAAGGTAATTGTTAAACATTCATTCCAACTTAGATTACTTTTTATTTTTTAAATCTAAATAAAGAACGAAATTTGGAAGAGAATATTAATAGACAATTGAAAACAATCAAAATTTGAAAGGATATTTTTACAACATTAGTCAATTAATATGTCTATCGTTGGCGATTTGGCTCTAATTGTAAATTATTATTCAACACCTCTCACGGTCTCACGATTTCTTTTTTCGTACAGCACTCACGCTATCGAAAGTCAAATCAAATCATTAGATTGACTTTGTAGCTCTAGTCAATGTTACAAGTGATTCGCTTAGGCTATCATTGTACGAAACTAGCCAATGTAAATTGCCTATACCTGTCCGAAAATAGATTAACAATAGCAACGAGTATGCTGAAGTTATGTATCGGGTACGATTGCAATATTTTATTTGCTTTTGGAGGTAAAAGTTCTAAAAATAATTTCTAAATAAATAAATAAAATAAATATTTCTGTAAATTAAACACAACTATACTATGGAACTTATACTATGGAAACACACAGACACTAGACTCCGGCGCACTGCATTGCTGTATCCAAAGCACCAATCAGGTCGTCTACATATTTTGTTTAGGAATTATTTGTAATTATCTTTTATGGTTTTAGGTGGCCAAGGAATTAAACTTAGAAAACATTGTCAAGGAGGGTGTTTACACTTGCTTAGGTGGTCCCAACTTCGAAACTGTAGCAGAATTAAGAATGTTAAAAATGGTCGGTGTGGATGCCGTTGGAATGTCGACTGTGCATGAGGTATTTACAATCATATTTTGTGAAGAATCTATAAAAATCGAAGCAGGGAAAGTTCGAACACAATCATTTTTCCGTTTCCTCAATGATTATATTTATTTGTAACTGATAATTGATAGATGATTATTGGTTCGTGATTAAACTTGACAATTCATTTCAACTATTTAATTACCATGATTGCACTTGGCATTGAAAAATAACGTTCAATCCTTAAATATAATTGGATTAAATGTCCTATTTCGTTCCAGGTAATTACAGCACGGCATTGCGATATGAAGGTCTTTGGGTTATCCTTAATAACAAACGAATGTATTACCAATTACGATCAGGACACAGAGGCGAATCATGAAGAAGTACTCGATGTTGGTAGAATGAGACAAGACGTTCTAAGAAAGTACATGTCTAGGCTCGTACAAGAATTCGGAAAAGTCGAACAGAGCAAATGATGGAATAATTTTGTAGTACCGGAGTAAACTTGTATTTATAATGCACAGCAGTGTCCGTCACGACAATTCCGCCAAAGCAGGATATAATTTCGAATGCAATAAATTTCGTATTCACGAATTTACAATACACAGATATTTAATTTTTTGTGTTAAATGAAACAACATTTATAGTCTTATGATAAATGTATCTTATCAATGGTCCGTGATTTATATTTCCTCGTTATATTTTCGCTCTTCATGTTATTTTTATGTTCAGACAGATTAAGATGCATTAAATTATTATTTATGTCTTGCCGGCCAATCCAAGATTTGTTATATTTCCGTTATTTATAATTATGCTAAGTTATATAGCTCAATTATTTTTTATATATCGCGAAAAGTTTTACGATATGATTGTTACATTCATCGGAATTTCAATATTTATGATTGTTAGGTTTTAATTTTAGTTAATAAAAATAAAAGAGTAATCAAAACACGTTGTTTTATTATCATTTAAACAGTAAAATGCCAAGATCTTATTTATTTTATAAATCTCAAGTCTCTGCTACTAAACTTCTATCTCTGTAAACAAAATATTTAAGATATTAAATTAAATTATTTATTAAAAATCCTGTACCAGCTTATATACCTATATATAATATGTAAATAGTCTATAAATATTTATTTTTCCGAGTCCTATTTTCTAGTACACCGAGTGCAAATATATGTAACAATTGTTTATCCAGCTTTAAAACAATTGGTAGGTAAACCAGGTACAATATTTTTCATTTTTTCACTACACTTTCATTGTATAGGTATGTAGTATACACATTGTCGAATATTACGAGACAATAGACAGACTTATGTTGACGAGAGAAAAACGTTAAAGATTTCCGAAAGCTTTCCGAAAACACGAGCAGATTAATTGAAAAATTGCAAAAAATATATCACACGAACTAACTATTATAAAAACAAAAGTATATTTACTGTACAACATATCCTTATAACAAAATAATGGTTCAAGATTAATTGATGCATAGCTTGGTAGATCATACATGAAAGTATATAGATCAGTTAAACCAAACCAATCGTTTTGTTAAATTTATCATTAAATGATCACTACCCCTATTGAAATTTTCAACATTTTGAAGTTAAGCGATGTTAATAAGGGGAGGCGATTCAGAAAACCAGTAGCTTTGCATACATTTCCTACATAAGTAATGCACACTTGAATTCTGAAAAAAAAAAATATGTAAACGTTGATGTAGAAGTAAAAAATAAATTGATCTATGGATGTAATTCATCAACATTTAACTGTGTCATAACGGAATACCTATACACGATTACGTATTTTTATTGCAATATTTTTTTAACTTCATTAAAAGATAAAAATGTTTTACTTTTTCGGAAATAAATGCGCGCATTCTGCACAAGCCGCATCAATATTATCGTATTTATATTTAAAGCCGTAATCTAAAACTCGTTTTGGTGTAACATGTTGTCCTTTTGTCATAAGCATTGCTCTTTCCTCATTAAGAAGCAAATTTAGTACAAATTCAGGAGCTGGTAAAAATGCTGGTCTTGAAAGCGCTTTTGCAAAGGCCTGAAAAGAAAGTAACAAATATTTGAGTAGTCAGAAAATTAGCCGTGGTATCAAGCATCATACGGTATAGAAATAAGGATATCATCCACACAATGCGTTTCGCTATATTCTGTATTTGATAAGTCACAAATGATTCTGATTCTATGAATGACATGTTTCTCCCAAAATTACGTGACATTCTCCGCCCTACAACCGTAACACCTGAAATGTCGAAAGTGAATATTGCACTAGATTGGACAAAATGTGTAATGGAAAAAGAAAACTGGTTTACAGTGCTCCCAAAACTTAGCTTTAAAAATGGTATAATACCGAATGATTGTTCTGTAAGTACATACCTGTGTGAATTCCCCGTTTGTTATCACTTGAGGTGCAACACCATTCAAGATTCCGTTAACATTATCATTTTCTATGGCAAATTGTATAAGGCGACATAAATCTTCAACATGAATCCACGGCAAAAATTGTTTCCCAGATCCAAGGGGACCACCAAGTCCAAAGAAGAAAGGTAAAATCATATTTTTTACCATTCCACCATCTCGACCGAGTACAACACCTGATCTAATTATAACCTGAAAAATTAATTAAGATTTAAAATACCATATAACAGAATTGGGAATTAACAGAATGAATAATATTGAAATATAAAGAACAAGTTTTTCAAGATATTATGACCAGGACTAGAACTATGATGAATAAAATAAAATTGAAAAGAGTTTGGAGCCAATTTTAAAATATTTAAAATTATATCTTAGATTATTAAAAAAAATATTTCCCAAGCCAGGAAAGGCACTTGTAAAAAAATTAAGAAGAATTAAGTTATTCTTAGGTATTTTTTAATATAAAGTTATTGTACAATGTATTCAATGATCAATGTTTATGGTTATAGTAGGTGTATCCAAAAAAATAATAAGAATGAGTAATTTTTACTCACAAGTCGCACAGGTGGATCTACTTTAGCTGCGGCTTCCCATTCCACACATAATTGGGAAAAAAAGTCTTTTCCAGTTGAAGGACTAGATTCATCATACTTCTTAGTTTCTGAAGGCTCATATGCACCTACACCAGTGACCACAACATAAACTTTGGGCTTATTCTCAGTTTTATTAATTGCTGCTGCAAGGGATCTAGTTGTAAACACTCTGGAGTTTTTAACATTTTGCTTGAACCTGAAAATTTTAGAATTCGAGTATTTATTTTTTGTTTTGTGCCACACACACATTTTTATTTGGTGCCAATAAAGTTAGCACTCACTAATTGGACATATTTTGTTGGACAGTTTCACTTACAATCTCTGGAGTTCCCAACCAATGAGACTCATGCTTGAACTGAACTTGTGGAAAAGGTTTCTCAATCTCAACCTAGGATCACTTTTAAATGACTCTATGCCTACAACAATCATATAAAAGTGGTCTTGGAGCTTGATCACAAAAAGGTTGGCAACTCCTACTCTAGAATTTTGGTAAACTGCCTTGGCACCTATTTATATCTGCTTACCCTGCAGTCCATCTTCTAGTGAAGTCCATAGTTTGCTGTCCAGCAAGATTGACCACAGCATGAGCAGTGCCAATTGATCCAGTTTCCACGGCAGTCCATGATATAGCGTTAGCACTGGGCATACGAGATACGTTTACTACTCGATAATTTGTTTTTCGTAATATCTCTCCTAGATGTTGGCCGATAAAACCCGTGCCGCCACCTTAATTTGCAATAAAGTTATTATAAAATATGAATGCTGTATGACTGTATAACTCAAATTATTAAGATTTATCTTGTTCACTTTATTTACTTACCAATTAATATTTTTTTAATTGCCATTATTATATAACCTCTCGTTTAAAGTATTTGTTCGTATTTGAGCGGTTGATACAATCTACATTTCAATATAATCTAAATACTTTTATAATAGTTTCTAAATACTTAAATTAACAGCTTGTTTAATATTATTTTGCAGTATTTGTTCAATAAATAATGCTATACTGTGATTGGCATTTGGCTTTTGGCAGAAGCCAGCTGATGATGACTTACGGGATGTGACAGTGACATTATTATTTTCAATACAATTTGTTTTTGAATGTAATGAATACAATGTGTGAATTGTGTAAATTTAATTCATATGTTTCAGAAAATGTTTATAAAACTAGAATTATTATTTCTGCAGAATTCATTTACGGTTTCATGAACCATTTTATGTAAATTGCCTCTTTTAGACTTCACATTCTTTACAATATATATTTCAAGTAAAAACAGTATTTTTCGTGACAATTTTATACAGAAAGAATAACTTAATTACTTTACAATTACGAAATGATTCCACTGTATTTAGATAAAGGTGTTGCATATGTCTGGAACGCAGAGGGTAGTACATAATTGAATGTTTATTTTTTACTTTATTCATAATACTCTAATATGTTTTACAAAGAAAATTGCTTGTTTTAGACTGGTACACTCTACGTACTAAGCACCAAATATGTGGTTCATTGATTGGATCTTTGCCATCATTTCCTAGACAAAATGATTTTCAAGGTAACCTTTTCAACTTAAAATCCTCTCTTGTATTATTATATTTAATGAGTGTCAATAAGAAATAATAAATTGTTCAATAAATCTTAATACCTATTCAATCTGTTAGGTTTGCCAATGGCTCTTATGTCAGAGGAAGCAGCATTACTTGTAAGTGAAGGCATTTGTGAACTATATAATGTACCCAAATTGATCGAGAAGGTATCTATTGATTTAAAACAACAAATTGATGAAATTGAAAATAGGTAAGAAATCTGAGTCATTATATTATGAAAAAATAATATCAAAGTGGTTTTTCAAAGAGTTTTTTTCATTCTTCTTAGAGTAAACACTGAACAAACAGAGGCTTTGAAAAAAAGGAAAATAGAACAAATATCACAAAAAATTGACATAATAATGGCTGGAAAAAGACAAAAATTATTATCTAAAGGAATTGTTGGTACGTTTGATTTATTTTAACATGGGATTTGTTTAATTGTTTCACAGAATTTTGATTAAGATGTTTACAATTGCTAATTGTGTTTAATTAGTAACAATGTTTTCAAAATTATAAATTAAAGTGGTATTCTAATCAGTAAACTTAGTCCCAATAATTGGCATATTGGGATATGGGGCAGATATTAAACCCATTTCACCGATCAATATTTATTTAGAAGCAATTAGGTGCTCAGCCTTCTATGCCCCGCCCAACTTTGATTTTTTTATCCTCATCTGGCAATCAAACCTAGGAATTCTTGGTTGTAACACATGACGCATTAACTTGATTCACCAATCAGCAATCCCATCTTGGTAATTGAGCATAAAAATTGATTCACATTTTTAAATATTGTTTTTTATATTTTCAGATGTTAATTTAGATAAAAATGTGTTATTGCAGGAAGAAATAAATAAAATACCTAATATTGATCCTTCCCACATTTTAGTGCATTTACCAACAGAACATTATATAAAAACCAGTGAGTTTTAATAATTTTTTATATAGATTTATAGCAGCACATACTAGCAATTTATATGAGAGTACCTATTTAAATTATTTATTTTTCAGAAAATAATAAGGTGTCAATTGATACATTAAATCCTAGTGTAACAGAAGGAAAGGGAATAATAAAGTATGCTGTGTTTAAAGATTTATGGAATAAAGGATTTTATATAACAAATGGATCCAAATTTGGCTCAGATTTTTTAGTGTATCCAGGTGACTTAAATTAAATTTTTCTTTTTGTTATAACATTACTACTTATTGTTGAGTGGTTAGTGCATTAGTTTAACCACTGGGAGGCCCAGGGTTTGATTCCTAATACGGATATTAAATAAGTTATGTCATAAGTAATGTATATATAAGAAAACAAATTAATAATTAAAGCAAAATTGCTAACACTTATTTGCTGTATCATGAAACCTATCAGTGGAAAACAAATAAAATATATTCAGTCTATGTCTAGTTTACAGAATTGGGTGTCAATTATGTGTAAATATGTTTAATTACTTATCATGGCTTCATTTTTCGTACATTAGTTCTTTAGTAATAATGACTGTTGCTAAAACATGGTAATTGTGTACTAAAATCACAGCAACATCGAAATATAGGTAGGTACATCGATAGGAAATTTTCACGTTCTAAAAGCGCCTCGAAAAGGTCCGATTTGGAAAATAATAAAAATACTTTTGACATTTGCAAGTTTCGTAGAAAAAATACGGTCGAAATGAGAACCTCCCCCATTTGAACGCGTGCATTGCCTCATTAATCTAATGATGTAATTTTTATTTTCTTCAAAATAATCTTAAGGGACTCCTTTTAGGATGTTTTTCAAAGCCGTAGGTAGAAACTGGATTTCAAAACTTACGTTTACTAAAATAAAGCTTAATATCATAGTAAAAAAAAATGTAAATTTTTCGTTCGTTTGGGAAAATATTTCGCTCCTGTAAAAATGTAATTGCATTCTGTTCAACAATCGTTTTCGCGCCATTTCTGCTCTAGTGACCTTTCATAATAATTAATTACCTATGTACATGTAGCTACCAAAAATCTTATATTATGAAATAAGTTTAAGACGATTGTTTTTTGTTTTTAGGTGATCCAGTTAGGTTTCATGCAAGTTATATGTTAAGATGTACGGATGTTGAAACGACCTTTCGTCCTGCAAGTTTGGTCACCTTTGGAAGATTATCAGTAGCAGTTAATAAATTAGCTGTGTTAGCATATTTTAATAGTTTGAATGAAATTGAATATCAAACATTGCAATGGCATGACAGTGTTAACATATAGTCATTATAAAATATAATGTAAGGATATAAATTCTATAGGTTTAAAAATTACAACTAGGCTATTTTTTCATTATATTTCATAAAGTTTTGTTGTTTTCTAAGGTTACAAATACCTATACATATTCCGAAAAAGGACACAAATTTATTTTTATTTTTTGTATTTACATATTCTCATAAAAAAATTAAATACGCCCGAAAAGAGAACCGCCGTCTTTTTTTTTAAATTTCGTTAAAAAACAAAAGTAACGCTTGAGTAACCCTCGCTATACACTCGCCTCTCAACATACTTAATACTGCATGCATAGTAAATTAGTGAATAGGTAGTAATAGCACAGTTTCAAAAAATTATCACATATTATTACGCGATATTACGCGACAGCGTCGCGTCATAAAACTCCAAATTGTCCACATTTTCTGTTCGTGCTCCGGGACACTTCTTTCAAGGATGACGAAAATTTGTGTAAAATTTAAAAAGTATCGTTGACATGTTTTGTATCAAATTACATTTAAAAATTTTCCATGCACAAAATAACACCATTCCCTTTTAAAAGTTATGAATGTTACAAAATCATTTTTGTCAACCCTGAGCCCTTTTTTAAAAAACAAAACAGCATTTAAACGAGTGTGCCTAGACACGGGTTGTGCAGGATTATTTTATGGGGCCGTTTTTGAACCGTTGCTTGTGCAATACTTATTTATAATTATATAATAGTTTTTATGCTCTTAAATAAAATCAGTGAATAATGTTAAAACGTACATGTTATGTGATTCTGAAATCTAAATATTTTGTTTAACATCAAATTTGCATGTATCATGCCTACAGTTTAAGTTGATTAAAAAAATACTAATGTCAAAACTCAAAATGACATTGACAATTTATCATGATTCATTTTGTTTCATTGGAAATGATGAACAAATGTTAATGTTTTCTCAATAAACCATTTATACAGCTATATTGTATTAACTTTCTTTTTGTTAAAAATACGTCAGAAAGATGAATGATCCAGAATTAGAAAGAATTCGGCAACAGCGTCTTGCTGAACTACAAGCCCAACATGGAGTAAGTATATTTATCAATAGGTTAACTTATGCTTATTTCAATTTAATTTCTACTCAATTAAAAATAAAATGAAATAAATGAAATTTGGGTATGTACACATACACATGTCTCGCTATGATCATAAGGTTCGCGCTGTTTAACTTTACGTGAATGGAGTAAAGGGTATTATTGTAATACAATTATTTTCCCATATTGCCGTGTAAATATATCTCTAAACGTATCTAATGGCCCCTACATTAAAAAGTTTTAATCCATATTTTATATAAACCTTAATAGATTAAAAAATAATAATTTCTAAAAAAGGAGTGGATATTTTATTTTAAAAATCCTCTTTATTGACTATTTGTTTTATTTAAAAGGTACTGTATTGTTTAAAAACTAACAAGTATTCTTTAATGTTTCCAGGGAGGGGATCCTAACCAAGCAAAGGCTCAGCAAGAGCGGATGCAGGCAATGGAAGAAGCTAAACACACAATACTCTCTCAAGCCCTCAGTCAAGATGCCAGAACAAGATGTATGAAATTTATTTAAAACAAATTTTTAAATGTGTTGGTTAAAATACTATGATTATCCTTTCACATAATCAGTGGTATTACATGTTTGCTTCCAATATAATTTGTTTGTAAATTAAAAAAAAAAACTGCCTTTTAGATCACATTAGCAATAACATTTAAAATATTAAAATTTATAGTATTGAATAAAATATACCTGTGATGCAGGTTTGAGTCCTTTCTTGTTGTTATATTTTTTTATCAATTTTAAATTAATAATTTATGAGTTGTATGCTTACTGGTAACAGTAAAATATACAGAACATAGTGGTTTATATATTTTAATTCTATTTTCAGTAAATATCATTAAGATAAGTAAGCCAGAGAAAGCTTCAATGGTTGAAAACATGATCTGCAGAATGGCTCAAATGGGTCAATTAGGCACAAAGATTTCTGAGCAGGAGCTCATACAATTGCTGGAATCTGTAAACCAACAAATGCCTAAGTCCACAAGCACAGTCAAGTTTGATCGGAGAAGAGCAGCCCTTGATTCTGACGAAGATGATTTGTAGTATTTCATGGAAACAAATGAATCAACACCAATAATGCCTTAAATGATATTTTTTATTATTAGGACTGTTATTGGTAACAGCTGTTTGCTCTTTATTTGAAACAGGCTAGTCTTTTGTGTGAAAATATGCTTGTATAATATTTTTTACTGGAAAGAATGGAAATACTAAAAGAACTGTGTCCTTTTTAATATTGTAAGTTAACTCTCTCAAGTTATAGGAATAATTTTTGTTTTGTTAATTATATTTAACTTATCTTGAGATCAACTTCACTTTAATAAAGCAATAAAGATTAATTGCAAATTTTGCATGAGAATGATTTTATTTGTAAGGTTCCTTGTGAAAATCAAGCTTCCCGTATTTAACTTATTGGTAATAAATTAAATATTACTGACTTATTTTTTACTTACTGTCTTAATGAAAATTTACACAAACTTTATACTTTTATCAAACAAGTGGTGGTCAATAGAATCAATGTGGAATACAGTAATCAGTTTAAAGTTGGAAGTTGAAATAATAACATCTAGATTCTAGAAGTAGGTGAATTAAAATGAGGACAGATATATATTTTTTAATAACTAGTTATTAATTATTTTGAAAACTTGCAATAAGGATTATGAATGCCCATAAATAGCATTTACCTAAATACATTGATAAGAATGAGCATTGAGATGAATAAAAGAAAAATTTGGAAAATAAGTACATATTGTGATCCAAACGCCTTGAAACGCGCGTAAAAAATCATTGAAATAAAACATATGGGTGTGTGTTCATACGACAGCGCTTTTAAAGCCGATGCTCGTATGAACAGACCTAGCTACCCATATGTTCCATTTCAACGCTTTTTTATCGCGAGTAAAACAAGCACTCTTGCGAACAAACCTCATGAAGAAAATTTTGTCTCATAGTAATCTTGCTCAGGCACCATGAAAATCTTATTGTTATGGCAAATAGGCACTTGGTACGGTCATCAGACATCACGTTAGAAAGTAAATATTCGGTAATAATTACGAATTCATTCGCGAATAATTTTGTGATGGCTTATAGAAATAAAAATAATGCCTCAGGGGCATTTTAGCGTAAAATAGTATTTTTTATATTTGTTATTTGTTAAGTAGAAAATATGTTCAATTCCAATTCAAGAAGCAACAATACAAAGTATAAATGAATATTTGTTATCTTATAGATTATCAGATAGCTAGGTGCCTTACCATGCATCCCACATACGATATTCTATAATTATTATCATTAATTAGAATATAATTACTATCAGTAATTATTCATAGTAGGAAATAATAGATGATAAAATGTGTTTGTAAGCTTTTTAAATTTGTAACTAGGCAAATCAAATAAAACTAAAATTATTAAAGGTACGAATCCTTCATACCTTTAATAATTTGTTTTTATAGAAATATGTCCACTACTCACCAGCCAGGTCTTTAGTTCCATGATGGGGTATAATAGGAGAGGCATTATACAGGTTTTCAGCTTGCCTCAAACACCTCCCCAAAATGGTCTTAACTCTCGGAATACTATGACCCTCTGAGAACTCATAAACTATTTAATCTTCAATGATGAAGTTTGGCACATATATTAATTCTTAATTAAAAGTAAATAGGTTAAAAATTTCAATAATTTCACTTAAAGATAATTCACTCGGGATGGATATGGAGTTCATCAGAACAAAAGAGCTTTTTAACAATAGACGAAATAAGTACCTATAGCAAGGGTTTCCAAACTTTTTCAATCCGAGACGCACTTACGAGTGTAGTTATTTGTTTAGACGCCCTAGTGTCAGTGGGGGTGGGTTCTAGTTTCAAATAGGATTAAGGGGACAGATAATCGGGACGCATCAATGGGGGAGGGGAAGTAATGAAGTCCTCGCGACGCCCCTCTTTACTTCCTGCGACGCTCCAGCGCGACCTAACATGAAATACGTATGACCATCTTTCTAAAATAATAATATACTTAACGTAAAAAAATAATGTGCCAGTCAGATTTCGAGCCTCATTTTCTTCACCCAGATTATATGATTTCTAATTTAGCTAGTTGCCTTTTGAATTTTTTTACTTGCCCTTAAATGATTAACATGTGAATGACTATACCAAAAAAGAATTATAATATTTTTTTGATCCCTAAATACCTAAAAAATGCAATTTAAAATTTACCAACTTCTGAAAGAGTTGCGTTGCGTAGCGTTGCCACGCTAGCCGGCCATGTTGCTAATTTAGTCCAATCATTTGGTAATTTTACCTGGAAAGTTTTCTGAGTTTTGAAAATTGGTCAATTTTATAGATTTCGATACTTTCGCTCTTTTCGAACTTCAACTTTGTCACCTCGTAGCCGCGCCGCCCGCGCCGCCATATTGAAAAAATGGCGCCTAAAACCAGTTTTTTGGGAACATCTCCTTTCCGACGCAAATAAAGATTATGTACAAAATTAAACTAGACAAATTTTCCTTAAATTTATGTATTAATAATTTTTTCCTAAAATCAATAGTTTTTAGCGTATGAATGCCACAAAGCATTCAAATCTAAGTCGAGCGCAAAGCAACACTGCTGTACTACTTATACTCGAACCATTTCTCGAATTTTCAGGACTCTGTTTGAGAACCTTTGGATGGGACTAGAACGCTGAAATTTTTCATCTAGAAAGCTATAAGCACAAACATAAAATCCAAAAAATCGACAGTTCATTTAGCTAAGCGTAAGCAAAACTGACCTTCCTTCCCATTGTTCCTTTCAATTTCAGATCCTTACACCCTTGTAACGCCTACATAGAGGAAAGATCTGGAGTACGTCAGGATACTGATGAAAAACCGTATGAGCCATACTATATTATATCGATCGACTGTCTTTGCAAAATTCATTCTACGTATAGGGAGAGTCCCTATACGTAGAATGAATTGTCACTTACTTTAGATTCCTTAGTAAATCCATACTGCAATATCTTTTTTATTATATTCAATATTAACTTGACAAAATTTTTATAAGAATTGGTTTTATATCGTAGGCACATTATGTATGATACAATTAATAGACTTGTCGTGTATTTCTACGACATTGGATATAACGTATAAACGATGTATAATTAATCGGATTTTGTATGATTTAAACATTATAGCTGTGAAATGATTTAGATAATTAAAAAGATTTAGATATTCAATTTTAAAATCAGACTTTTATAAAACAAATAGAAAAAATGTAAATTTATATGTAGGCGCGCTAAATTGGGATCGGCGGCTTATTAAAAAAACAAACTAATTTTTAATTAATTTTGGAAAGGAAAATTGGCTGGCAGCTGCTGATAGCATCTGTATTTTCTCGAAATGTTCCACCAAAGTTACGTACATAGAGAATGACAATGGTAAATGACGATAAGTTTTGATATCAGCCAATAGGATATGGGGATTATAACTATTTTATAATTTATAATCTCTGTAATCTCATTTATCATATATAATTGTTATTATAAAAGCTGTGATTAAAACTGCAAAAAATGACCTCATTGCTGAACAATGTTCCGCGTTTTGGCTGTGATCGTGTGCCTCGCAGGCGTGCATGCGGGCCGCTCGCCCAATGCGGACCACCTAGGTGATATTTTGAAGGACTTCAATGGGCGTATTTCTGATAATATTGAAGAAGATGCCACCTTAGATGTTGTAAGTTATATCATAATTTTTAGTTCAGTTCTACACTCTTTTAACGCTTGGTCTCCATCTTTTTAAGCGAAGCTACATTACTATCTTAAATGGGCCTATTACACTCCCCTTTCTTAAGGACACTTTCGAAGGAGTGGGAGTTATCTATGGCGATCGGAGTGCTCTTACTTCTTACTGTCTTGTAGTAAACGCTAGCAAACCCCCTCAACAAAAGGGAACCTAAGAAAGAGTAGTGTAATAGGCTCATAATTAATGTTTGACAATATATTATCAAATTGTCATTATCTTTAATTTGTATAGATAATATAATATAGATCCAAAATATCGATTGAAGATTCATTGAGAGATAAATTATAACTTATATAACGCAAGGCAATGAATATATCACACACAAAACGTAATTAAATAGCTTTTATTTTAT
>LQNK01000707.1:0-57826 GCA_001586405.1 Phoebis sennae
TAAACGGTTTATTTTTTTAAAATAGTTTTTTCATAAATCATGCACACAAATTAATAGCTATTTAAGTAAAAAAAATCGTATATGTCCGACCGCTAGTTTCAGAGATCCAGCATTTGGAAAAAAGTCCTCCTAGCAGAATCTTGAATAACTTCGGAGCCCTATGACGTACAAATTTCATTTTTACACACACAATTACAGCTCGTGACACACTAATTATGTGCAAAAAAATTTTTTCAGTAGGACCATTTTTTAAAAAAAGTTTCCGCTGGGAGAACGTTCCCCCAGCGGAAACAGTTTTTGTCGATTTTCTCCAAAACTACTGGACGCACAAATTTAAAAATTGCACACACAATTACACGACCCGATACACTAAATAGTTGCCAAAGAAAGTTTTAAAAATTCGACACTTTTCCGCGGGGGGAACGCACACGCCTATTCCATATTTTTTTGAAGGTTTATAAGGTTACCAAAGTAGGGTTCTCTTTTAGGTTGATTGGGAGTAAATGAAAATAGTTTTTTGTCTTATAATTTTGTATTTCTTCGAGTTCCGATACATATTTTAATTTATAGCTTTTTATCATGCATCTTATTATTAAGATGGTATGGAAATGATTCAAGTGGTGAGCTATACGTTTTTTATAAAGCTTAGGTAAACGATTGAATTTCTACATAATACAAAATTTTAATATTACTTAAGTTACTCTTTGAAGCTTTATTGCTATGTTTTTGTTGCAGGCATTTCGGTGTACTGCATAGTTGTGGTGCACAGTCGTCATAAGCAGATAATGTATGAAGAAGACGAACTTCGCTTCCAACGATCTGCCAGATTGTACCATCCAGTGAAGACTTCTGAACATCCATTATGAATTGTAGACAATACTATAGAGCAATTATTGATAAGAATAGACAATTTATCTTTCTGAAAATTATTCAATTATCCTATTCTCATTGTCAACTATGTACGAGTATATTAATTATATGAATTTAATTTTTACTAGTCATGACGAAATTATGACTTTTATTAATAAGATAATTTAAAAAATGGGCAGTATTGATCATAATATAGGCTTAATATTCTAAATAAGCTTTAGGGCTCTAACTCTTGTGGCGACGGGCTAGAATACATGTGTTGCCACCCCATTTTTTATCCGTGGGTGTCGTAAGAGGTGACAAAGGATAATTCTGCTAAATAACATCTTGAGCAATAAATTGCACGATTGGGCCAAGCTCGCATCGGTGAAATTACCACCCTCCTAGCAGAAGATCGGCGTGAAGCAGTATTGCACTGTGTTTCATACGGTGAGAGGAGGCCTATAATCCCATCTCATACCTCTCCCATACTGTTCTACTCCTCTTCCAATTTCCCTTCATTAATCTCTCTTTATCCCCTCCCCTTCCTTGAAGCCGGCAAGGTATCTGCGACACTGATGTTGCAATTGCAAATGGTTACGTCGGACTTGCACCGACTAAAACCCCTCGATGTTCCTTCACACACAGTGTGGAAGGTTCACGAACACATCGTAGCATTCTTCCGCAAACCGGGGAGTATGCGACCGCTTTTCGCAGTCCCTCCGCGAGAGCAAGATGGAAGGTGCTGTGTCCATCCTGCTCTTCTCCTTGTCGTGGTCTTCCCACAGAGGGCCTATTTGGTGTAGCGATGTGAATCCCCATTCTCGCCACCCCAGGGATGCTCTCTTATGCCTGCAGCTTTAACAACTTTAAAAGGCTTTTATCGTTGTAGTGAGAAAGTCCGCTAGTGCAGTGTTATAACGCTCATCAAGGGAGTAAAAATGTATGAATGTTCTTGTTGTATTATAATTTAAACCCTAGTTTATATTGATGATTGTACGTATGTGAAAAGTAGAAAGATATTAATATATTAAACTTTATAACAAGAGTTGTAGCGAATTTAGACGCAATAAATGGTTTTAATAAAAATATTTTTTTATTTATATTATAAGTAATAGTTTTAATAATAATTGTGTAATATCGTAGAAATCGCGCGCATTTTCGTTTTTGAAAAACCCAATACTTATTGGCCAGACGTCATGTGACGTGGGGCTCGTTGCGAATGACGTCATTTAAAATATTGACTTCATTGTGATATATTTGTCCCTTTCACTCATTTCCCAGGTTGTGCGTGCTATCTCTGTTTAATTTAGTTTTGTATTCGAATCGCGTCTGGATCGACAGTCTTTTTTGATAGAAAATTACAATATTATTTGCAATTAGTTTTAAGTGAAAATTGTGATTGTGATTTTTTAGCTACAAAATCTAACTTGTATTAGTTTTTGCTTTTTATCGTAAGACGCCGGAAGATATTTTTCAAACGTACAACATCGTAAGTAAATGTTTAACCTCTATAAAATATACAAACTATAAAATATACAAACATACTATAAAGTATAAACAAATAATAAATACTGATTGATATACATTATTGTACACAACTTTGACCGTATTTATAATTATTATTTTATCGAACGCTTCAAATATCATCAGCCATTAATTTATCATATTTTTAGACATATTTAAATAATTTTCTGTTATGTTTAAATATATTTTTTACCAAATTACTAGGTACTTTAGGTCTGTGAATTATATTTTTCGCGAAAAACATTTTTGTCTAAATTTTGAAAATTAAAAAAAAAGAAGTATACCATACCGGCTGCAACTAAAATTTAACTAAAAAGTAATGATATATACAATCCGAATTAAAATATGTTTCCATCTTATCATTTCACATTTGGTTTCCAAACATCACATAATACTGTAATCTAATCTTGTTTCACTATTAATACATAAACCAAATAACTTGTACAATGGAAGGTCAAATATTGAGACAAGATAAAATATTTTCTATTAGTAAAAATTTACATTTTGTAGAATATGTAATAAAAAAAAACTATGCTTAACAATGACTATTGTTTTCCCTGTTTTCACTTTATTGACACAGACAAAAAGTCAGAGATCATTGTTACAACAGTTAAAAGCAAGAATAGTGCAAAATTTGGGTTGAGCAATGTATCTCAATATTAATTTAGAAATGGATTAAAAACTCAGAATATATTATAAAGTTTATTAACAATATTATAAAACCAAACCAATGGCAAAAATTGAGTTGACTAATTTAGAAAAAACAACTGCATTCAGATTTCTGTGGCTCCAGGTTGTGACTTTTCAAAAATCTTTGATTGTAGTGTTATTTCGTATCAAAAATGAGGTAATGTTTTCTTTGAGTAAAATGTTCCCTAAATAGTACTGTCACTTCAGGTGGCATTCCAAAATTCCACCCTGAATATAAAAATTCATTGATTTCATTGTTTCTTCCCAGGGTTGTAATTAAATAAATATGTGTTAGTTCTAATAGCATTTTTTAATTATAATCTGTGATAATCTTAACAAGATTTTGTATTAAATATGTGACTTGGACTACTAGCAAAAATAAAATAAAAAATTAACTCATTTGCTTGAACCACTTCCCTTTGATGTATGCACCTAATTTTTTATATCTGCCTAATGGATTAGCTATCATATATAAATTTAACCTGCCAGTTTTTTGTGGCATTCAATTTATCTGTGTTATCATGCATGTTGTATGCAAGCTTTATTCTTTAACCTTGAATGTTACTACGGTCGTAAATAATGCAAAGAGTTCCTTGTATATACAAGTGTGGTGCTGCCTAATTTATACTATTTTTTATATTCAAATAATCAACATAGTATGTAGCCCACTATATATTAATTTATTGTAACTACCATACTGATCTATCAAAATTTAGACGATTTAAATTTTGCTATTGCCTTGTTCTCTCAGAGGAAAAGTAGCATAAAATTCTTGAGAATTGCTTGTTGGTTTTTCTCTATTACTCATATTAAAGAGCAGAAAAGTTTGAATGAAATTCATTCAGAAATAATATTATATTGTGTGTTAAAGATATATTACAAAACTAAAATGTAAGACATTACATACAGAACATGCTCTTATCGCTTAAAGCAATTTCTGCCAGACAGCCTTTAGGAGAAGATAAGCTGTAAGAAGTCTATTTGTTTAAATTCTTAGATAGATTACATTTTTTTTTGCAATTAAGATAGAAGGTTGATTAAATACCTACCTACTTACCTCTAGAAACGCTATAGTCTTTTATAGGCTTTTAGCACTGTTTAGCGCGCACATGAGTTTAATCATGGTGCACAGCTAGTCAGTCATAAACTGCAACCAGCCTTTTGTTAGATACAATATAAGTATATGTTTGCAAGCTTTATTCTTTAACCTTGGACGTTATTGCGGTCGTAAAGACAACACCAATCAAATACAATTAGTGGTGCAGATACGAAAAGTGTATATTGCATGTTTGGTTGTTTATTCTAATCTTGTTGGATTACTGTTCCGATTCGAGACTGTTTCATAATTTTTAAAAATAAAAAATCCCTTTATTTATTGCCTTTACCAATTAAAAATACAATTATAATTTTTTTATTGTACTCTTATTATGCGTAATTTATACGTTGTAAAGAATATAAAAGGGGAATGAAGTCTCATGGGCCTCTATTTGTCATTTCAGTTTCGTATGCTGGCGAAGCGCCTACTATGATCATATTTCTGGTGTTTTCGGTGTACTTGTGCGGTGATAACTAGGTATTTGAAATAACGTATATGATTTGTGTCTACTGTCTACAAAAAAATATGCATAAAAAATGGTACGATAGATATTTATTGTAGTATTTAGTGTTCTCTTGGATTTGTTTTAACGCGAGTATTTTCCATATTGAATAATACTTTTTAAATGATTTTAAACGCGGTTTATTACACATTATTTTAAATTATTATTTATTGTCGTAATGTCGTACATACGTGATCTATTTAAAGCGATAGACATGTGGCTAGATTGAAGACCCAGTACTCTAGTCTAGTGACAGGTTGACCTTGGGAGCATCAGGGATGGTGCAAAATTAAAGCGATTTCTATTGGCTGGGACGAGTGAAAATCTCGTAAAATACAAATACTAAGAAAAAAAAATATGGACAATATAACATGGAAAGATTAAAATGTATCAGTATGCATAGATCGGTGATATTTTTGGCTATCAATACCAATATTATTATTTATTTTTATTTATTTATTCAACATTATCACATGCCATTACAGGACTCGCCCAATGCGACAGTGACTTAAAAACTACAACTATATTATAAAAGTGATGGCGTCTATTTTTGGGTATTAAATCTATTAATGAAATCACAATTACTTACTGTGCGGATTTTTCTATTCTTGGATCCTGAATTTGATGAATATGAATAGTTCTTAACAGTAATTGAAGTGGTCTTAAAATAGTTTGGCTTCAGCCCGGTGTAAGACTAAACAAATCTTGTAGACATTTTCATTTATTATTGAAATTTCAAATTATGTTGATGTGGTATTAGATAAATAGCAATATTTTTGTTCAAATTCGATGAATATTTGTACCTAGTAAAGATTAATAGTATTATAGCGTATATCATCCATCCCTTGCGCCCTAAGTAATCGGACTAGGTAACCGTTAAACAGGTTAGTACAATAAGAGTAGAATCTGTATTCAATCAATCGCATTCGATCCTGAGATGAACACCGACACTCGAGATATCCCGTAAGTAATTTTTTCGTGAACGTTTTAAAAATGTAACATCGCTTGGATAAATACAGGGTGTTTATTTTTTTTTAACTGTACAAGATACATAGACAACATTCGAACGCCTTTTTATTTTTTTATTGTTAATAATAAATATATTTGGTAAAATGCATGATTAATAATTAATATGTTATATCAAAATCTAAAGGAGTTTGCACATATATTTTATTTATTTTTCTAAAAAAAATTTTAAATTTTTATTAAAAGAGTGAGGTGAATTTTAGCAAAGCAAATATGTTTTATATTCTTAAACATATTTCTTCGAATATTACTGAGTGTTCATAATCCTTACCATCCCTACTTCCTCACTAATATTATATTAATCCCTACTTCCTTACTATGAGTGAGAAAGTAACTGTCTCTTCTTCACGCCTAAACCACTGAACCAATTTGGATGAAATTTTGTACAGAGATTGTTAGAAACCCGATAGGACATAAAATAGCTTTTATCTCGGAAATCCCACGGCAACCGGAGATATACGCGGGTGAAACCGAGGGACAGATATTATCTAATAAAATATTATAATTGGCTAAAAATGTGATTTTTCCTTCATATCAAACATCCTGCTTGTTTTCCGTGATAAAGGACAAAAATCCACGCATAACATGATAGTTATTGATGAATCATTCATTTTATATTTTAACTTAATTTATAATGTACCCTTGTTCGCGTGACTAACAAAGATTGTGGTGATAAAATATAGTCTCACTTAAACAGTCATTTTTGGGAATTATTTATTTTTGAAGTCGATGGAATCTTATTTTGAAATAGTATTATTTATCTATAATTTTAAATTTCGAATGATATCGTAACGGAATCATTTTTGAAGACTCGAGTTTGAATACCAATACTTAAGAATATAATTTTTTCAACTCAATCTTTAAATCCCAATTCATGGTGTTTGCAGGTGTCCAGCGGCTAAAGAGATGGCGGTGCCGCACATCACGTCGTTCTGCTGGTGCATGGGCCTGGAAGCTGGGTCCAAACTGATCGGATACGTGCATCTAGTAAGCTATTATATGAACTACCGAGTATATAAAAAAAATAAAAAATGTATTTATTTTCTCCCAAAATTCTTAAGCTAAAACTAAGATACAAACAGAACAGTATAATGAGAATGGGAGACAGGAGCCTAAACTAGGTAGATCCTGTAATATAGGACTCCTGGTCTCTTCATCTCGGATTATTGTTCATTGAAGAAAAAAAAATATCCAAATTCGTTTAACATTTGTTTCCACATCCCTTTGAACGAAAATTGGGTATCTTTGAAGTTTTGAACCAATATCTTTTTTAGAGAGTTTGCTATTTCAAATAATATTCCTATTTCAACGCTTATTTAAAGAAAAACACATTTTTGAACTCTCTATAAATTATGGATATTCATTAATATGTATAAAATAAAATAAAACAAAATAAATACGCACATAAAATAAACATACAATGAACAAACATTACGATGGACAAGAACAAAAACAACTGGTGGAAGACTGGTGATCACTGTGTTAGGTATCGAGTGTGCTATGTTCGATACAGATTCAAAGGGAGTTCTCTTGCAGCTGATATCGTTCACACTAATGGTGGTGTGCTCAGTGTACGCGGAGGGGTTCCGCGCGTACGTGGGCACAGTGGAGGACTCGGGCGACCGCCTGTACACCACGTGGTACGCGATCACCGCCGCGGTGGCGGTGTTCACCGTGCTGCACGTGCTGCTGGCCGCCACACTGCTCTATGCTGTTTATAAGGTACTAGCTGCGCACTAGGCCTCGCTCCCGTGGGAATATCGGGATGATATATAGCCTATAGCCTCGATAAATGGGCTATCTAACACTAAAAGAATTTTTCAAATCGGACCAGTAGTTTCTGAGATTAGCGTGTTCAAACAAACAAACAAACTCTTCAACTTTATAATATTAGTATAGATTTCTAATATATATTTAAGATAATGTATCTATAAATCTATACTAATATTATAAAGAGGAAAGATTTGTTTGTTTGTTTGTATTGACTCCGGAATAGGCTCCTAAACTATAGGACTGATTTGGCATGAAATTTTGTATAGAGTTCCTTTGAAACCCCAATAACGGTGGTAAATAGAAAATAAAATATGTTTGTGACGTTTCAAAAGACCTAAAAAGCCAATTTGGAAAAAAAAACGATTTGTATTTGAATTTGAATGACATAGGATAGTTTTTATCCCGAAAATCCTTCGGGAACGGGATGTATATGCGGGTAAAACCGCGGAGCCTAGCTAGTAATTCATAAGTTTTAACATTTATATTTTTGTTTCAAAACCAAGGCTTATTCTTTTAAATGATAATGTACATTTTAACCTACAGAAAAATATCCTATGATACGATTTAAAAATGCATATCCATCCGTTACATGCTAATTTTGATTTTGTATCACGATTCTTTTCGACTGGATTATTAATTTATTAGTGTATTCCACTTTTGTAAAAAAGAATTTAAAAAACAAATTAAATAAAAATTTATTACTTACTAAACTCAAACGCGTCCATTCCAGTTTTTAACAGTATAACACATATCGAGTTTCGTTAAAAGGTACTAGTTAATGAATTGGTCAAGCACTTAGCAAATTACTTATAGTATGGTAATGTTGATTCTATACACGTTTGCAGCGCAACACAAAAGCCCTTCGAGTGTGGGTGTGGCTGATGATAATCCTGTACTTGGCGTCGCTGGTGTACGTGGTGGTTTCCATGACGTTCGGCTTCACGGTGTCAGGCTCTGATATCTTCCTGGCCTTCCTGCAGGGGCTGGTGTTCTTTGGTGAGTCAATTGTTATACTTTTTTCTTATAATTGTTTGGTGTTCCATCACTCAAAGTTTGCACGCTGAAAGTGATATGTATGAACTAGGTTGCCTTTCTCTTGAACCTGTCTCTTCTTATCAGAAATAATTTTTCAAAACTCTGACTGACAGTCTGACACCCGTATTCTAATACGTATCTCGAACATTCCTCAACTTCACTCAACCTCTGTCAAAGAAAATTTACATTCTGAGTCGGAAAAACTCTACTAACTCACGTTAAGAAAATTTCGGAGTAGAAAATTTTACACCTCAATCCGTTACTTCGATATATTTATTAATAAAATATTGTATTTTTATGTTATTTCAATCATGTATTTTCGATTGAAATTTTTTCATACGTAACCTGAGTGCAAGTAAAATTAAGGTAACTTCTTAGAATACGGGTATGAGACTCTGAAATAAGATAACCATCTAAAACGAGAATTTTCGATTTTGTCTTTATAACGTCCTTCAAATTAACCTAAATCTAAATTTATCAGTTTCAATGATCCACTTGACTTGTTCTTATAGTGATGTAGGTATATAATGGTGTTTTTTCTCTTATATTATTAGCTAATGAAGATTTATGTCATAATTATAATCTGAGATTGGATATTCTCATGGCGGTAAAGAAGGAAAATCTGTGTATTGTATTAATAATGACAGTTATTATCCTGCTTTAAATCTCAGTTTCAATTAATTTAAGGAATAAACCAAACATTCTGCATGTACAGAGTTTAAGTCTAAAAAAATATGCTTCGTATTAAAAATAACACCCTGTATAACGTTTAAAATTAAACAAAATAATATAACCAAAAATAAAACTATGCAAATTAATGATTTTTTTAACAAAGGCACCCTGTTTATATTATCGAAATGTTCCAGGGTTACTGGCGTACTGCATCCTGTGCGTGAACAGCTACTACCTGATGCTGAAGAGCTCCGAGGACATGCAGGGCCCGCACAAGACTGAATACTGAGCACTCGCAGTTACAAGTCATTAGATAAGTCTATGTTATATTGTATGTAATGCAAGAGTATGTGTCACGTTTATTAAATAATAAGTAGAACTAAGATCCTCAAGCACGGTCTTAATAAATTGATACTCATGATAATCAAGTGAAAATTATAACAAATAATACATGAATATGTACCAATGTGGTTGCCTTGATAAAATATTATTAAAAAGCGAAAATTCTTATTATTTTAGTGATGTATGTGACTATGTATACTGGTGATGACATAGGTAGCTATAGAAATGCTGATTATTATAATACATTATGAAGCAAAAGGAACTATTTACATTATTTTAACAAACAATACATGAATTGAGAAATATGGGGTCAATTTTTGAAAATATTTCAATAAGTCAAGTTGATGTTCAAAAATCCAATGATGCATTTTTTATTTTCCTTAAAATTGGGCTCGACTCAAAAATTCGCCCTGTATAATAACTATATACATAACATATTAAATAACATAATAAATAATATTAGACTGAGTGAACAGTCTTAAAAATAATTTAGTATGTTAAATGCAGCACAACAGTTTTACACTATTTCTTATGATTTTTATTAAGAACTGCAATATTTCTCTACCATATATGATAATATTTTTCCTATTTGTTAAGGGTTAATTATAAGAAATATTATAAGTGTGCCATTTTATGTAGCTGACAGTAGAAAACGTATACTTACTTGATATAAAAATATAAAATATTCATTATATTATATTGTTATTGGACTTGCTGCCAAATAAGTTCTTCTCAAATGTATAAGTGCCAAAAAGAGATCAATGATAATCTCTTTTTGATATATTTGAATATACAAGTATTTTTACATGTTATTAAAAGAATGTTGAAACAGTATGGATGTTCTATAACGCACACGCATACAAAATTAAAAGGGAAGCCTTGCATATTTGTGATTTTAGAAATTGTTATAAAATCTTCGACAAATGTCAAAAGGGTGAAGAGTAGAGTGGAAAATGAAAGGAAGTTATGACGGTTCAGAAAAATACATTTTATGTTCAGTTAAAGTCCCTTTTTAGTCCGTTTTAGTCCGTTTAAATATTCAATATTTTCGAAAATTAAAAAAATACACTTAGTCACAATATCTCGAAAACTAAGCGTGAACTTACTTTTACCACAGATAATATAATACGATACTAGCTTTTACATAAAATGAAATGCATTTTTTGAACCGTCATAATGTCCTCTATCTACAGTTGCCATATTATTCACTCTACGCCACACTTGTATGTACACGATGGTTGACAAACTTATGATGTTTGGAACTAGATGGCGCTCTGTAAATGTCTGGGTATATTGACTTATTACCTTATAACACTGTTTTAGAACATAAATACAACTATAAACGGACAAGCTAGCGGGCAACAACTAGTTATACTCTATAAATATACGAAATATTTATTAGTTCAATGAATTAATGTCCACAACGTAATTGTAGTGCTTTTTAAGTGCCTATGTAGTAGATATTACGTAAAACCACAAAATAAATATAAAACTAGACAATTTTGTCAGTTTGTATCATAATACGTTATAGGATTCTTTTCTTTTTGTTACATGACAGGGATAAGATTTGGGAAGCTTTCAAGTTAAGAATGATTTTTATAAAGGAATTGTTAGTCGATTTTTCTAAATGAACTCAATTTTTTAAATGTAAGTGCTTTTTGCTTACATGTTGAAATTAGATATACTTGCCTTGTCAGTGGGTGATATAGAACTGCTGTGTTGATATAGAGCCTAATTATATACATTAAATATGTATTATATGAGCAATTCGTACTCTGATGAAGATAAAAGACACAATATTTAATGTTCCTGTTCTGAAATATTTCTCACGTGTTCATAGCCTTATTGTTTAATATTGAATGTTAGAGGCCTTATACAGACAAATACAGATGCATTTATATGTGAAAAAAATAAGAATAATATTTATAACATCATTATATGTATGTATAGGAAATATTTATAAATTCATCGTTTTTAATAAGCCTTTGATATTGAATAACTCGAATTTCTGATGGCTTTTTTGTCAGATCAATAAATGTACTTAAATATCCAAAGTGGAACACGTACAAGGCCATTTATAATAATTTTATCGTAAAATATAAGACAACCGTAATATCTAATTTTAATTTTTTTTGTATATTCTTGTCATAGAAACGCATAATTTTTTTAAATTAAGCTTTTGTAATGTTTTAGTTTTTATACAAATTATGCACATTGTGAATAGTTTGCATAATGTAAAGATAAAGTACATAATAATATGTTTTTGTGTTGATATATCTCTTTAACACTGTTTGAATTATTTTTCAGCAATTACTTTTTTATTAAATAAAATACTTTTTTAAGGATTTTATTTAAGGTACATTTAAAGAAGTACTCGCGTTAAAACAAACAAGGAAATACTATACCTTTTTTGTTTTTCAAGTACAGTGTTATTATTCCAAGAAATTTGATGTTCAAATCTGTAACTGTCTAACCCATCGATTTTGTTAATGATGTTAAACATAGAATTTATTTTTTAATTACCCACGCCAATAAAGAAAATTTCGCAAAATTTTCTGCAAAAATTACTTATTCTTCGTCTAGTCAAGCTAAGAATAATCCCGAAGCTGTGAAGAATTTTTCTACTTGGGAAAATAAAAAAAGCAGATAATAATACTTTTACTAAGCGAAAGCTTTCTAGTTGAACAGAGCATATGATCTCTTTTTTTATCTGTGTCCAAGAATTTTTTTTTATTGTTGTGGGTTTTATTTTTTTTTATATTGAATGCACATTATTCCGCCTTACCGAAATATAATGTTCAAAATTATTATTTTAAAATATCTGATAGAAATTTGTTATATTGAAATGAAAAATCTCATATGTATTGGAAATTTTAAAATTAAGAAATAAAATAAATGTGCTATTTACATGTTGCTTTTAGATCTTGTTTCATTGTTTATTCCTTGATAGAAAGCTTCTTGTAGCTATGAAGTTTTTTTATAATTCAATAATGCTAAAAACGATTGTGAGTCTTGATAAAATTTTCAGTGAACGTCCTGGGTTACACCTCTTAGGTAATAAGTTATATTATGTTTCCAGGACGTCTTGAAAACATTTACTTGAGTAATTTATGTAATATTTCTCTTTTTAAAGGTAAAGAGTATATACGTAGGTCATAACAATGACTTTTAAAACAATACTCTTAATGTTAAAATGTGGTTTTAAATACAACATTAAAATATTTAGGTGAATGGGGAAAATAAACACCAAAATAAGTTTACACAATTGTTTATTCATCGAAATAATCTTATATTACGATGACGTCACATGCTTAAGTTTCTTTCGAGTGGTAATTCAATAAATATATTACAATTTTATTCTATAGATATCGTAATAAGTACAAGAGTACGGCGGTTTAAGACTAAACAACAATTTATCACAACGCCGAATATGAGAATATTTTTAGTCTATGCAAGTTAATCTACATGTCATCGGTGTATTTTTATTCTGTGACTTTTTTGACCAGTATTAGGCAATATTTGTTTTTCAATTTCTTACGATATTTTAACTTAGGGTAACCTATGTTTTTTTGCTAAAAACGGAAAAATACATAAGTTTTGTTGTAGAACTTTGAACAAACAAGTTTTGCCTAATAAATACAAGGTCTTACAATAAATGGATTGCTACAGTTAAATAAAAATATCGGTAATTAGAATCTAAAGTAGTGAAAATATTTTTCAATTGTCTCCTAAGTACTTACATGGAAGAACATAATGTAGGCATGATTTAAGTACAATCTAGGTATTACAGAAATATAAATACTTAAAAACAATATTCTCAGTACAATATTTCAAAAATAAGAATTGAATGATTTTTAAATGCAGTTAAAGAATCGGTGTTACGGTTTGCTATTTTACTTGTATTTTTTGCTTCTAGCTTTGTCACAACCAATTTACAAAATTAATAAAAATGTGTATTTAGAACATCTGAGATCTAAGACTAAGTATTTGTTAATTCTATACATTCAATTGTTGTCAAAACTGGAATGTGATCGTAATTCACGATGTACTTAATAAAAAAATATCCCAGATAATAAACATCTTTATAATTTTTAAAATTATCTACAATTTCGTTGGTTCTTCGATATACATAAAGGATTTCAAATCATCCCAGAACTATTTTGCTAAGGTTAAATTTAATTAAAAATAGCCTCACACTGTGCTCAATGACTCGTAAATCGAAGCCGATTTAAGTACAGGCTCTATAATATACATTAGCAAATAATTCGTATTACAATAATTTCCGATAGGCGTCCAACATTTACAATAGAATTTAAAATTAGTGCCGATCACTTTAACTAGTCCGCCTTAACTATTAAATACATTACAACTATCGGCGCGACAGAGGCCGCGTCGAACAACTTTATACAACACTAATACGGTTGACAGCTGACGCCTGACGCAGTGATGTGACGCGACACGCGAGTCAAGACCAACGGTGCAACCTCAGATTATAAATTATAAGGCAGACGGAGCGCACGAAGGATGCGAGTGACGCTACAAAAGCAAATACAAAAACGTTTTATACGTATTTGCCTTTTTGACGTCACTTGGCTGCATTTATTCTATAATCTGAGGCATTATTAAAATATATTAAGGACTTTGAATATCGACTGAAGATACGAATACTTCATTAGAAATGAAGGGAAAAGAACCTAATACATAAAGTGGTCTTAAATTTTAATAATATGTGTTGATACGTTGCGTCAGCTGCATCGTACTTAAGCCCGCTTCTTCATTTGTCGGTGTGATGCATAGAAAGTTGGCTCGATATGCCTTACATCCTTACCTTACATGTAAATAATACGGTATGCCGTTCCAAAATCCGTTCAAAGCTCAGACCCAAATTCGAGCAAGTTTTAAGAAAAGATTAAAAATTTCTTAATTACTACTCAGTAATTTAATGCTGAGAAGTAACACTCGTTACTTGTCAGCATTAAATATGTTATACATAACTACAGTATAGAGAGTAGATTTTTCCATGATACTTGTGGTTGAAATGGTCAAAAATGCTGTTGTCAATTCAGATGTTCCAAAACGAACTCATTGCTCAATGTTTATTCCTTCCATTTGGCTTCACAGATTCATTCCCAACACAGTAATGGACATATCGAGCCTACACACACAACGAAGGAGCGAGTGAACTAACCAGATAAATACTTAACTAAGGGTATTGCACGAAAACTGAAGTACGAATGTACATAATTACAGGTTACAGGTCAGTAGAGGCGCGGCGCGTCGAGCGGCGGCGGCTCGGTGCCGACGTCGATGTCGGCCGGCCCCTCGTCGTCCGCGCTCGCCGTGCGAGACCGCTGCAGGCCTCGCACCTACAATATACATAGATACGTGAAGGCTGGTGACAACACACACTAACTGATATACTATTGATGAACAAAGCCTTTATTATTATAAATATTGTGCCTTGTTATAGGCATCGTTTACTAGTTTTAAATATAATAATATAATAGCTCCCCCGACCGATTTCGGCCATGGTGGCCAATCTCTACAGACACCAGTCAACTGCGCGGGAAATATTATAGTGCACAGGTGTGTGCGCAAGCACATGAGCACTCTCTATTCCTTTACTCTCATAACCCGATGAGACGGAAGACCGATACGACCGGAGAGAGACCGTTTGGCCCCACCCAGAGATCGAACCCGAGACCCCTTGATCTGCAGTCAACGATGCAACCACTAAACTAACGAGGCAGTTATATTACGATTGATAGAATAAGTAGGTGCTGCAAAGGACATCTCCGTTCCCTCGCAACTGTGGCAGCTGATCCTCCTGCATCGAAGCAGCTCACATGTATTCCTCTTGCTGAAGCAGGCTGTTGCTGTAAAATATTGTTGTGCAAGGTTTTAGAATCATTAAAGTCTTTAAAATGCACTCACTTGAAGGAGTAGGTTGTTGGAGAGCAGCCGCGCCTGGTGCTCCTGCGCCTTGGCCCGCAGACAGGCGATGCTGTTGTTGCGGAAGGCCTCAGGGTCCTCGTACAGCTCCCGGCCGTCGGGCGACGCGCGCCCCTTCGCGGAGGAGGACGCGGTCGTGCTGCTGCCGGGGGAGCTTTGCGCTTGGGGGAACTGGGGGAGAACAGTAAGATGTTACTTCTATAGATTCTAGAATTTCAATAAAACATTTGGATGCTCCGGGACGTGTCAAATTCTATTTCTAAAGCTCCCTCTACACATCAACATTATATGTTATTTAAAATTACTAGAGCACCGAGTAGCAGCTTGACGAATGACGACCCGATTGGCGCAGTTTATACGGCAATGGTCTATTACGCTGGAGGGTATGGGTTCGATCCCCTCGAGGAGAAATAAGTAAGTAAATTTAAATTTAATTTATGTCTATGTCAGTACTCTATGTCTATGGACAAAATGAAATTCAAAAGAAACAATTTAACCACGGACTATGTATGCGTGTACAAATACTTGTGTATGTGTGTGTGTAATGTCTTATTAAATAAACTGTGTGCCAAAATGCTCCTGCGTCTGCGCAATTTTCGTAAAAAGGGGTCCAAAGTTTTTGCATCACGTAATTAAATATAGATATTATTATGAATCACCTGGTTATCGTGCACGTCGTGGCGGTGCGGCGAGGCGGAGGGCGCGCGCTCGGGCTCCGCCTCCGAGCCCTCGCGCTCCGACCCTGACTCCTTGAGGTGCTGCGCCGCCTCCAGCGACTTGCGGTGCATACCTGCAGCAATAGAAATCACGCTTGATAACAAATAAACGCAACAAGTTAAAAACTCAAATTTACCATGTATAAAATAGAATAGAAAATATTTTTATCCATCTAAACTTTTTATAAAGTACTTATGAATAGTCTTTTTTTAAATTTACCACCGGTTCGGACAATGTGATGAATAAAATGTTGTTCTAATTTTGTAGTATTCAAAGAGGTTATTCAAATTACAACTTTGTCCGAATAAGCTTAATCCATTCGTCGTATTAATTGGCGTGTTTAATCTATGAAATACCCTTTTTCCAATAATTTGTTTATGGCTTTAGTTTCATAGGTCGCGTCTAGATGGCGTTGGGTGACGTTTCTGAGAATATTTATTATACATATTTGTTTGTATATTACTTATGATTCTAAAGCATTATAATCAAATTTCTTAGGCATTAGCAAAGATAAAAACAGGTTGCGATAGAAAATTCGAAGGCATCTTTGATGTGTGGTAACGCGTAGTTATCAACCTCTTTACGATACGATAGATGCAGTTTCAAGCCCTGGGTAACGAACGAATATTTTCTGCAACTATTCGAAGGTTGAAGGCTTCATGTATTTTACAATACATTTCACCAAATTAGTGAAATATATTGAAAAAATGATGCCACTATTCCGTTTGCTTCTCCGCATCGTCAAAACAAATTAAATTATTAGACAAAAATTTTCTTACAATTTCAACCGCACTTGACGTAAGCGATTGTAAACGAAACATCAATAACAATATTTAACTGTTTCCAGTAAATAATAGTTCACAATTTCAATACCGCGACAAGATTAACGAGTTTAATTAGAGATCTCGTGAATTCGACGTAATCACGTTGAAAAAAGTTGGATCAAAGATGCGGCCTCGTAATGAACGCACACGCCGACTTCTATTAGCGCGCACTCGGGACCCACTTCATTATGCGGACAGAGACGGATTGCGGCACTATTTGGGGGCCTTTGATAGTTTGTTTATGTACAAATGCTGTGAGTGTGATGGTTAAAAGAAGACGCCTGCTACCGTTTGAGGATTTGTTATGTAACGTATACTTGATGTATTGACAGAGGATGTTGTTTCGATACTTCGAACTTCTATGCTAGAATGATATCAGTCAGGAATTTTTTGTTTGATTTGATTTTTTGTGAATCGTTTTTTGTTAAAATTTAAAATAACAAAATCAAATTATCAGTAGTTTAGTTTTTAAAGTTGCCAAAATATACTTATTTCGATCCAAAATAGGTGAGGTTAATACTAATTAATATTTTTTATGTTACAGCGGGCAAGCGGAGCATGCAGTTCAACCTGACGTTAAATGATGGGATGGGATTACAGATCTTCGGGCCTTAATTCACCGTACAAATTACAGTGCAATACTGCTTCACGCCGATGTTATGCTGGTGGGGTGGCAATTTCACTAGTGCGAGCTTGGCCCAATCGTGCAAAGCTCGTACAAGTATTATTACGTTTTTCCAAAATAGTAGTTCAATAATACACCCAAAATCTTTATATATTGGGGCCCCAATTCCGTATCCCCTGTATTCGAGATGTTACCACTCTCACATCCGCAAACGATCAGCTTCTAAGCTGATTTGGTTATCCGGGTTAATATCGGCGGCGATACGAATTAATGCAACCTTCGTTACTTTGTGCGCTGTATGGCTTTGTGCGCTTGTAGTTTGTGCTATTGTTGGCTGTTATGACTTTCAGTATCTTTCACTGTTTAGAAGTATGTTTGCCCAAATGTGCGACAAATATAGACAAAGCGTGGTTATTATTGGCTGTATATTGGTAACAAATCAATAATCAGTAAAAGACATCAACTACACTTTTCAGATAAATGATGTATTTTTTACCATGAAGAAAGTTTTTTAAATTCATCCGGGTTGCTTTCTTCCTATGACGTAGGAATACCAAAAACACACCTTAAATAGATGCTTCACAAAGTCCTACTTACTACTAATACTGATATTATAAATGCAAAAGTTAGTGAGGTTGGATATATGTTTTTTACTTTTTCACGCAATAACCACTGCATTGATTGTGATGAAACTTGGTATACATATAGATAAGGATCTAGAATAACAACAGTTACGCGGGCAAAACCGCAGACGTGGCCAATCTTAAGACAATTTTTGATGTGATGGAGACTAATAATGTCTTTTACGACAGCATATTTAATAAAATGAAAAGGCGATAAAGATGAAAAGTGCACGCAATATGAGATTAGATGCGTGCTATCAGCTGACTGCACCATGCATATTCAAACACAAGAGTAATGGTTCTCTCGTAACTTTACGAACGTCTGTTAATGGTATCATTACCAGCAAATAACGGCAAGAACCAAAGTTATAATTCTAGTCGCTGGTTATGGTGTCCGAATGTGGTAAGAGTTTAATGGTAGACTACTTTAAGTAGTATGTAGTTCACGTATCACAACTTGCTTGCAAGTACTTACATGGATTCAGGAAAATAAGACGAGATTGAAAGACAAGAGTTTTGATTTTTCCAAATCGGCTTCTATAGGTATCGGGCTTTTAGACCGTCATATAAATAAATATTCTTAGACATTTAATACAGCGCCATCCCAAACTAAGCAAAGCTTGTACTATGGAAACTAGATAACTGATAGACATACTTAAACATACTTTTTTTGTAAATATACTATATACTATAGCTAAATGAACAGACAGTAGAGAATTACAATGTTCATCACATAATAATTTTCTACTTGTGGGGATCGAACCCGCACCCTCCGTCGCAACAGACTGCCAAGTCCACTGCGCCAACGGGTCGTCAAATAAGTTACTTACATATTTTTTTTTATTTACCACCAATTCTAAAGTTTCACCAATTCTTCCGATATATATATTCCGATTGTAAAATGTAAAATTTATTAATTATAATCGTTTGTAAAAGCACCAATATTGCAATACCTGCACAAGGTTGCTTATACAATATAATAATGTAAATTATATAAAGCACGCAATAAATATTTTGACTTTCACTTTGACTTTAGTTTTCCTTGAGGTCTATACATTTTTGAAACCCGTAGTTGCGGGTAGTTAGCGCTAAATCAAGCGGGTGCGGGACAGTTGTAGCCGGAGCTCGTAATAGCCAAACTTCACGAGTTACGCTAATGCCCTGCCACTGATCAGATACACGTCGCATTGTAAACTATTTCTAGAATTCTTAGATTTATTCATATAGAAATCTCCGCCTATATGTATACCCAGTTTCATTTAATCAGTTGAGTAGTTATTGCGTGACAAGATCACAAGAGTTTATTGGTCTAAAGAATTCTAATAGAAAATACATTGATAACCTTATATGTAGTTACAGAATACATATTTAAAATGACTAATGCTCTATTTTTATTTTTTTCAGTTGCTATAAAAATATATTAGACGAATCTGGTTTAAGACTGAAGTGGGCCGGGAAATTGGTCTGCAGTGTCATTCAAAACGAACAATAATTGAGTTAAAAGTTATTGTAATGGTGTTTCATTTTTTCTTTTTAATTTCTTAAACTAAAAGTACTACGCTCTCAATTTAATGCAATTAATTTATTTATTCAACACACAACAGTCACTGATATATTCATAAAATAACATGATAATAAGTTCCGTATCAATGATCAACACAAACGTGTATTCAACACTAGCTGCGCCCCAGGGCTTCGCTCCCGTGGGAATATCGGGATGATTTATAGCCTATAGCCTTCCTCGATAAATGGGCTATCTAACACTAAAACAAATTTTCCAATCGGACCAGTAGTTCCTGAGATTAGCGCGTTCAAACAAACTCTTCAGCTTTATAATATTAGTACAGATTGCGATTTGTTGAGATTACAATCTCATCTGTGTAATGATGAGATTGTAATCTCAACTCTTGTACAAATTGTAATTTGTGTCAGTTGGCTCGAACCTTCGACCAAGACTTGGCTTCAACCATTGATTCTTTGTGTAAAATATGCAAATGTAAAAATGACAGAGCGAGTCGTGGCGCCCAGCGCAATAAACACGCAGACTGATTAGGTATTCTATGCGACGAGGTTGTAAAAACGCCGTAAAATCCTTCGCTCTCGTATTAAAAACACTTATAATAAAAACCGAATTTCTAAAACGAATTTGTAGATATATTTTTGTGCTATGCGGTTTTATAAGGTAAGTTTGCAGTGAGTTGGTGTAAATTACATTGTAGGATACAAACAAATCTAGATTAAATTTTTAAAGCATATGTTCTGACTGTTTGATAAATCATCAGAGCGTGAACCTGACAAAAATATTTTATTTATTAGTAAACCCATTCCCCTCCCTTCGTTTAACTATCATTAATGATTTTTCGAAACCGGTTGTAAATCAAATAAAGTTTATTAATAAATGTGGAAATAGTTCAAAAAATTATGAAATTCACATTTCAAGTTAAGATGATCTACACAAAAAATATATTAATAAATAAACATACAGGGGAAGTTTATAGTCAAAAGACTATTTCCTTTCATTGTTTTTTAGGAAACCCTAGCCAGTATTTTTGTATTAATATAAATCTATCAATAAACAACTGATAAATTTACCTAATATGTCCTATCTGGACTTCGCTTGTATTTCTATCACAATGAGAATACTCTGCAAAAATAGAAATAGATCCTGAAATTCATAACTGACAACATTACGCACTTACAGACGCGAAAGTCAATTACGTAAAAAGAAATGACACATCAAAGGCTGTTAATGCACGTGACAATCTCTGGCCATTTACTGAAGTGCACACGAGGTTTGCGCGAAATCTTCAAAACACTTAGGGTTCATTTACACGGTTCTGATACAATATTACGAGGTTCAGCATGATATATATGGTAAAGAAACAGGCCCCCTATTCACAAATGCGATTCCGATCGGAAAGTCTCGAAAATCGGACGTTTCTGTCAAAATTTGTATGAATTCGTTCCGATTTTCGGAACTTTCCGTTCGGAATCACATTTGTGAATAGGGAGCCAGAATCGTTCTGAAATTACGCTGAGGTTTGCGTGAAATCTTTGTGACATTAAGGGTTTATTTACACGGTTGTAATCCGATTCTTCGAATGAGAACTCACTATAATATATATGCATTGCAAAAAAAGTACCCATGACATTCATCATTGGCAACATTACGTATTCATTGTTTTGAGGCTTCTGTGAAATCTTTATAACATAGACAAAGATGTTTCATACGATAGGATTAAAAAGATTTGTCCAAGTTCTAACAAATACGCATTGCGCATTTGATTCATAAAAATAAATTTTGAATAAATTTATCAAACTACACTTTTATACAGATGTATATTTGTGATGTTTGTTATAATTTCATCTCTTTAAGTTTTTCAATAGAGACATAGGTTGTCACTATGATCTACTTCAGAATTTAGAAATTCAGGAACGTTACGAAAAAAATGCGTTTTTAAGTTGTTAGCTAAAACCATAAGACAATTAATCAGCAACTCTATTACGTTTATCTATATTTTATAACTAAATATTCCAATTACTGTCTAGAATTAACCATCGTTGCACTTTGTTCTCCACATTCGAATCCGCGTCTCTCCAAGCTTCAAACACATTACAGTGCGCGCGAGGCCCGAGTACTGGTGTCATTTGACAAGATAAAAGCGAGATGCACAAAGCAAGTGCATAATAGGTAGATAATTTAAAAGCTGGCTGTCTCCATTTGCGGTCTCTTTGATCTGCTGAGCCCCCTGGATTGGATAATGTAATAATGTTCTGTTCGATTGGTTAATTGACGCTTCTAGGAATATTTTCGAGTTTTTGATGTTTTTCGAGTGGGTGATGCGAAAGGTTTAGGATGTTATAAGGATGTAATTGGGTCACTCGATGGTGCGATGTGTGATGTGTGTCACGGATGTGTTACTGCCACTTAAGGGTAGTGAATATTTGGGAACTAGACAATGTTATAGAGGGAACCTTTGTCACAGCTGGAGTTACTATTTTAACTTACTGCATTCTGTTGTTAGCCGTATTATTTATGAAATAAGTAGTAAAATAGCTTTTTAATACGCTAGAGTGAAATTAAGTTGGGAATTCTTATTTCAGACTGTCTATTTGGCAGTCAGAAATCAAAGTATACGAGGGGAAACAATCTCGTTTGCCCAAGTTCAGATCTTTATTTTAGATTTGCGCATATACTTGTTATATTAACATATATGTATTTGTAAAGCTAGTGTTATAAAGTAAGAGGGAGAACTAGTGAATTATTTGAAACTTCTTTTAAATGAATTTATAATCCTGGATTCTTGTTTCAGATAATATTATATTTTTGTGGTAAATAAGGTAGATTACGAATTAAATTATTATTGAAGACATAAGGTGCGTATGTACATTAGGTACGCATTACCTATTAAACATTCTTGGAAGTGATTGAGCATCAAGTAACACGACTACTTGTTGTTATTTGTATATTTATTATTTAAATTTTGCTATTATTGACTAGGATTGAGTTTTTTTTAATCAATGATCATAATATAATAAAGTTTCACAATATTTTTGATTGAGATTTTTTATTATTTGTGAAATACGACAAAGCTTTCTTCAGCATGGCAGAATTGTATAATTCCCCATCCACACCCGATCAAAATGAAGTCCATATTAGGAATACCGTATTGCAAATAATATATTATGTATCTTAGTTGCTAAGAAAGTTCAATGAACGGTAAAGTTCTGTATCTATATTAGAGTGTGGACGTAACACGAATCTTACTTAACTATGACATCTTTATTCGATCTTACGTTTATTATTTGACGGTTTAGAGCAGATATGTTATTTACTATTTATAATTTTAGTGTCTACTGGGTATTGCTCAAGTCCTTTGGGTAGACATAAGCAAAATTAAGGCACAAGTCTTTTGGGGAGACTTTTATATGTGTTCCATGCAATATTTTCGTTGAGTGTACTTTCCCTTCTAATAATTATTTTCTTCTGTAATTTAAATGATTAGAAAGAAAACATTAATTCATTCTACACAAATGTAATAATTATAATATAAAAAAGGAAAACGTAGAGTGGCGTTGAATGAAAAGCGCTTCAGGAACTCCCAATGTCAATGTGACAACTGGAGAAGTCACATTGAAATAAATCAAATTTATAATTAGATTAGACTTCTTCTGGCCTGGGAGTTGCTATTTTATTAAGTACTTATATAATGTGCGCATTGCACAGAAATTCTCTTTCTTTCTAGCTACCTAGGAATAAGAGATAAGTCGCAACAAACCGATGTTGAGTTAATACCAGAGTATAAGGGATTTGTGTCTGTATATTTTAAAATTAACTTTTTCTTCCTTAGACAAATAAGGAGAAAAGAATTAGCAACTTTCCAAATTATAAAAAAAATAAAATATTATTCGACGACGCTAAATAAAGTTGTGTAACCAATAGACCCAAGTCCCATTTAGAAAAAATATAAAACACAACTTAAAACAATTAGATCGATTTTACAATCCATGAAAAACAGCGTCATTTATCATAACAACCGCAGCCATTTTGAAAGGGAGCCTAGCGATACATACAGGTGAATGGTAAGTATATAATTAATATGTACGCGCGGGCCAGCCCTTATCCGTAATGAAGCCTTAGACAAGGGCCGCCATCTTGAATCCGCGCGCGTTGTACGCATGCGCGAAGGCTGTATGCAGCCGTGCACTTGTGTGCGTGTCCATGAAGCTGCATTTTTTGTTGCTATTACGGATTATTGATGACTCGTTGGAGAAACTTTAGGGATTAAGTAGGTGGTTGTAGAAAATTAATATTTTTAGCACGAAAAATATTAATAAATATAAATTATTTGTGTTTATGAAATTCGTGAAATAAATGTACATTGATATGCTTTGCTTATTGTATTGTGTATTCAGCAGTACGAAATTAAGAATTTTAGGAATGCCACGTCACCCAACATGTTCGAATAGTATGAAATACATTTCGGCCATGTAGAGACTACGTTTAAAAAAAATAAGATATAAATTATGGAATAAATTAAAAATAAACATCTCGTATTACTTTTTTAAAAATCTGATCAACAACAAAAGGAATCAATGGAACGCTCTATCCCACAAATTTCATTACTTTATAATATTAGTGACGTTTTAAAATCAAACTTTTGTTTTTCCATAAATGTGTTACTTATAAAATGTTTACTAAACATTTTCATGTTAAGATTGGAATAGATAGGTTTAAATTAATTTCAAGATCTTTTATGCCAGAACAACCAAACACGTGTTATATTCGCGGTTGCAGATAGAAATCCTCAGTTAGCAAGAAAACAGATTTACAAAAAAAGTTGATATTATAAATAACTAACCACAATATTCTCATTCTAATGCCATTTATTCCTCGTATCTTATCCGTCACAAGTGTACTAACGTGTCCATGAAGCTATAAAGAAAACACCATTCTTTATTACAAGTGAATACGGCTTTGTTTCCAGACAAGTGTGAAAAATGAGCATTTCCAAAAGGCGTGATTAAAAAATTTCAGCTTTGTCTGAGGTTTGCGGCGTCTGTGTAACGCTCCACTTTGCTTTCGGTAATGTTCTATCATGACTTTACTGGGAGCCGAATTTCGTGACGTGGCGAAAATGCATTTCATGGTCAAAGAGACCTCCATTTAGAATCGTCTACAATCAGTGTATCAAATGATTAACAAAAATCCTTATAAAATCGAGTACCGTTTATTAACATTCGAATAATTATATTTTTCTAATAAGATCTTACACTATTCTACACTCCTGCCTATATATCCAGTAAAATAAATAAAAATAAAGAATGGTAAAATTCCATAAATGGTCGTCTCAAAGCTTGTAGAAATAATACATGTGCAAATGTTCAAGTAAAAAAGATAAAGAAATTGTTGAAAAACGAAAGGTCTGCAAACATTTTAAAAGGTAATTAAAAGCGAGTAGCAGAAGTATAAAAAACAATAATAATAATCAATAACATTAAGAGTCTACATAAATTCATGAATTATACTTAAGAATTCCTTTAATTTAGAGAATATACTATCATGCTTTATCAATAAATAGTTGATGAAATCCTAACGTCGAAGCATACAAGATGACGTTTTCATTGATTTATAACTAATTATCAACCTAATTAAATCCCATATGATGATTTTGTTGAACTAATTAGGGGAAGATATAAAAGTTGACTCACCGCATGGTGGTGTCTGGGGTGGATGCTACGGGCGCCCCGCGGCACCGCTCGACTCTTCAACAAAACCATCACATGAAACATTAGTTATGTACCGCATGGTCTATGCTAGGTACTTAGGGGATTAGTATATATATTACATTGTAACCCCATTTTAAATTTATTTACTCATAGTTTTAATATTTGGAAGGATAACAAAGGGGGACGTTACTTTTGTGAGTGGATCTTATATGTTTAAAGAACTTCATTCCCAAAAAAGAGATGTTACACTTACAGATCTTATAATGACTAATATCTATTAACCCTAGTACTTACCTTATTTTTAAGAAATTAATTTTTTTTAAATAAAATGCGAAGATCGTTGTAGGTGAGGTTAGTGTGAAAATAATTAACGACGATGAGTAAAAGATAAAAGTAATAAATAATTATGTTAACATGCAAATCTACGTAATGTGAAAGATCAGTAAAGTTGACTAAAGTTAAGGAAAATGCATATGAGATATTTCTATTATGAAGAAAATAATAAAGGAGATAATTTTCGTGTAAAATTAGATAACGTTCGAAGACAAGTAAAAATGTAAATAGTACAGTCATTCGAATATCAGCTTAAAATTATAGATATAAGCTATAATATATCATGTTTAAATACATAAACCGGGAACGTGTTAAGATTGACATTATAAGGACAGTACTTGCACCGATTTTTTATGATTCTACGTGACACATTCTTGCTCATTGGGTTAAGTTCCTATTAAATCATTAGATTTTAAAAATATAAATATTTTGACGATGGATATTGTTTGATAAATATCAGAAAGTTAGTGACGACTGATGAGCACGTCTTTTTGGATCACAGAATTATCAACGTCGATATGATCAGTCACAATGTGTACATCAAATCAGTTACCTAAATATCCTAGCAGCGCCGAAACCACCACAGGTAGTCGGCGTGAAATTAATGCATTTTACTATGTTCCATCTGAAAAGAAAGGGCTGAGAGCTGAAAGCCCATTTTAACGACGCTTTTCAAGTCTTATTCTTTTCTAATATTGTCTATTCACTTAATATTGAATCATATTATTTAATACTCTATTCAGTTCATCAATCCATAAATAAATAAATTCCAAGTAGGCAAAGCAACACCATCATTGACCTTTGCACTTTTGAGGAAATTAATGAATTTCGTGGTATTTATGTGTGTTTACTTCAGTAAGTAATTAAAGTCCTTCTTACTTTTCCTTTCTTGCTAATCAATACATGAAAATATTAAATACACTCTCGGGTAAGTAAATCAATATCATGGTATTTATGTGAGTTTCGTTCAGTGCATTGGGTTAATCAAATTGTATATGCATGTTCTATTAACCTAACTTTCTCTTTTCCTTTCTCTAAACAATACATGAACATATTAAATGCTTACCAAGTAGCCAAGGCGCAACATTATCGTTGTCTCTTGCACTCTCGAGTAATTGAATGAATGTCATAACATTTATGCGTGTTTAGTTCAGTACGTGGGGGTCATTAAAATGTTAGTTTCTCCTTTCATGCTAATCAGTACATGAACATATTAAATGCTTACCAAGTAGCCAAGGCGCAACATTATCGTTGTCCTTCGCGCTCTTGAGGATGGTCTCCGGCAGCGGCAGGGAGTGGCGCACCATGGCACCGTACAGTCCGTACTCCGCCATGATGGTGGACCGGCCCCAGCACTTCTCCGTCTTGCGCCATTTCGCTCGTCGGTTTTGAAACCACACCTGGGGAGAATGGCACGATTGTATTTGCTAGAACATTGTCGAAAATCGAATTCAATAATTTTTTAAGTGGGTAATGATGAGTTAGAAATAATATAGACCCTAATCTAAAATAAAACCTAGGATTGCTTTGATATAAATTGAAACAATAATAACAAAATCGATGATCTGATAATACTAGGATTAAAAATATTTTGACTGAAGCTTTAAAGAATGGGTTGTTATAATGACGTATAGATCTACAATAAAGGATATTTGAAATGAGTTGTATCTTGGAGAAACTGGAACAGTTATATTCAAAGAAAAAAGTAATTACAACATAAACAGGGATATACTTTGTATGTTTTTGCTACCCACTTCAATCTTTAACTTCTTTTAACACTCATAAAATACGTTTTCTTAACCGCATTTCGCTCGCTGAAATACGTCCAAACTGACGTCCAGCTGAAAGACATTCAGACGGCGCCGCGGTATTAACTAAGCGAGTAAAACAAACCAATTAGTGGGAACAAACGCGACTAGATTAAATTTTCAAACTCGAGTGTAGCTCTCTACCTAACCACCGCTAGGGCTGGCACTAACGTGTTTTTAAGTGTGGCATTTTCTGAATATCTCGTTATGTGGTTCAGATTTAATTAGTTTTATGCGTTGTTATGTATAGATGTTATTGTGAAAGATGTGGTTAGTCTTTATTGCAAATTATCTTTATATTACATAGTGAAATATGTAGTAATAATTACCTATATTACAGGATTTATAGTTGTTATTTCAGCTTATTGGCGATGTAAATAAATAGTTTACACAAACTATGTAACAGTTTAAAGTAAAAACTGTGAGTCTATTTATATTACACCAGTTACAAATAAGGTGATGCGTCTCTATAAAATAGATAACATTTAAAGAGCCCTTCGTAAATTAATTTGTCACTTCAAGTTTAACGTTGATTATCTTTACTTGATATTTAATTATTATCGTTTTCTTCTTTCACTATGAACACATATTGATTGATAAGAAACAAAGTAACTGATTTAATGGTAATTAAATAAACCTCAACAGTAGCATCCCTACGCGCTCCACACAGCGCCTGCGAAACAGTTAATTTCTAATTAAATTTGTTAATTAAACTCGATCCGTGCTCCGCGCAAATTAATACTCCGTCGTATTATATTCCGACATCCCCCCACCCCCCTCACAAATCCGCCTACAGCTGTATGTAACATGTATTTACTTGGCTATTATTGCTACCTTACTTCGAACTAGCTTAACTGATTTAAAATCTCGAGTAAATAAAATCTTTTGTCTTTTGGTTGGAGAATGAATTCTGTGTATTATACAATCCAGATATTTATTAATACAATAAAATTAATGTATAAAGTAATCATCTCTACTCTTTGTAAAGTTGTACTTTAATGTAGTACTGTAATTTTAAATTTTGATGTTACATTTAGAACTAGATCGGTACAATTTCTTATTGTAGTAGAACTATTTAAACAATTCTACTGATATCACTAGACTTAATTGATATTAATGCAGATGTTAACAATCAAAAACGAAAAGGAAAGGAGGCAACATAAGGTTGCCCAAATCGGTTAACAATGTTTAATACTTTTTTGATGTTGGTTATAACCGTTTTTTATGAGAATCACATAGTTTATTCTGTGTATCCTGATTTTTAACACTATGTTAAATCAATGCAATGTGATCTTTATCGTCATAAATTATTTACGCAAGACTTTACGCGAAATTAAAATTAATTAATTGCTTTACTGTAACATAGTAGGTGTTTATATTCATTATACAGAATGTCTAGGTAATAGACATTTGTGCTCATTATTTAAAAACATATAATAGTTTTTATGAATTAATTTCCCATTTCCGTATGATTTTCGGGTTACAAACTATCCTATGTCCTTCCTCGGGTTTCAATAAATCTCTACAAATACAAAATTTCATCACAATCTGTCCAGTATTTTCGAAGCCTATTCAATATAAACAAAGAAATCTTTCCTCTTTATAACATAAGTATAGAAAAACGTTCGTTCTAATAATGTATATTATGTTGCAATAGAAATTGTATAATTTATAATTGCCTTAGCTTATCCAAACACAAGTCACTATCTAATTCCGACAATGTCTCTCCACCACTTAGCGTCCGAACGGAGTCCAGCTTATCCCGGTTATTGATTGGTCCCGCTCGCCGGTGACAGAGTAATTGCGGCGCGGATTAGGCGGGAACACGCGGCCGGACGGGATTAGGTCGGGACGCGGTAATTTGTGGAAACGCCCGCGGCGGTTATTGGAAAATTCTCGATTGTTTTGGTGGATGTTGTCAATGTTTTAAAATGTTAGTTTCAATTAGTTTATTATGGTGATGTTGTTAATTATAGAATGTATAGTTTATTGCAAATTTTAAAATTGTAATTTGCAAATAAACTGCCCGTGATCATGTTTGATAAAAAGAGTGTGAAGTAAGCGATTAACCCTATTCAGATAAAACTGTTATGAAATAAGATAATGTATATACTTAAGTTGCTAGCTTAAATAATCGGGATTTTTGTCAAATATGTAATTTTAATTGTATCTAATATAAAAATGTATATATTATTTTAATATCCTTAGTAATTTATGATTTCGATAATCACTTTAAATTTTGGGTTAAAAAAAACATTTAAAACAATTTTGTACAGCAAATTGTAATCTTAAAAATCAAATAAAAAAGTAATTAAAATTTATTGCGCTTTTATTATAAAAACAAATATGTAAGACAACACACGACTTCAATTAGCAATCAGTATAAACAACGTACAAGCGCCACTAAAAGTAATTCCGCTCGAGTTATCTGCTCAATATCGCGTAATTGGCAGTAACCATGGCAACGTACATCTCCGCATTTCCTAATTAACATAGAGGCCCGAGCTTCGTGTAATTGTTAATTTGGCAGCACATTCGGGCGCGTTAATGACGCGTATGCTGCGAATTACACCCACCCAGCAATTTATTATCCCTATGTGACAATCCAGACCCACTTGACCTCTAAAACACGCTCACTTTAATACAATAGAACCAACTCGAAGGACCAGTGTACGCTGGACGCATTAGTTTAGGGTCGAATTTGTAACGCCTGTAAAACAATTTGTTACCACGTCGCTTTTGGATTTGAAAAGCTAACGTTGGAGCTAGTTTTAGAAACAGACAAGCTCGATCCTGCTAATGTGATTTACTTGGGTTTTCAACACTGTTATTATGATTGGTAATAGGCAAAAGTAATGAGTTTGATAGACATTAGTATTAAATTTCTTCTAAATAAAAAAAAATGATTTAAAAATGTTATTTAAGTTGTATTCATCTTCATTGCAATTGCAATATTTTTGATTTTCTATCTCAAAAGAGGATTTTTTCAAGTTTAATCAAGTTATAATTATTATAGTTATAATATTAAAATTGACGACTAAAGTATTATAATAACCAAAATTATACAGATTATTAGTAAGAAACTGCGTTTAAATATTTAAATAACACAATTATGTTGAATAAATAATAAAGCGCTATCTTTAAATTAAGTCATTGTAGAAATAGTAAAGCAAATTTAAAAGCCAAATCTTTTTAGAGCCCTTCGACAAAGTTGCAAACATTTATTTAATACCGTGTTAAGGCGGCGTGGCCGGGCCACTTCCCTCTTCACAATATCTAATCTATCACACAAAAGGGATGAAGTTCAGCCGACAGGATCACAATCAAGGTGCTAAGTGCGCTCCCGGGGGAAGGCGTCCCTCAGGGCGTACTCTCGGCGCCGTTATTGTATAAATACTATAATCCTCTAACACGATCACTCGGGTTAATTGTTGTAAGTGATAGAAATTGATTTTGTTAATCCGTATAAGTAACCCGTAATTTCTTTATTTTGTTCCCCTACGTGATTTACTCTGGGCAATGACGGGATGATTATCATTAGTTTAATGCTTTTGTTTTGTTATTTTTTGAAGTAGTTGTTTATTATAAAAACGAACAGTCATTTCTATAAACTTTTTGTCGTACATCAAACATTACTAAGGTTAAATCATAATGATATACCAATAAAAAAAAATTAGAACAGTCGCTCGTAATAAAGGCATCGATTGAGAGCCCAATTAAGCAGTCACCCAGCCACCGAATTGGACAGTCAGCAACGTGATTACGCAGTCGACAGCCCAAAAGGCTCAAAGGCATTCTTATTTGCGAACTGCATAATTTCATTTCTTGAGCCGCGGGGGAGGGGCGTGGCGACCAATCAGGTGCAGGCTAGCTAAATGGAGTTGCGATTCTGTTCCCAATTTGGCACCAATTTCCCACACAAAGGCGCGCCGTAACAAGTTATTATTCAATTGGGGTGCGTTGGACACATTTTGATTAATCTATAAGTTAATATGCGGTTAGCGGTTGATGGAGTTGCGAGTAATTGCCGTTTGTCATGTAACTGGTTGTTAGATTGATCTTCGCAATTGGTTGCGTCAGTGTATGACTAAACGGGTCGGTTAGTTTTTGTGATTTAATTACGAGTTAAAAATGTATGGCATATCAACTTGTTTGTAGAATCGAATAAGATACAGAAGTAGTACTTAACATTTTTAATAAAGAGAGCACTATTACTAACCATGGGAATAATGTTATTAATAACTAAACATTTAAATGATGTAATGATATTAAAACCGATTCAAAAATCCAAACATAGGATCGGTAGTTAACCTAGTATCTTCTCCTTATCTTGTATAAGCTGATTTTTTTAGTGTACGCTGACAATTGAGCCGGTTTCTATCAAAAGGTAGACAACCACCATACTACGCCAATCTTATCTGCGCTTCTCCCCTAATTAAACTAGAGATTTTCTACTACTATTTATTATAAACCTCCTGTTGTTTTCTTCAATCATTATTAGAACAATTCATGCTACAAATTACGCCTTAAATATTATAATCAATAGTAATTGATTGAAACGGAAGCGAAAATTGGTCCAATTTTTATGCAAGTCAGGTAACAATGGGGGTAGTTATAAAATGCTAACGAGTGGAGACTTCCGACGCGTTAGATAAACAAGGCGCGTCGCGGGTAATTGTAGTCTATATTTTGTTTGTGAGTGGGACAAGGGATAAGCGATAAGTTTGAATATACAACTTTATATGTGCTATATACAATTTTACTACAAAATATGATTAAAATTGAATGTTAAAGAGTCGGTGGTTGATTGAGGATTAAATATTTATAGTGAATTAATAAAAGTATGTGATATATTCAGCGTTATTTTATTTGCCTATGGAAAATAGGGTGATTTAAAAATTATAAATCCAGAATATTATTTTTAACTTATGCTTCCCTTCTAGCTTACTAAATCGTTAGTACCAGCAATGGGTTATAAAAGTTTGAGGAAAGATAAGAAGAAGAAGAAATCAAGACCCTACTCAATACAAATTTTAAATACATTGTAGTAAGAAGTTCCTACACAGGACATACAAGTCATGTGTACAAATACACAATTTTCATTAAATTAAGTATTCATTGAGCTAATTCGTATTACACAAGCTCACAGTCCCTTTCCCTTATCCTAAGCATAAACCATCATCATTACCATCTCCAGACCGACCTCAATCCAAAGAATTATTATTTCGCTACATCCCCTAGCTTGCCCTGCCAGCTGGTAACTGGGCAACTAGCGGCCATGAGCTGGCGGTTTCCGTAATTGCTGGGCACAGCAATTGACGTCTCGTCAATATGACGATCTAAACGGGATCAAATATCAACCATACTTGTAATCTATGATTCGGTAATGAAACGAGTCTACAGACAAGACTATGAGTATAAATCTTGACGTAAATTTTTCAGATTTTTTCACCAAATGATATAAACAAAGGAAACCTTTTACCTATATTTGGAGTAGTTGGAGCTAAAAACGAGGTTAAAATTTTCAGGTTACGTTAATTTCTAGATAAGATCATTTTTGTGCTAATGTTGGAAAGAGTGAGACCAACCTTAGAGGTAAGTAACGTATTTCTTGTAAGACAATAATGATGAAAGTATATCCTATTTTGAAAAAGAATCCTGACACTCCATTCAATTCTACAAATTGCTTATTGGTTATGAAAGGTAATATGAATTCCTATTCAAGCTTCATCATCTGAAATTTAATAATTTTCTTTAATCTGCAATAAAACATCACAAAAATAAACATCCATCTACATACAAACCTAATTATATTAAACTCCAAAGACGTTTGAACCAAATTTGAGAGTCGCTCAAAGCTTCGTTAATCGGTTTACTTTCAAAGACGTCTTTAATATATTTTTTAATTGCATGTGCTTCATATCCGATTATGTTATGGAGATTTGCGATATTGCAAATTGATTTCAATAGTTCCCATATCCATGTTTCGGTTTAATATCGGAATTAATAGAGATTACTCTGATGGGTTGCTTTGTGCTCCAGTATTGAATATTTGGATTTTTAATCGTCGTGTAATATTGATAAATTGAGTTTGGATTATTGAGACGTTTACGTTGGTTAAGATAGATTGGATATTGATGTAATGACATTTAAAAGGTTATTTAGTATAACGGTATGTATTTTGTGTTTATTTCTGTTGAATGTAAGTACACTTATATGTAGTTTATTTTCATAGGTTATTATTTGGTTTTCTATTAAAATATTGTTATTAAAGATATTTTCAATTAAATGGGAGTTTAAGTAACAAGTAATATTTTTGCTGAACTGAGGATTTTTGTAATGTTTTCAATTTAAGATAAAACCGTCCAAAGGGATAAGCAAGCAACAAACATAAATGTTTATGTTAATAAGAATCCATTTTATGACTACTATTAGAAAATAGATGTAAGTAATAAAATACACATATTAGCCTAGATAAGAAAGTATTATTATAAGAAATAAATATAAGATCAATAACATTTACTCAACATTATATGACAGAAATGATAACAATTTGTCCTATTAGAAAAAGAAGCAAATGACACAATTACACGGTACACAAATGCTTAATCAAACACGTAGCCAAAAGAACACGAGCATAATGATAACCAAACTGAGGAAGGATCGCCAAAAGCAACGATAAGTCCACACTTGAACGGAATGTGACAGACACCTGAGTTAACACAATCACACACTATTGTATATTAGACCAATCTTCCTTTGTTATTTGGTACGTGTGTTTTTATCGTAGTTCAATATTTTGATTCGAATTGTGTCCTTATGTTGATTTTTGGAAATGGTAACACAAGTTTTAATGTAGTAAGAACATCTATTGTATGTCAAAATTGCATGTAAAAATAGACACTAAAACCTAGTTGGGATTCGGATTCATTTAAGCAGATTTGTAAGTACGTTGAATTCGAAAAAAAATGGGTTCTTTTAAATATAACAATTCGTTGGTTACACATTTACATTGTTTTGTTTAAGCCTATGTTAATATTGATTCTATAAAAAATCAAGTGTTTACCGATCACAGTTTCAGAGCTATTTTGACAGATGGACAGACAGATAGAGAGGTAAAGCCACTCTGTAATATAGTCTCATCCAAACCTTAAAATATTTTCTTATTATCTTAAAGCTATTACTTCAAAAAAGAAGAAATAACATTTACTTCAAAAGCGTCATTACCATTAAAAGTCTAAACATCATTTGTCTCAAAAGACAATGGAGTAATTAATTAATAATTTTTCTTTTGTTCCTTTTATTTCCATAAGCGACAAAAACATGGAACAGAGAAAAATATGCAAGCGCATTATGAGTCTATTTTGGTTCAAAAGTGCCTCATTTACTAATGGGAAGAGGCAGTAAATAAAGAGATGTCAACGTCGCTTTATTCTAAAGAAAGCAAAGTGGCAGCCTATCCCGGACAATGCAGTGTAATGAGAAGATTGTCTTGCCCCTAATTGCTTGTTTGCAATTTCAAGAAGTGTTTTCAGTATTTGTGCCTTTTATCCACTGCATACTTATTAATCGCTTATTTAAATTGTTTGCGAGAATACGAAGAGGTAAATTATTATAATCGTAACAGATGCTAACGCATTTAAATGTCATGACATTACATGATACAACACCTTCATCTGACAACGTCTGTAACTATAATTTAATTTGGTTAAAACTCAAATCTCTAGTTCGAATTGAATATTTGAAAACCTATTTTCGTTTTTATTGGAACCATAACTAAAATGAAAGAAACACTTGAAAACAGATCTCAATAATGTTTGACTTACATTTTTGTTGCAGGCAATAATCGAATCACATTGACCAGTACCTCGTTAAATCAATTTCCATTGTTAAATATATTTACTTTTCCACTTATTATCCAATAAAAAATATGTAAAGTCAGCATAATTAGTGTTCACGCTGCGGATCGATGTTATTTCAAGAAGTGTTATTGTTCCCGCCATTTCACGCCGGCCGCCATCTTGCTGTCACCTGTCATTATTATCACATGCAACGGAAATGATGCATTATGTTGTATTTCAAATTATTGTTGCATTGTGAATGCTAAACTGAACGGTATTAAGGCTCGTACAATGGTTTTAATTTAGGAAAATTGTTTAGAGGATTTGAATGCATAATTGTATGGACTCGATTTAGAATTATTAATATTGCAATACTAGTTTGCTATATTCTAATTAAAATTGACGTTCAAATGCATTCAGTGTTGCATGTTTAAACGAATTACTATAAAATAACAAAAAATACCAAATGTATTATATTTTAAATATATAAAAATAGTTATCGTAAAATATTAGACACTAATATTACTTGAAATTTATTGGTAAAAAGCCCTAAAAGTTACTCAAGTCAGCTTCGGTAAAGCCGTAAAAAATACCACCCTAGATGGTGGTTAATCGACACAACAAAAATCGAACAAAGCCGTTATTTTTCTTGTAAATCAGCGCCGAATAATATTAATTTGTTGTTGACATAAATAAAGAACCAATTTAGATTCAATCGAATCCGGCTGCTCAGCAAATAGGCTGTCAATCAGCGTCTAATAAGACGGCACTCGACGACGTCCCACGAACCGACGAACCTCTCGCTCGGTCGATAATTACGCATTTATTTTCACTCCAAACCCCACTTCAGCCCGAGATGCATCCCGTGTCACTCCTTTGTATACCCGACAAATTTACAAATGCCATCCTTATTATATAATCTCCCTTTATTCATCAGCAATAAAGTCCAATTTGAAATAAAACTGTACAAATGGCCGTCAACGAAATTGGTTGTTGTATGAGGTGCCTACATGCTCATTAGTGTCTTATAATAAATAATATGGGGTCGGTCATTGTTAGTGTTGCAACAATATTAAAATAATAAAGCGATAATAAGGCTCTTTGTGTCTGAATGTTTGGAATAGGACCTTTTAAGAGGTGTATGCTTGTGTTGATATTGTGAGAATATTTTATTATTCTGATTCGGATTATTGTAACAATGGGCTAGCTTTGGGTCGGGGATTTGAATCTAAATAAAAATGTTTAATAACATTTCATAAAACGCCATTTTCCTTGAAGCTAAATGGATCTTTTATTATAAGACTATAAAAATAACATATTGCATTTATTGTAAATTCTCATACATATAAAATTTTATAAACAGTTTGACCCCAGACACATGAAAAATTTAATGTTTATCACACAATAATTTTCTAATTAGGGGGTTTAATCCATCCCCTGGCGAAAAACACACAATGATTCCCACTATTTTATCTTTGAACCCCGTATCTCTATATCTATTATATCTTATCCCTGTCTCTATCATATTTCGTGTAGCTCTAGTCGTGTTAATTTTTCTATTACAAAAGGTGCATTTAATATCAATTTTCATAAAAAATAGTGTTTTTTGCTCATATGATGATATAAATAGAAATTCTATTTCGTGAAATAAAGTTCTTCAGTCCTCAGCAAAAGTTTTCTTGGAGTATTCAAAGATGCTAGTAAAATTTATTTTGTATTTCCTGCTGAAGGAATTGCACAATTCCTTCAAGCAGCAACAATCCCTTCTTACATTACAAAGGCGAAGTAACTGTCTGTCACACCTTGATCTAATGACTTGTAACGATTAATAGATGAACGTCTACGAATGAGATAAAAGATCTCATGCCGTAACGGGCAAATACTTAAACAATATAAATAATAAAACCTAGAGTATACAGTTGAGTTTGTCATATAAAAGGGTATAAATCATCGAGTACAAGCTGGGTCAACATTGTATCGTAATTGGCTGAGGTGTTTACTTAGGCCGATGTCACAGATCACGAATCTTATTTGACTAACGAATAGACGATGTGAGATTTCGAATAAAAAATGTCAAGGAATGGAGCTAATGATCTGATGCAAAAAAAACATTTGTTATAAATAAAAACAGTATAGGTGACTGATTTATAAAATTCTTATAAGAGAGAGCTACACAAGTTTAGTGTTTACTTCTACTGATCATAAGATAGTTTCTGAAATTACTAGGAAAACTAGGACACTCACAGAAGATAGGTATGTTATTCAAGCATATGTGGTTTTTATAAGATGGTCATTTCTGAAACAAGGCCGAAGTCCAAAAAGCAGATGGTGACACACATCGCATTAAATCATCGACAATAGGTAGTTGCAAATTTGATACTCGGATGACTAGCTTTATTTTAGGACAAGAAAGGATAGCATTTCGAGAATAAGTACACGAAATCGAATTGTACTATTGCCTTTGGGATCCTCCACTAACTATTTTCTTTCAAATATATACACCTACCCACTTGAAGGCCTTTATAAAAAGTAAAATATTGAGTATAATAGTGTGAGCACGCAACACTTGAGCGACTGTGGCCCAACTCTTCAGTCGAGCCTCCAATTTGACGACACAAATTGGACGGCTTGTCCACTTTACAGAAACTTTCACAAAATAACTTTAAGGCGTACCCTTACCCAATTATAAACGCAATTTTTTATACTGGCAACATATTGGAACTAGCCTCTGGTCTCTGTGGTTAAATAATTAAAAAAAATGAATTTGAATATGTCAAAGGTTCTAAGAAAAATATGTTCTAAATATAAAAAGTGTTATTTTAATAATATTGTAGAGAAGAAGAATTTTCTCTGTTCTTCTTAATATATTATTTCTATTAACATCATGGTCATGACTGATTAATAAAGTAATTTCTTAATAATTTAAATTTTCTATGTTTCAACGAACTTATTTCTTAGAGCTTATTGTTAAATTGATTTACCAACATCTCAAATACCAAATACTTAAGAGAAACTTCCCGTAGTGCCTTGGTATTTTGCAAGCCAACACAAAGTACAAATACACCCAGCGGCCTGTCCGTAGCAAACAAGTGAAGTCTGTGAACAGTATATCGAAAGGTCTCGCAAACATCTTAAACGATTCTTTGATACAACGCTTGCGGGAAAACTGTTAGTTTTGTGAAATGACACTTGATTTTATGTAACATCTATAAACGTAAGATTTGAAATGCAAAGAGGGAAATATGGGAATAATTTTGAATTAAATAATTCATAATTCCAATTCATTCAAATTCTAATTTATGTCGAATCCTAGTAATGTTATAAATATGTGGAAGTTTTGATGTTTGAATGTCAATAACGCCGCAACTAAAGAATGAATTTGATGAAATTTTTACACACCGAGACCTTTTGATCTACAATCCCTGAATGTAAAATAGTTTCAAATATACCTTCGTTTATAACCTAATTTTTTTCATTTATTCAACGGTCAGAAACGAAGATTTATTTTAGGTATTTCAACTGCCATGAGTTTGCGTTTTTTAATTGATTGCCCAATGAAGGTCTCATCTGACTTCAGTATTTTATGAAGAAGTGTGAAGGCTTCAATTATAATAATTGATAGGTCAAGGGCTCAGCATGCAGAATTTAAACTGTCATTTTTAATCAGCTAACTGTTTACTACCATTACATTATAATAGCGTCCTTAATTTGAAATTTGACAGTGAAGAAAAATAGATATACATAGTTTTTAATTCTGAAATTCACTTAAAAGAATAGGTATACTTTTTTTACTGCCCCCCAGCAGAAGATCGGCGTGCAGTATTGCACTGTGTTTCGTAGGGTGAGCGTAGGTTCTTTCCTCCCGCATTCCTCTCTCATCCTGTTCTACTCATCGTCCAACTTCCCATCATTAATCCTCCCCATATCCACTTCCATTCCTTCAAACCGGCAAGGCATCTGCGACATTTTAATGTTGTAGCTGTTCATGGGTTGCGGTAAGTCACTTAAGATCAGGTAGACCGCATGCTCCGCTTGTATCATAAATAATTTCAATGGTGTATAAATACGATACAAAATTATTTCCAATCTTATTTTCAGTTATGAACATAACCGAAATTGATATAAAACAGAAAACAACCAAAAGTTGTAATGTTATAAAATAACTACGAATTTAAAATGAATTTCACAAGCCATATTTTTAAACAAAGTATACATTGTTGTAAACACATACATCCATGAGTCATTTGTCTGAAACCATTTTATTGTAGTACCTACATGCGTTGCCAAGATTTTTACATTACTCCTGCACTCTATTCTCCTCCTTATGACCCTTGTAACAATGTCTATTATATCGTGGTTCTCTTCGTTACGATAAATCTCTCAGTGGGCGGTAGACAATTCGATTATCCTTGTATTTACCCACAGTGTTATTAACTTTGCTATCAGGAACATTAACTATCGGTTATCGAATTACGCCGTAAACACTGAAGTTAAGTTAGTCTTGAACGTTATTTGTTAAGATAAATTGGGCTGTTGAGTCAATAGCGCTTACAATTTAATTTCTTTCCAATTAGTTGAGTGAAGAACTGCAATTATATACTTTTTCTTTCAAAATACTTAAGTTTAAATGTCTTTCTTTTGACTGCCTTATTCTTTAAGTTTTTCATATGCATTTGGGATATACGAGTACTTAGCCACGATCATTCTTGCTGAGAAAATTTTAATTTGTAACAAATTCCACTATAACTAATATGTTACCATCATTCGATTTTGTTTTAATTAGTGATGGAATAAGAGTTGCCAACTCTCGTACCATTTCAAAAAACCTTGTCTACATTTTAAACTAATAAAAAAGTACATTTGAATAAAGAACGCAAAATCGTTATCGAGTACAGACCGAATTCGCGCCAAGACGGCAAGGAGCCTAGCTCGGCTTGCTCACTTAGCCTTCAGACTCGACGTTAGATAAATGCTTTTCACTCGAAATAAGAACGGATAAAATATAAAGCGTTCTTGGAGACTTTAACCCGTTTCAGTCAATACTATTGTTGATTGAGTGGAACAATAGTGCATTTATGCGTAAGAGACATTAACTTTTCTTGCCACAATGTGACATTGCTCGTTTTTATGAAAAGTTTTATAAAATGCCTTGGATTGGAAGTATGGCTGTTATCAAATCTAAATATATGTAACTCAAAGGACTGTGAATGACTGACTGACATAGTGATCTATCAACACACAGCCCAAACCACTGGACGGATCGGGGTGAAATTTGTCATGCAGGTAGCTGTTATGTTTTGAACAAATCCCATGGGAATGAGGAAAACAGATATACACGGGTGAAACCACGGGGTACAGCTTAAAAAAGAAAGAAAGAAAGAAAAAGGCTAGTGATTATTAAATATTTATTTTTTAATTTATAATAAAAAGTAGAACAACTTTGTCGTCCTTTTAGTTAATTACGCTTGTTAATCCATATTGGATTTCGGATTCTTCAAAATGAATGAATGGATGCGAGGATATAGATCTGTGAGACTGTCGTCTATTGTTATGTGGCTAAAAATCTTTGAAGTGAGCACAGGTTATAAATACAAAATTCCCTATTTAAAATGTTATTAGACTTTAATGAATTGATATTGACATTAACCAAACCTAATGAGTAAACTTCTGGACCAAATCTAGCTCACCGATATTGGATAGAGGCATAACAATAGATAGTGCATAATTACATGGAACATGGAAGTCATTAATTAGATATAACAACGGTAACAATGCGGGTTATCATGAAATAATTAATCTGTTTGGGCAGGTGGAATCATACAGCTGTGTGATATACGTTATTTGGTCGCAGTTAAATATGGACGTCATTTTCTTGGAAGGTTTGGTTCACTGTTTCTGTTTGTTTGATAATATATGTTAAAATTGATCATAAATTTCTTAATTTCGTAATTAAATTTGGATCAGTTACAAAATTTGTATTTTAGCTTTTTTGATGATTTTTATTATTTCTATATTGTTACATTTGCTAGTTTGTATGTCTACATATGTGTTAGTCCATCACATAATTGACTGAACAAATATAGCACAAAGTTTTAGAGTTTGAAACGTCGTATAGTTTATGCTTTGTATTGTTATTTTTTGATTGGATTTTGCATCACATTTACCAGAAGAAAAATATTTTGTTTCTTCTATTTTCATCAAATTAATATCCTTTTTTCTTAAAAAATAAACTTAAAAAAAAAATTTGATCCCGATTAACAGAAATTGGTACCTATACCAAGTCATGAGCCGACGATTATTATACAACATAACATTAACCAGCAATGCTAAAATAAAATGTTCAAAAATCAATATAATTAAATTAGTTGTCCAAACAAACGCGTCCGACCCGACGTCGTGACGGATCGGATGCGACACGCGGGGGCGATCGGAATTAATGGCCCGGTACACGTTTATTACGTTACGATGAAATGTGGGACCAAAACAACGATATATGCTAACGTTTTCTTTTATGGGGTTATAATTAAGTTAGGACAATGTTAACGTCAATTGAGGTTGTTGTTAATAGCGATTTTTTAGGAGTTTGACTTACGATGTAATAAATAATAATCGTTATTAATACTATAAAGAGGAAAGATTCGTTTGAATAGGCTTCGAAACTACAGAACCTATTTGGATGATATTTTGTACAGACGTTCTTTGAAACTCCAGGAGTGATTTAAGATTGTATCCCGAAAATCCTACGGGAACGGGATAAATTCCCGGATGAAACCACGGAGCTCAGCTAGATAAGATACTTGTTTAAAAAGTGGGTTTAAATTTACCAAAATGTAATAATAGGTACTTACCAAAATGTGAACAAAAGGTCTCACGTTAATAAAATATAAATAGGGAATAGCCAAAATCTGAACAATCAGCGACCCCAAAACGCAAAAACTTATTTTTATGGCAGAGCAGGCAAAGGAGCATTTGGGTCACCTGATGTTAAGTTTTTAAGATGTTAAACATTGAATGAAAGGTTAATTAATGAATTGCGACATTTAATAATGAAATGTGAAGTAATAAGCAGTGTAGATCGTAGCAGTAAATCGTACAGTCACGCTCGCGACACCTCATTCGGTAATGGTGCTGTGAGCTGTCACTTAGAACCGCGTGACTCAATACAATGCCTTCGATTATGTGGAAATTACTTTACGTTTTAAAGGAAATTCGCTTTGTTTTGGATTTGACTGTAAATTGTTCGATGATTCTTAATTTATTTATTGTGGTAAAAGGTTGTCACAGATTACCTCTATAAGGTTTTGAAATCTTGGTCAGAACGGTAGATAGTCAGGTATTTTTATTAAGAAAAATATTGGAAAATTCACATCTAGAATAGAGATAGGTAGACTAGAGGTAGAGCTTCATAAAAGTTATTTTTTTTTATTATTCATATTATTTTACGCTTTATGCGTTTTATGTGGCACTCTGAGGCACGGGGGTGTTCCAACACCGCCAACTTCCAAACTTAGGCCTTCCAGACTCCTCGATAGTCAAAGATGCAACCACTAGACTAACGAGACAGTTACTTATAATATACCTAGATGCTATAATTAATAAAATTTTTCTTGAGATTGGACCATCAACAATACAATTACACCAGTGCAATACCATTACAGTAAGTGATAGCCACTAAATGAACATTAGGGGCTGCATCTCCAAATAACAGTCGGGAATCGAACCCACTCTATCACATTAGCGAACATTTCCGATACTTAACTTGACCGCTTTTATATTGGTCCAAGTGATCATATTAAAGCGACAGTATATCTTACACCCAGATTAGAGAATAAAAGGCAGATAGAGTGCGGCCGAAGACTTGAGTGACGCTGAAAAGCAAATACAAACTTCAAAAGCAAATACAAAAATGTTCGTCTAGTTTGACACAACATCACGAGGGCTTCGACATTTTCAAATTTCACTCACACAGATGCACGTGTAGTAAGCGTCACTCGAGTCTCCGAAACACTCCATCTGCCATTTATTCTCTTATCTGTGAACTAATATTGACCTTTTCCATACTTCTTTGTCCAAATTTAAAAAACATCTTATGTAAAGAATTCTTCATTTGAATAATTGTAGCTCTCTTGGCAATTGTACTACCTATAAGATTAATTATTGATAGCTTGTATCTGTGAAGACTCGTTGGCTTTATTTGTACCTAAAAGATGTAACCATGGTATATTTGTAGCCATAAGTTTTCTTTAAAATAATAGAATAAACATTTTAAGAAAATAAATTTTATAGCACTTAATGATTTTGATATTGATATTTTGGGAGACACCTTCCAAACAATCACAATCTACTGAAAATAACAGAATTATGAATCCTTAACTTTTAGTATGTACTTGTAAGCTTTCTATTCGCTTTGAGTTTACTTCCTGTACCACAGCATCCATCCTCTCAATAGCTCCGTGTGGATTGTCCATTTCTATTCAATTTGCTCCGCTGTATATTTTCGGGAGTGAGCGGGATTGAACAAACTCAACGAATATGTATCGACTGTACTAAACAAAACCTTGAAATGGTTACATTATCTTGATTTTTTCTATTATTATCATTTTTAAGGCTAGCAAGCTAAGGACCTTTAAGTCAAAACACTTATTTCAGTAATAGCCGCGTCCTGTGGTGTCATCAGCGTAATTTCTGATCCCGTTGCAACTTCGGAATTAAAATTAGCCTCTATGTTATTGTGAACTATATGTATACCAAGTTTCATCAAAATCGGTTCGGTAGTTTTTGCGTGAAAGAGTAACAAACACACATACATACATCCTCACAAACTTTAGTAGGATGGATAATATAAAAGTGTGTTTAAAGGGAAATGATCAGAAGGAAGAAGATGTAGAGAGGTTGATAGAGAGGTGAGTTATTATTAATTCCATGATCATTGCATAGGACTTCATAAAATGGTTAATCTTTATTTAACTTTCATCAAGTAATCTACTATTTATAATAAAACACAGTTTATACTATTAGGGAAAAGTAGAATTCTAATGTTAAAATAATTTCATAAAGAGTTACAGTAGTTTCGGAGCCAAAAAACAAACAAATTCAATCTTTTCCCTTTTCTAATTTGGGACTTACACATAAGATTTGTCTATTCCTGAATGTACAAAGAAATTGGACCCACTCCTCCGATTTTGACTGTATCAAAAATCTCCACCCATCTACAAATTAGTTATTTTAGTTACTTCATAATAACGAGCCGTGTATACCTAATGATCGAGTAACCATCGGATAATGACGAGCGAGTCTGCTCCGCGGGGGGCCAGTTACGGCACGTGACGTCATTATAGTTGTAGCCGCCGGCGCCGGCGTGCGTCCGCGCCGAGGATTAGAGACGTAATGAGCTTGTTTTTATGATTTTGTGGGTAGGTGAGAGTTTTGGAAATGTTTAAATATGAAATGGTACTTTCGAATGATCTTTTGTGAAAATTACGGTGTTTGGCGTTTTTATGGAGTTTGATTGAAATTGTCAGTACAATTTCAAATTTATCTGAATACTAATGTCATAAATGTTTTTTTTTTGTATAAATTTTGAATTATTCCCATAGTACTAATAAACTCATGATCGTTTGTTATTAATTATACCAAATACGGTGCCAATTTTGTTCCATTTTTGAGTTTTTCTGAATTTGTATCTATATAAATACACAATCCAAAGTTTCATTTATTTTATTTAGCTTTGAACAATTAATCAAAAATCAAAAACATTTCTGTACAGCAATTATACTTATAAAAATTGACAAAATTACCTATTGATCTCCACCCGCAACAATTAGAGCATTATAAACCTATTTGACCATAATAATATAACAAAGTAATTAATACAAAGGTGGCACGTGGCGCGGTCTGTAATCCGCAGATAATATCCTTATAGTTGTGGTAAAGCAAGCACCCTTTGTCAGGAGCGGGGAACTTTACGGGTAAAAAGTCTTTTGGTACAAGTAAAAATACGATTATAATACGCTTACTTGGTGTTTTTTCGAGTGTTCATTATATTTGAACGTAAAGTGTGCATAAACGTCTTAGTTACATTGTCAAGATCTTCTAATAATAAGCCGTTTCATATAAAGGTCCACAATATCAAATCAAATGTTAAACTAATAATTTAAGTCATAAATTCTGTTACTGGCTGTTTACGTTCATTTAGAAAAAAGATTATTTGAATTTCGAACGTTAGCTTCTACGATAAAAAAATAGACTTCTTTCCCGCTATTATTGTATGTTTTTGTTTTGAAATTATTATTGTATCAACTGCAGATTCTGTTTTTACTATTTAGTTTAGTAACGGTTGCCTATAATGGTGGCAACAGTATTATTGTAATTTCACAAAACTTTCTATCATGTTATCTGTGTATGTGATCATTAAAGCAATACAAAAATAAAATATATTCGTATTTATGGATGTTCTGTGATATAATTTTTATGAGTACTCTGCTTCTTTAATTTTAAACACATTAGTCCATTTTATTTTATAAAAAACGAGCGAACTCAACATTAAAAACTTTTAAACTATTAGCACATTATTATCATTTTTAAAAATTAACATGACTCTAATTCTTAAAAATGATGTGTACTTTAAAATAATCAGATTATTTTTAAACAAATTCACTCATGTTTTATAATAAAATTATACTTGGAGGACATTTAAAATACGATTTGTTTGATGCTATTACACCCTTATAATGACACAGAGTATTTTTACTCTTATGGGTATAGAAATAGGGTTTATATTTAGGGGCGGGGGTGGTGATAGGGGTTGTAATATGAATTAATGGTGATGCACCAGCTAGATACAAGTGTGGGGGAAGTGTGGCTAAAGAATAGATTTACAAACAAATTTGTTTGTCTCATTTTGCGTATTTATTTATTTTTTCTGATAATATTTTTGCAAAGAATAATCTTACTTTACACATGTAAAGTTTGCAGTTCGATCCGTAAAAAAGAATTTATAAAAAATAAAGATGAAGAGAAATGTAGATACGTGTAAGTAATTTTGGCAACAAAGTGTCAAATATTAATTAATAACAAATAAATATTCAGGCACATTTAACACTACGCTATCTAGTCCCAAACTAAGCAAAGCTTGTACTATGGAAACTAGATAACATATACTTAGATATACTTTTTTTGTAAATACACTGTATAGAATAATTAACCCACAGACTATAAAAAAATTACAATGTTCACCACATAATAATTTTCTACTCGTGGAGATCGAACCGACACCCTCCGGAATAATAGACCACCGCCATACCCACTGCGCCAAGTGATTCCTAATCTTTTACTTCAAACAATGTTCACATCAATACATTAAACACTCGTATCATAAACGTCAAATTGATTCCCAAATAAAAAGCATTAATAACTTCACACATGAATTAGTCCCTCCCCCGGGAGCGCTTGATAACATTATAAGTTATAAAGAGACCGAATTCGGAGGGAAGGGGGGGCCGCCGGCTGACAGATCGTTACAACATTTGCGTGGATAAGGTTTTGGATGCGCTGTTTGTGTTTTTATCTAATTTTATAAAGGGGATAGCTTTGTGTTTTTTATGTATGTTTGTAATGATTTCACACAAAAACTATTGGATCGATTTCGACACCATTAGAAAGCTATACCTTCACTGAGTGATATGGGCTATAGACTGCCTCTTCAGTCTAATGGTTGCATCTTTGACTACAGACCGAGGGGTTTCGGGTTCGAATCCCGGGTGGGACCAAAAAAGTCATTGAGATTTTTCTAACAAAAAATCTTAGTAGCAGCCCTGAGTCTGGAAGTTGGCGTGCTCCGTGCCTCGGAGAGCACGTAAAGCAGTCAGTTCTGCGCCTGATCTCTCTCCGGTCGTGTCGGTCTGCCGTCCCATCGGGATATGAGAGTAAAGTGTGTTTGCGCCCATAGTGGTACTAATATCTCCTGCGTACCTGGCTCTCTGAGATTGGCCATTATGACCGTTACAAAAGAGCTCTTACAAAAATAAAACGAGTCCTTTTACTTAGGGACAGTGCAATATCCTAACAGGCGTAGGTCTAAAGTGTATCTATAATAAACGTGGCGTTTACATAACTACCAAAACTTAGTTCTCATTGGTTGATTATAACCGTTAGTGAAAAGCGATTCGTATCTGTTATAATTTGACGTTCCGTTGTTTATAGGAACCAGGCCTATATAATGTTATGCTACGGGAGCAGAGCCGCAGGGAACGGCTAGTCTTATATATAAAAATGAATCGCAAAATGTGTTGGTAAGCGCATAACTTAACAACGACTGGACCAATTTGGACAGTTCTTTTTTTAAATGTTCATTGAAGTTCAAGCATGGTTTTTACGGCGAGAAAAATTCGAATTGCCGGGTCCACGCGAGCGAAGCCGCGGGCGAAAAGCTAGTAAGTTATAAAGAGACGGAGTTCGGAGGCGCGAGGGGAGGGGGTGGCCTGCCCCCCGCTGACAGATCGTTACAAGATTTGCGTGAACAATGTTTTGAATGCGCTGTTTGTGATGTATGATTGCTGAAAATGCTAAAAATGAAAATGGATTATAAATATGGATTCCATGTGATTTAGTGATAAACTAAGAGTGTAGCATGAAATATTAATTATATTTTGTTTGAATTTAAGTTTATCTTTCAGGTGCATTACGCATTGTGTAAGATATGCAATCTATAGTACCAAATATAAATAAATATTCCTGGACATTTAACACAGCGCTATCTAGTCCCAAACTAAGCAAAGCTTGAACTATGGATACAAGATACCAATAGATAATATAAAATTTTACATCAAAACGTTTTATTTTTATCTTAGATACTTATGCTTATTATTCTATTGTATAAATATCAATGTAAAGTTTGGTTGATAAATCCGACAACTATTATATTTATTATTTTATACTAAACTTAATAAGTAAGTAACACAATCATAAATATGAAAAATATTACAAACATTAAACCGCGGGTACAGAATATAATTGAATTACTTCGACCAACAATTCGCTTAACATAAATACATTGTATCATTATTCAAAAAATTAAATTAGTGACATGATCGCGATTTAACGACTCGGCTATAAGTTATAGTTTAGCCGGCAAGCACATTAGCCAAGTCGTTAATCTCTGGTAATCGAATGAGGGGCGGCTTGGGGTTTATTGAATCGAATATATTAGGCGAAAATCGGGTATTTATTATTTCATTAACCATTGTTAATATTTAAGACAATATATTGTACCTACTATACTGAAATATCCGTTCGAATATATGACTTTCCTTTTCGACATATAAGTACACTTTGTATAATGTGTGGATTTTGGACTGCTAATAATAATATCTCCTCTGACTGATTTTGGCCATGATGTCCAATCTCAACAGAGACTAGCCAGCTGCGCAGGAGATATTATAGTGCACAAGTGTACGCGCGAACACAGGTGCACTCTCTATTCCTTTACTGTTATAACCCGATGGAACTCATATATTATTTATTTACGTAAAATTTTTGGAATTATCTTTCGCGCCCGTAGCATTATTTTGTATACCCTATGTTACTCGTGGATAATGTAGCTTTCGAATGGTGAAAGAATTTTTAAAATCGGTCCAATAATTTTTGAGCCCATACAACCAAACAAACAAAGTTTTCCTCTTTATAACATTAGTGAAGATAACCTTTTTTTCTATTATTAAAAGACTAGAAATATAAAGAAAAAGACGAAGAATAAAAATGTAATTTTAAAAGCCGCAAACAGTAACATACGGCATTTTAATCAGACTCGCTCGCTACTTGTGGTTTAAGTGCCCACTGATCTGGGATCAGCTCCCCCGATACTAGGGTGTGCGTGGACAAACATACGAATTAGACAATGTAGCTTTGATTGGGTTGCGTTGATAGTGGAGTTGTTTGAAATAACAAATAATTATAATCGAAAAAAATATCATTACAAGGAGGATATTTTTGTATAGGTATGTCTTCGATCAACAATAAATAAATAAATATTCAAAGGACATTGAACACTATGCCACTAGCCTCAAACTAAGCAAAGCTTGTACTATTGATATTAAATAACTGATAGACATACTTAAACATACTTTTTTTGTAGATACATACATACCTACTATAGATAAACACCAAGACAGTAGAAAAGAAATTCTGTATTCGTACGTACCTATTTTACTTCAGCTTAATACATAGCAAATTACTACTTTTATGCACAAATTATCAACATTGTATGTAAACCTAGTTTTGACCTGTCCAAAAAAAACTGATTGGGAAAACTAGGAAAACTATTAAAGTTTTAATCGTTAATTCACGAATAAAAACATAATCAATGTCTTTAATTTTCAATTGCTAACTAACCTTAATAGCAATATTTTTACCGATGCAAATAGTTTAATAACCAATACAAAGTTACCAGTATCCAAGACCCCTCCATCCCTCCACCTTGCCCAGCCTCATGGGTCAGGGCGGTCGCTAGGTAGCTATTAGGCCGGCACGCTAATTGCTAAATTCGTCCCCCCACGCCCCCACCCCCCGTCTGGCCCGCTCATTGTCCCCGGATTGAAATTTTACGCGTGTATAATTAGGAAGACGTAGTAACTGATTGTTTTGTGGGGATCGTTATTTGGTTAAGGTAAGTTTGTTTAAATGTAAGCTATCTTTGACAAATGACAAATGACAAATGATTTTTCTTCTTTGATTTTTCTTCTTTTGTGAAGCTTATTGATTCTGTTAGCTCTGTCCTATCTGAAGTCTGTTAGCTTACTGGTTAAATATGTACTTTTTTAACGAAAAAGAAGAAGGTCAAGGTTTCACTAAAAAAATGGTTTTTTTTTATTGTATTACTCTATTAGCCTTTTTGGACTTATTCCTTGTAAACAATATAGCATAGAAATTTCTGATGTTGCGGGATTTGACCAAATATTTATATCATATGATATATCAGGTGTAAATCTTGATGCCTGTCACTTAACTGTGCACCTTATTCGGAATTATTATTAAAAACCCGCGACCCGTGACCCGCGGTTTCGTACGCTTGTTATTATCATGGATTTCAAACTATAAATGCAAATCTGTTAACATCCAAATCTGTTCTGTGGTTCAGGCATGACGGAGAGACGGGCAGCTACTTTCGGATATATTATATTCCATAAGGAATAAAGGATAATGACATTACACAAATATATTTTTAAATAACACACTTAATTTACTTACAAACCTGACTATCGGAGCAATTATGTAACAATAAAATAAATAACATTGTCCGTCCGTAGCGGTCAGAGCGCGTAATGACCAGTGATAAGATTATCCGGCCATGTTCACCTTGTGTACACGCATTATTGGAAATAACCTATTTGTTAGTAGGAACAATTAGCGAACAACGGTACAAACAACATTGTCCGTAGTCGTGCGGACAGAGTGTTAATGACCGATAAAAAGGTAATCCTACATATTCACATTACATATAATAAGCAATGGAATTATTGACAATACCATATTTATTTACAGCGCGGCGCGTATAGTTTAAATTACAGTATTATTCACAAATATGTTGTTATATAGGATACTAGCTGCGCCCTAGAGTTTCGCTATCGTGAGAATATCGGGATGATATATAGCCTTCCTCGATACATGGGCTATCTAACAATAAAAAAAAAATCCTATCGTACCAGTACTTCCTGAGATTAGCGCGTTTAAACAAACAAACTCTTCAGCTTTATAACATTAGTATAGATTAACGTTATTTAACGTTGTTTCTAACCCGGAATTGAACCATTCATAAAACTCAAAATTCATCCAAAAAAGTAAGTGAGCAGAGTTATTAGGTTACAAATCAAATAACATTGTCCGTCCGAGGCAGGTAGAGCGTGTAATGACAACATTACCCGAGCAAATTTACCTTTTACGGAAACAAGCAATAGCATTATTGGGAATTATCTATAATAATAGGCAATTTGTATGATTTGTCCTATAGATACATACGATATAACCTCCTCCTTTTTTTGAAAGTCAGTTAAAAATACTATTTTATCAGACTCAAAACGATTTGTCCTTTATATTCCTGTATAACAGATGTCACTCAGGCTCTGACTGATTAATTATCCGGCTCCAGCACCCGGATATCGTGTCGTCCGGGTATCGTATCGCCAGTTATCGTGTCGTCCGGCTAATAAGCGCTATTCCTGCTACAGTTCACTTACAGGTGACAGTTTTAAAACGCGTTTTATTTCTAATAGGATAAAAATCAAAAATACATTTAGTAACTTGATTTATAATTATTAATTAATCCTGCTTTTAAGCTTGTTCCTTACGCTCCAATACTCAGATAACTTAATAACCTATCGTACCTATCCATAATTATATCTACATATTGAAAACTTTATAAACAAGGTAATGAAACTGCACTATACATTTTTGTTCTGCGACATTTTCACCAATTGTCAATTAATCAAACACAAATTTTATCAGACTTGTAAAAAGCTAATATTGATAAATCCTTTGTACTCCAGTATTACAGGTAAGCAAGTAAACGTTCGACTCCGGCCGATCGATCAATTATCCGGCACCGTCGCCCGGATATCGTGTCGTCCGGGAGCGAGCCGGAACACCGGCACCGGCCCGGTATAAGCTTTAAAACGTGATTTATTTATTGTAAAATAGCTAAACATAATAAGACATATAATATTGTTTCTGAATAGCTAAAATTGGCTGACATTTTATTTAGAAAAAATACATTTATTTAGTCTGATTAATAATGATGAAAATTCTTTTTTTATGCTCTTATACTCTCTATAAAGTAATTATCCATATTGACAGTAATAAGAAAACAATGGTGGCTTAAAAGCTATAGTTAATACTAATAAGCAACAATCAATCCATTTTAAATAAAATACTTTTTAAAGGATTTTAAACGCGGTTTATTATAAATTATTTTACATTATTATATATCATACATAGCGAGCGTGACCACGCTCGCTGTGTGATATAATAAACCGCGTTTAAAATCCTTTAAAAAGTATTTTATTTAAAATGGAAAGTACTCGCGTTAAAACAAACACAAGATTATACAACAATCAATCCAGTATTAATTATTAATTGAAATCATTTATTCGCTCAAAATAAATAGGTTAGCACCGACTTAATAACAACACCACTAGCTTTATTGATTATATCATTCAGAAAATTAATTAAAACGAAATATCATTCACGAAGCCACAAAGAAAACTCTATTTTCTGTTTAATTAAGTCATGCAATTAATCCTGTGAACATAATTCTCAAACGCTCACATGTCGAGAGAAACGGCATGAAAAGACAGAATCTCAAGACAAACACCCGCCATGCCACCGGGAAAGGCGGAGCTAATAAAAACGCCGAGCCGAACGGGGAAACACAACTACTCGCACTTGTAGCGCAAAAATGCACTTTATGCAAATCGAGTAAGAAAGAATCTCGAGTGGCCCGATGTGGTCTTACTACTTTCTGTAGCGGACGGCGGGCACAAAAGTGGCCAATCAGCGCGCGGTCGCCATAGCTACGGTATTTTTTTAAGGCGCTCAATAGATGGCGCTAGTTGTCGTAATAAATTGATTATTTGTACTGTAAGCTAAACACGCTTTCGTGGTGAAAATTATTGAAATAATTGTGTCAAGTTTGAGTTCTGGTTGTCGTTTTAATTAACAAAATTTACCATTATAATGTAATTATCTAGAATTGACAATGATCAGAATAATATAGACAGTCTAGAACTCATAGGATATAATTTCAGGTATCGAAATTAAACACGTATGTGTATAAGTAACTTACTAAATTCGAAGTTGTACATTACATGTAAGGATTGATAAATAAGGCTGATAAATGTATTGGTTATCTTTAAATTCACAATGGTTATTCAAATAGCAACAATATTATTAATTAAATAGGTACTTCTACATATTGTGAAAAGTACCTAGTTAGGGTAGGTAGGTAGGTAACCAATTTATAAACTAAATTCAGTTGCAATGCCTAAAATCAATTAACTCTTATTCCCAAACATAACAAGCAAATTTTAATGAATCCCGGATACGTTTCATACTTTATATACGAATTGAATCACAATAATTCAGTTATTGCATCTCCCGGATCGCGGAAACCTAATCTCTACTGCCATTATACCGAATTTGCCGCCTCGGGGTTGCCATCTTCGACTCAAATCTCCCTACATACGTTTTATTTTTCAACGTTACCCAATAATTTTCCGCAAAATTGAGAGGCAATACACTCTATGCGGTTAGGTTAAAGTTTATTTTGTAGTGGTTTCTTGGCGAGGGGTCGCCCGCTGGGGGGAGGGGGGGTATGTTTTCCCCGCTTCGAGGGAAAGCGACACTTGAGCTCCGTTGTGTGAAGCCGGCAAACGGAAAAATTATTAATAATAATCACAGTTGTAGTGGTTTGTAATTATAACGCACGTAGCTAGCGTATAGCAACACTGTTGTTGGAGAATAATGCCGAATGTTTTATTTAATGCTTACTGGATAATTTAATTTCGTACAAAGCGGTTTTTCCGAATGTAGGACTGTTTTAGTGAACCAAGTTTTTGCGTTGTTTTCTCGCGTTTGGGCTGTTTTAATGCCCTCGGCATACAGCGCCAAGTTAACGATGTCAAACTTAATACTATTGTACATTATAGACATTGTAATGTACAATGGTTAAAGTAACAACTTCCTATTGATTCCAATTTCTGTTGTAGGAATGTTCCACTAATATTGGGAACTAATTCATTTTATGAACGCTTTTTCGACTTTTGATTATTGCATTTTTAAGGGAAAGTTTGATTCTATATTTTTATTAGTTTATATTGATTTTAATGTAATTGCAGTGTGTAACTGAATTTGTTGTTTTATATGAAGAACAGGTTTAAATTTAGAAGAAAGGGTATTTTTTTGATCGTTACATTAATATCTTCATTGCCACAAAATGTTATATTATAGACCGTGGCTTTAAAATGTATTTAGCTGAAGCTTCGAGAATGCATGGCAATAATCATTTCTCCATATTAATTAAAGTATTAGGTACTTTAATAATAATAAGTATAGTATAGTAATGTAGAGTCGAGTCAATATAACTTAATACACACAAGAAAACTCAAGTTTATCGTATACATATTTATATTTTAGTATTTATATTAAATTATTTATTTATTCGTTGTTAATATCTTAAATCTTTACTTTTCGGTTTAAAGGTTCACTATCTCTCATTAAGAAAATATATCACTTACATGAGAACTTGTTTTATATACATTTTTGTTAACTATATATTATAGCAAAACAAATTGTAATGTGATGCAACATCGCTGCATGACTCTCATTTCACTTTTAATTTTTGTTTCCTATAATTTAATTTAATACTAATTACTTAACAATGACCACGCAACACAAACCATTATATAATTAAAATGTTCACATAAAGAAAGCATTCTTAAACACCAATAAACATAAAAAGTTCAATGCAAAGGGGACCCTTGTCAATTAGGCCGCCATTTATTAATTAATAATGCTGACGTGGACATAATCACTGTCAATAACCGTCGATCACAATAAAGGAAATAAAAAGGAAAAAAAGAAATTGCGCAGTTCCGCGAAATCCTTGGGAAGTATCACGTTGCTTAAGCCGGGATCGAATTTGATCCCTTGGGCACACTACCTGTGAGAAAGTATTGTACCCGTGGATTCGAAGTAGTACACGCGTGGTTCCGTTTACTTTAATTTATTTGCGCAATCGAAATACTTAACCGTTTTTAGAAACGTTTTTCTAACGTTAGCCGTTATAGCAGTATTATTGACAATATTACTGCGTGTGTGTGGTAATGAAAACCGTTAACTAAATTGACAGGAGATAGAGTAATCCTTATCCTTACTTCTTTTATTACTTATAGTATTATAAATGTGAAAGTAACTCTGCCTGTTCTGTCTTTCCTTAACGTCAAACTACTGAACTGATTTCGAAGATATTTTGTAGAGCTTGTCTGATACCCGAGGAAGGACATAGAATAGTTTTAATGTCGGAAATCTCACGGGAACGGGAGATATACGTGGGTGAAACCGTGGGGCATAGCTAGTTTTTTTATAACAAATCGATTGCACAATTTTTCGTTGAGAACTTTAGGTAGAGAAGAAAGTCTATACAAATTGTCTTGTAAATTATTCATCGGTTTAACAAATATTATTAATTTTCTTATATTTGTCAGTATTTTAGTATAGACACAGATAATATAATACTATACTAGTAGTATAGATAAGATTTCCAAAAATGACAAAAAATGAGTACCTACCAACATTAATTAAAGAGATTTCATCACACTTCGCGCTATAAATTTTTTTAATAATTTATTATGGTACTTATAGGTATTTTTTTAGACAATTTATTAAACAAGTTTCTTGCGATCTTAACAAATTATGCCTGTTCTACACTGTCACGAGCACCCCGGCAGTGGGTTGTCCATTTACGCAACACAAAACAGTGTCGCGTTACAGTCAATTGACGTAATACGATAATACGTCACAATACTATTACGTTTCCAACGTCTTTGTTGGATCTAACTCAATTACATCTTTTGTCGAACGTTTAGAGCTAGCTTCATTTTTTATACAAGTAACAATATTTATTGCATATTACATCCAATTAAATGAGAGTGCTAACGTTTATCAGAAGATATATTTTTGGTATGATACTGTTACGTCTCCAACGTCTTTGTTGGGTCTAACTCAATTACATCTTTTGTCGAACGTTTAGAGCTAGCTTAATTTTTCTACAAGTTACCATATTTATTGGATATTACAATCAATTAAATAAAGAGTGCTAACGTTTATCTGAAGATATCTTTTTTGTTTGCTAGATTGTCAGTCTTTGCTCCGACAATAATCTACGAGTACGAGTAGTTATCGATAATTTAAAATGTTTGTAGATTTACTCCCATATCCCACTATTATTTGAATATTTGTGTTGATTTTAATGAAATTTCGTTTAGAGATAGCGTATAAGATGAATTATGTATTGAACTACCTTTTATTAATAGAACCTTAATTTAACGCGAGTGAAGTCGCGGACAGAAGCGGGTTAATAATAAAGCAGTGTTGTATTACAATCGGCAATTGACGTAACTCGATAATCATAAACGTCACAATACAATTACGTCTTGAACGATCGCTTTGTCGTGGATCTAACTCAATTATATCCTTACCCCTCTGCTTTACGTTGCTAGCGAGACTTTAAAGTTAGTTTACAGAAAGTCAATAAATAAATATTCTCGGACATTTAACACAACGCCATTTAGTCCCAAACTAAGCAAAGCTTGTACTATGGTAACTAGATAACTGATAGACACTTAAACATACTTTTTTTGTAAATACATACATTCTATGGAAATATTAACACCCAGACGGTAGAAAATTACAATTTTCATTACATCATAATTTTCTACCCGGGGGAATCGAACCCAAAACCCTTGGGCTCCCACAACCGAGCTGTCAAGTCTACTTTATGATTCCTTTGAAAGGCATTAAACTAAAAGAAGAAGAAGATGATTCCTTATTTAATGTGATGAAAACACATACCTATCTATCGCTATTTTTTTCTCTAATGTAAATCTGCCTAGTTGTTAAGTTTTTTTAAGTCTCATAGATTTACTGTAAAAAGTTAAACTGCACAATAATTATATCTTTTAGCCCTTTGCTTTATATTTTTATCGAGAATTTAGAGCTAGTTTAAATATTAAATAGTAGCAAAAAAGCGATGCGATGTTAGAGTAACTATAATGTACGAGTAACTTGATGGTAATTTCTAATTGTAGATTCAATTGGATCTTGTGTCGTTTAGTTAAAATCTTATACACAGTAAATAAGATATGTGCTTTAGTTAAGAACCAGTTACTAGATGAGGTATAACGAAGAATAATCTAATTTATTTAGAGTAAATTTAAGAAATTTTCGAAGAAGTCAAAATACAATTAATCATCTAATCCTGAAGCAATTGCAATTCTCTTAATATTGAGAATCCGTTGATTGTCTTTCGATTTATTAATCACATAAGATCTTTAATCTTTCTTTGTCAATTGTGTTTGAGTTTGTTCTTACTAAAATGTACAGTATCTATAACAAGCGCCGACATTGGTCGCAACGCGATCATCTTACGGCCATTTTCAATAATGTATCAATGATTATGGATAGATTGTTATGTCAGATTATATGACAAGGGATAGACAAAAGTCATAGCAAATGTATCCGTCAATAAGATATTGAAATCAAAGTAATTGCAAATAGATAGATTTGTTTGACTTTAGTAAGCAAAACAAGGGATA
>LQNK01000707.1:60382-103821 GCA_001586405.1 Phoebis sennae
TCGTTTACTTAAGATCTTACACACAGTATATAAGATATGTGCTTTAGTTAAGAACCAGTTAATAGATGAGGTATAACGAAGAATAATCTAATTTATTTAGAGTAAATTTAAGAAATTTTCGAATAAGTCAAAATACAATTAACCATCTAATCCTGATGCAATTGCAATTCTCTTAATATTGAGAATCCGTTGATTGTCTTTCGATTTATTAATCACATAAGATCTTTAATCTTTCTTTGTCAATTGTGTTTGAGTTTGTTCTTTCTAAAATGTACAGTATCTTATAAAAAGCGCCGACATTGGTCGTAACGCGATCATCTTAGGCGCTGCCAATCCAATTAAGTGTCTTGGAGCGATTGCGTCTTTTAAGTCAATTAATTCTTTTAAATTCTTTTAATGCTGTTAGTTTGTTCTTTTATGCCTCTGTTGTCTATGACTACCGAGTTTAAAACGAGCTTAGATTAAGTAAAGAAGCAAATTGTTCAAAATGTTTATTTCATTTGTTGAAACAATCTAAAGTAATATTATTTTTTAAATGCTTATTGCATTTTAGGCACTATGTAATCCTTACTTCCTTACTAATATTATGAATGCGAAAGTAGCTCTGGCTCTCTGTGTGTTTATCTATCTCTTCTTCACGCCTAAATCACTGAATAGATTTGTATGAAATTTTGTACAGACATTATTTAAAGCCCGAGAAGGGAAAATCTATAATCTGATTTTATAACAAAATCCTACAAGAATATGAGATATACGAAAGTGAAACCGTAGGGCACAGCATGTATCACAATCAGAGGGACTAAGTCGTAACGCAATAATCAGTCGTTAGCGATCCGATCAGGCGTCTTGGGGCAATTGCTTCTTAATTGTAAAGCTTTCTATATTTGTCTTTTTTGCCATCGGTCTTACTCTATTAGTCCTTTAATGAAAAGCATGGAGCTTGCCTTATCGTACATATACTTACATTTCCTTATATATTTTCTATAGAATGACGTTATATTTTTGAATTCTATGCTTGACCTTTACCGATTGTTAATCAACTCTCGACGTTAAATTATCTGAGTGTTCTAACCAATAAGTAGTAGAGATCTTAATAATTTAATGTTGAAGGTTAAGTGTCTTATATTTATTAATTAAATAAACGGAGGCGCATCTTATTTTACTATCGTAGAGCTATCTTACTATGTTATTCATTTTACTGTACTAACTAAATTAGTTCTTAAAAGTCGACTGTATGAAACTTGGCTAAATCTTATAAGCAAGTTATTTGCAATTTTATTTAATCTATCATATATTAAAATGTTTACTTTAAATAACACGTGAAAGTCACATCTATGTACAACGTTAGGGGCAAAAAGCACTTAACAAGCGTCTTGCATTTCTAATCATAGATATATAGCGCCAATAATTCTGTTTTTGTAATAACTATTGGTAGAAGTAATACTCATGTAGCGATTGCATAATCCTTTTATTTTATACTAACTGACTAACTGATGCGCGCGGCTTCGCTCCCGTACCATAATGTTATAGAGCCTATAAAATATAGCCTATGTTACTCGTGGATAATGTAGCTTTCGAATGGTGAAAGAATTTTTAAAATCGGTCCAGTAGCTTTTAAGCCTATTCATTACAACCAAACAAACAAACAAAGTTTTCTTCTTTATAAAAATAGTGTTTTATTGTAAAAATAATAATCTTTATTTGCCAGAAACTCGGTATGATGTGGATATTAACATAAGTACCGAGTATCATATGTCTCGCCATGGTTAATGGCAGGCAAGTTGTTTAATACTTAATTTAATTAAATGAGATTATACTTTTTACTAGCGACCCCGGCTCCGCACGGTGGCAATGCTGACTAAATATACTACAGAAAAACTGTGAACGTTATATATATAAAAAAATTGTACATTATCTCGATAAATTTCGTAGGGTTCAGCCTGCGTTTGCAATGTAAGCGAAAAAAAATTGATGATTAACGATATCACTTTAGAAACCTCAAAAATAATAGTATTTCTCCACTTTTAATGTATATTATCATACATAGTAACCTTCCTCATCAATCACTCTATTAAAAAAAACCGCATCAAAATCCGTTGCGATAAACATTTGAGCATACAAAGAAACATAGGGACAGAGAAAGCGACCTTGTTTTATAATCTAGTGATTATAGTCATAAAGAGAGTAGACTAGTCATAGAGTGTAGACTAACTTATCCTAGACTCACCTGTATCCTGTCCTCTGGCAGGTCAGTCTTGAGGGAGAGCATCTCGCGCGCGTACACGTCAGGGTAGTGAGCGTCCTTGAACGCCTTCTCCAGCTCGTCCAGCTGGTATGAGGTGAAGATTGTCCGGCTGCGGGCAGAACAGATGGGTCAACGAAGGTACACTCTCAGATACAATTTTAAGACGGGTCAGAATACACGTGTCGTCACCCCATTTTTATCTGTCGGTGTCGTAAAGGCGACAGAGGGTAATTCTGCTGCATATTAAGCTCGCACCGGTGTAATTACCAGCAGAAGATCGGCGTGAAGCAGTATTGCACTGGGTATCGTACGGTGAGCGGGGGTTTGGAGGCCTGTATTCCCATCACATTCCTCTTTCCCACCCTTTTCAACTATTTATAGCGAGAAAGAGAGAGAGAGAGAAATTTTGACTTGTAGATACTAGTAAGCACCAACACGTTGACCATTTAATTTCCTTATGGGTCTGAAATGCAGTGTCCCATATTTTAAGATAAAAATGCTTTCTCAATCTTAATATTTATATATCTAAAATTTAATCTTATGTTTACGACTTAATTAAAAATGTAGTAGATATTATTTAGACAAGCTTGTAAACTATTTGTTCATATGTCTTCTTCTCTGTAGTCCTCATAGGAATACTTGCATATAAGGTAAACCGTATGTTATTTCCTATCCAGACTTAAAAAACATCACTACTTGTTGAAGAATTTTTATTCCTTTAAAGCTTATCTTATCATAAGCATAAGATACAGATGTATATCCTCTGCTTGTGTTTGGTATAGTTACCTATGTCTCCTTTTTTTCTTCTTCTTCTTTCCATTGTAGCCTGTGAGACCGTCTACTGTGAAGTCTTTCGCAGCTTCTAGCGACGAAACACCTGTGGAAAAGATTCATTTTAATCTTACAAGTATACTTATGTGAATACTAACTATGATATATACATTTTATTTATTATACATTTTACATATTTCATTCATTTCATTTATATACATTTTACTTATTTTTTTTAAACTAAGCAATGGTTTTTGGGTACTATAGAAATTAGGTAACCGATAGTTAAATCAAGAACTTGATACGAGAAAAAGGATAGTTGTACTACAATCTTATTCGAATTGTAGGGATCAATATTCCTAACCTAATAAATACTTTTTTATAGACGATCAAGTAGTGTAGTAAGTGTAAACGCTTCAAAACATGGTACATAAACCGGTCATGAAGATTTTCATGAATAATTATTACACACTCTTCAAATATTGGCTCCGCAGTCAGACAGTATAGACTTAATAAAAAAACTGTTCAAAGATTTTCTGACCACAAGAGAGGAGATAGAAAAGAATACCTATGAACTAAATAGGGTCGAAAATATTGCAAAGGTCGTTCTTTTTTAAAACCATGAATAAGGTATGAAGCACAAACGCAATTTAGATACAGCTATCCATAATCCACCCAACTAAAAGTTCCCATATCCCGAAATTCCCGTGCCAACGTCTCATAATTACCGAATGTGATTGCCAAATGAATTGGTAAACAGGCCCGGGCAGAATGCCTCCCCGGACACCCGGGCCTCGGGGGAAGCCTCGTAATTGAATTTGCTCCAATGAATACAACAATGAATTATTAAATTTACTACCCTTTACGGTATCGCAATACACGACATACATTGCGTAGCAAGTGAGGCTACAATTTCTTGCATAGTAGAAAAGCAGCAATGGACAGCGAAGTGGAGACGAGGGGAGATATATGTCGTGTGTGTGACGAATCGCAATGGATGTTTGTTAAAGGGTAACATGTTGTGAGGTCAAGCCACGTGCTGTAATGCCGAATTTGTTTTGTTAATGTTTTATTCTGGTGGCATTTATTGGATAAAGTGTGAAATCACTTTTGAATGGACCTGTAGTTTTTTGTTTACATGATTATGAAATTTTTAGATATTATTAAATTGTTCTTTAAATATAATTATTATTTAAAGAACAATTTAATAATATCTAAATTATTTAAGGAAAGGCAAAGGTTTAAATGATGAAAAATAGTAGGTCGTCAATTCGATTTCCCAATGGAGGTACAATTTCCTTAAATTTGCAGGAAAAAATACTATACCTAAGAACGCAAAAATAATAATCAATCAAACTGTACTATCTTTTCACTGATCTTAAAATGAATAAAAACTGCTGTAGCAAAATATTTGCTATTTTACTACGTATGTTTCTGTTATAGAAAGAGATAGTATCCACAAAAACTACCCCTGCGTTCAACATGAAAGTTGGCATGCCCAGTTGAAATTACATTCTATACTACGTACCGTAAGTTACATTTCCATTCCTCAAGACAAAAGCTATCAAATACCTACTCTTATCCAATATCCATCGTCTCCCCCAGTTGAAATTGGAAATCAATACAAGAAACTTACGCACATAACAACCTAAGCGGGGATCATAAGTCGGTTACCGTAAGATCATTATGCGACGAGTAGATTCAATGTATGCGTCACCACGATCGACTGCCACAAGCGAAAACCAACTTAATCAGCTTCAGATAAGGTTTAAATTCAATCAGCTGGTCGTTTAGGGAGGGGTCCAGGCTCGAGAGCGGCTGGCACTTTACACTGTTGCACATAATAACAAACAAGCGACCTTTTATTTGAGCCGCATAATTATTTGGTAATTGCTCCTTCTTGATAATCGACGGAATCATTTTTGTTATGGTCATATTTTTGGCAGGCCAGTGTTTTAAACTAAAGCAGATACTTCGAGACTTAGAGCCATTTTTCCAGTACCAAGAACATTGAAAAATTAATTTGTGTAATCAGTTTTCTGTAAGTATTGGGGTCTGATATAAATGGATATTCTTGTTATGTTTTGAAGCATAATTTAGAACTTGTTATACATTCGGGATATTGTTTTTGTTAGATGTTCGACGATAACTAATACTCATAATATGTACTAAGCAAAGGATGATTCCCTTCATTATTACTAATTCATTAACCTTCCTCAATATAGGACTTACGAAATTATAAGTAGCCATACAAATTTTTGTATCATTTTTGGAAGTATTTTGCTCTCGAGTAATACCACTGATAGCTGACGCCAATATCGAAATTTGATAAAAGTATTTCAAAGGTGGAGTGTGTAATATTGAGCCAATGTTGCCAATCGTGTGCTCGGCAATCGTCGGCAATCTTCGGCCGATTACATTTATTTGCGAGACACGTTACCTCACTTCAGACGAGATCAAATTAGGTTAGGATGGAGATGTGGAAAACGAGATTCTTTTGCTTGCTACAATTTCGCGTTTCAAACTTGGTTTCTGATATGTAGTTTTCCAGATTTTTCCATGTTATAAACAGCATAGACTAGTACGACTGATTTAAGATAAATGTCAAATTTGAAAGGGATTCCATTGATTGAAATATTCAATTATTTAAAGAATTGGCCAGATTGATCAGATATTTTCGTTGTGGATTTATTAGTATTTATCTATCATAAGTTGATCGTAACTTTCATGAAAGGAGACTTTATGTTATCGCAACTTGTTAAATTATCTTTTGCCATTGGTAGAACCAAAATTATTTGCTTTCTTTTTATAAAAATTCTGTAAATTTCAAATAAAGAATAATTTGGCATATAAAACAGACTTACTAATATATTTAGATCACTATGATAGCACTTGAATTCAAAAATGAATTGAAACCGTGGCCCCAAATAAAGCAATAAAGATTCCCACGACGTTGGAAACTTATGTTTTGAATTAAAATTTAGACACCTTGGTAATGAAGGCACTTGAACACCAAATAAAAGGGAATTTGGAAAAGGGGATAATTTTGTTTTAAGCCTCGAGTGGGACATCGTAATGAAGAGCCGAGTGTCTGTTGATGACTAAGTAAGTATTTGGTTGACACCTCCCCTTTTCACACCTTTTTTGGTTTTATTTGTGAGGTGTGAGTTACATGGAATTGAATGCGGAATATAATTGCGTTTGATTTATCTTGGCTAAGATATTTGATCTGTCATATTTTTAGAAGTAAGCATGCTACGATGATAAGTCTTAAGTTAATATTAATTTAAAAGTAAAATCTTTACAGGAATCAGTTCAGTTCATTCGGTGCCGTTTTGTGCAAATAAAACTTTAAAATAAATCAGTATAACAAGACCCGCCTTGTACATTACAAATGACTTTACAGAGGTTCACTTGAAACATAGGTAACCTAACAATAATATATTCTTCGAGTCGTATCTGTGGCTAGGCGTATTCAAATTCAAATTCTTTATAATTCCTGTAAATGGCATATTTTTCAAGTATTTCTACAAAACTGATATATCATCATCCAACAATATTTATATTTCAAAGTTGTCTACACTAGTATTATAAAGAGGAAACTTTGTTTGTTTGTTTAGTCCAAAACTACTGGAACGATTTTAAAAATTCTTCGGATCAGCTAGTATTATATATATTCTTACAGCAATAACTTGCAATATGAATTTCGTCGGATAAAAGAGACATAGCTCCAGGCTATCTCAAATCAATCCACGGAGTCTCCGAGACATAAAAAGGGCATTAAATTGGAATTGCAATCGTCACACAATTAGCGGAGAGCAGAAATTGCCAATTTCCACGGAGCCAATCCCGCGCCGCAGATGGCTTATTACATTTGCGTGTCTCCAATACCAGATATTACTTCTCGATGTTCACGTGAATACTATTTTTGTGGTTATAAATTGCGTATGCGTGACATTTTTTATGGAATATATTGTGTTCTAGATTAAAAGAAGTCGAAAGTCGTTTGAAACTTGAAACATAATTATTTGTATTGGTAATTCGAAAGATATTTCTTTAAATATTTAAAATATTTGTTATCTTCATTCCTAATAATGTGACCAATATTGACAATATTATGAGTACCTACAGTATAATAATTATGAGCACCTTTCAAATTTGAATAGGAATTAATATTGTGCTGTGTAACAAAATTCCATTTTCACTTTTAAATGTTAACTTAAAAATAAAGAAATTATAATAAAATAAAAGTATTACCTGAGTACAGTTGTCGAACAGCTACATACATGAAACAAATAAAAATAATAATTAAATAAACAAATAATAACAATTTTTCAAAAATATTTATGACTTTCAAAAATCAAAATTTGTTAGCAGATTTTTATCCTCAACAAAGGTTACGTCACGGCCACATAATGAAAACAAAATTCAAAATCCCAAAACCGAGACAAGCTATAAATCAAAGTGCTCAAGTAAATAGAATCGTCCTCGATAAGAAGCCTTTAGACCCGTATCGCGTTTCGTTCACACGGCAGGCGTTAAGAAAACCGACCAACACGACTTGTATAGCCCCGTTTTGTCTGATATTGTGATCTTGCCCCTTTGTAAGAGCAAGCTTTCAAATTACACCGAATTTGGGGCTGAATACATTCGGTTTGATATTAACTTGAATAACGTTTAATATTTTTAGGTTTAAGAGAAAATACGTTCGTCATTGGTAATAATTTGAGAGGCAAAACATTTATTAGAACAGTAGTATTAAAATACAATGTTACGGCAGATTTTGGGAATACGTTTAAAAACTTTAACGTGATTGGAAATGTGAAAAAGTTTCTGTTTGTCAGGTTTTTACGCATGGAGTGCTGAGAAATTCCTTTTAAATTGTTTAAGAATTTCGCTTCACCGAGGGTTGGATATGGGCTATTTGGAAGAAGACAAATAATTTATCATTCGCTAGGTGACCCAAAAAGATGAAATAATATAATATTATTATAGGAGGCTTTTATTTAATTATCTGGTTAACATGTGTATACATTCTCTAGAATTGTCTTCTTTAATATTAAATATTTTACTCCTAATGAATGTATATTATAATTTTCATTTCATCATGATATTAATTATACAAACATTGTTACTTATTACACGCTATTGAATCGATTAGATAATCCACGGCATATTTACCATCGCTAATGACTTATTGTTTCAAAGTGCTGTCAATTATTCTTAACAAAGTAACAATGATTATGACGTCATAATTACACATATTGTAAGTGGGAACAAATATGTTTTGTTTCGTTGTCAAAGCTGTTTGATGGTTTAATAATTTACGTCATTATGATATTACGACAGTTTCGCTGTGCCTTTAGTAAAGTTATATAAGCTATACATTGAATCTTAATTAGAATGAATCAAATAAATATTCCTGGACATTTAATACAACGCCATCTAGTCTCAAACTAGTCAGCTTGTGCCATGGAAACTAGATAACTGATAGACATACTGAAACATATTTTTTTTGTAAATACATAATACTATAGATAAATTAACACCCAGACAGTAGAAACAAACATAATTTTCCACTCGTGGGGTTGGAACCCACACCTTCCGGCTCAATAGACCATTGTTGTATCCACTGCGCCAATAGGGTCGATTTCAGCATTGAAAGTGTATTTGTAGATAGAACTTTGTTTTTTAAGTCCAAATTAAATAAAAAATTGCCTCATAGTAAATTGAATTACAAAAAATATTTAAAATTGAATGTCAATACATATATATATATATTTACACTTAAGAGGAATATTAAGTTTATATTTTTGACATGTATGGAATAAGGTTGGATTTAGGCTTTCCAGCGCGTGCCTATACTAAATTTTGTGAATGTCTGTTTGTCTACAAATTTCACAAAAGCTCAAAATCAGATAGAATAGTTATTTTTGATTTACGTTAGTTGTAACTGAGGGAATACATTCAGTTAAGTATTTTCAGAGATATGGGTAAAATTAAAGAAACTACCTAAGGTTTGAGTGATGAAGTTATATTTTGGGAAAGGGTTATTTTCAGACACACATAGATTTACATAGACCGAAGTCACTAGAGTAACGGACTAAAGAGAATGCATTTTATATAAACTTGTCATTATATATAAGGTTTAGGGGGCCAGAGTATCTCATCACTTAGTTCTTTCCCTGAGGGTTTGGTCCCCGGGGGCCTGTTCTGGTGCTAAATGACGGTGTTGGCCCCTGTTTGAACTTGTTAATATAACGCTGCTTAGATTACCAACTTAAAGTATTGTTGCAAACCTTGAAACAGTTAATGGAATTTAGTTTTTGAATTCAATCAATTACAAATAAGAATTTTAAAAAATATTGTCTCCTCTAGAATAAAACATTTATTTAAAAATAATATCGAAAATCTTGTTGGAAAAGATTGTACTGTTTAGTACAAGACTGTAAAGTTTTTGGTATAATTAATAAATAATAAAACAGATATAGGTACTTATATGTAAATGTAGAAACGTTCAAATTCATAAAATCAGTAACTAGTATTAATTAAAAAGAGTAACTATCTAGTTTCTTGCCGGTATCTTCTCGATAGAAGCGACTTTCCGAACCGGTGGTAACTAAAAAATGACTATTCATAAGTACTTTGTAAAAAGTTTACATGAATGAAAATATTTTCTATTCTATTCTATTCTAATTAAACTTTACAGAAACATCTTTTCAAATTATGTTTCAATTCGTAACCTACTTAATGTAAAGAAAAGTTTCAAATTAAACAGAAATGTACAGTACACTATACCATATTTAAAAGTATATCTATTAAATATTCAAAATATACATTCATAAGATTTCATAATCATAGATCCCCAAAATATTTAAGACGGTTCGCCCCACGGTTTTAAAAAGGCGTCTCAAATCGATCAAGAAGGTCCGTACCCCTTGGGTGAATTGGGTGTGAAATATTCGGCCCCCCCACCCCCCGGAAAGCTATAATGTTATTACCAGGCCATTATATTGTCGCGCTTGGCTGCCCGCGCTCCTAATATCTTCTTGTTTATTGTACACTTTTCTAAATTAGATTTTGTTGGGATTTGTTTTTCTTTAAAGCATTTTTGTGGTCTGTTTTGTATTAGTTTATTTCAAATATTATACAAGGTCAGCGGGTGGAGTGGTTTCTTGTTGAATTGAATATCCGAAATTTGTACCTAATTCTTTACAGTAGTTCCTAATCGCAACTAAATGATTGGTTATTAATTTAAAATTTTGTTGAAACTTTTGTTGTTTTTTATTTCTCTCTAATTCTCTCTCTCTAATTTGAGAATGTTTATCTTTTAATGTTTATAATATCTACCCTATCTGTCCTAAATCCACTTTTTGTGTTGTCTATTTAATGTTGTATTTGCTTGTACACAATAAAGAATATTCATTTCATTTTATCTAAAAATTGTGTTTTGGTCAATGAATGAGAGTGTCAAAATCCCTTGTTACTCCTCTTTGTTTGCATCATCATTCCTATTCTTATCCTCTTAGAACTAAGCACTAACAAACGTACCATATTTTTTGGTATGTGTGTATGTGCGACAGTGATCATCAAGTTGCCGCAAATCCTTAGCTGCCCCCACATAAATAATGAACATGTAATTGAAACCCGCAATACAGAACATTTCCACCGTGCGATTCCGCGAATATAGATTTATTTGAGTTGAATAGTGGCCAGCGAGGGTAGATGTAAATTTTAATTGGCACTCGGCGTCTCGGCGGCGCGCACAAAGGGCGATGCCTCGCTAATTAGTTGCCAATTATTCACGTGCTGAATTATCAACTTCTATTATGTGATTATTTGATAATTGATACGTTTTCAAAGTCATTATTTGAGGTTATAATTGATTACACATTATGAAAGAGAGAGATATAAAACAGAGTAGGATAGAAATTGGCGACTGCACCTTATACAAATTATTTATGCTGTTTACAAGTCGTGGCTTCCTAAATGATGAGCTTAAAATATAATATCCAATTAAATTAGATATTTTTGTGGCCTTGTAACGTGAAATTATTTTACATTATGCATATGAAGTTTGATCGGATTGATGTTACTTAATTCAGCATGTTTTTAACAGGAACTAATCCAAACTTGTATATAACCCAGACATTCATGACAAGGCTTTTCAAAAGAATATGTTTATAATTGATATGGTCCTGTTTTAGTAAATCAAGTTTAATTATACAAAATAAAAATCGTAAATATTATATGTAATCCGATAGTTACTCTAAAAAATGGTTTCAACGATTGATTTTTTCTGTCCCTATATGAATATGCAGTTTTCCTATTAAAAACAACTTATACCAATTTATTCCCAGCGAAGCTTGTATATACATTTGAAATATATGAAACCTCCACAAGATTCATTCAATTCTAGAGAGGTGTCGACTTTCAATTGTAAATTTTCTCAAGGACTGCTCCCCGTACACGCACATACATGTTTACTTGTAAATTATTCATCGTCTGTCTGCCTTTGTGGGCTGGATCCAGGTCTAATAAGCTAAAGCCGGAGTCTGGGTGGATGCGACGCGATTGATGTAGGAATAAAGCTTGTAATCGTGATATTTTCAATGTATTTTATGTTTCGTCACATGTAAATTTGTACTTCTGTCCTCCACTTATTAAATCTTATATGACATTTCTGAAGGTTCTCAAGACATCTATGCCAAGACACAGGCTTTGCCTAGTTTGAAGTGTATTGTAATGTGGATATTAGTTATAAAGATAGCGTATGTAATGATTTTAAATAAATAAATTTTCGGTTATTTTGTAAACAAACCTTCTCTGCTCTATTTCGTCTTAATAATCGTCGAAAGCACATTCCTTATTCACTCTATTTTATTTTAGGATTATTAGAGTAATCGCGATTTTTTTTCTTCACGGACGACAATAATTTAACATGGAATTTAATACAATATAATAGTCTCTACTTTCCTTACTCTTTTCTAAACTTGCCACTAGATGGCGCTAGGAGTATTTATTAATGCTAATTGATTGTTACTTGAACAATCAAATACGAGATTATAATAAGCGGAATGTATGAGATTACTGTATTTTCACAATTATTTAAAATTTTTATTCTTTATGAGTATTACAATTTTTGAATAACAACTAATACCTCAGTCGTGAAATTCCTGAAAAAAAGATACCTCAAAAAATATTTATAATCCTTGCCAAGCCAAAATGGGCACTTCTAAACCGAAGCATCTACAAATTCCAAAAGGTCCTCATAAGTATAGTAATGTCGTATCGCGTCCGCCCCGAATTCGCCTCGCATCCTGACGGTGTAATGAGGCACTCACGCCTCGATTATAATTGCTAATGAGGCTGTATTGCCAAACGCCTTGGAGCAAACCAAACACGAACTTATTGGTTCGTAATAAGGTCTATTGTCCTGTGACAGGCTCGTTACTCGATCAAGGGAAGACGCTAATCGTAAAATATGATTGTTGACGTCACTGAATTAATATAATTATCTCATCTTCTTTATAGTTTAACAGACGAGTGCTCAAAGTAGATTTTATTGTAAGTTTTTGCTTTGGTCTGGAAAATTGTTGAGGAAATCTTTCAAAGATGAAGGGAAAAATTTTCATATTAAAATGTATAGCTACGTTTGGGTAACTTAGGAAAGATTGTGCGATTTATGTCCTAACCTTATGACATAATTTTATTTGGAAAACTGTAAGTTAGAAAAACTTCCTTAAGCATTCCAAGAAGCACATTCTAGACAGTTTCACAACGAACAAAAATATACCTGAAACTTATTTTCTGTTAATTTCCTAGATCTCAGTAATTAGGTACTAAAATTCTGAATTACCTATCTGATAAATTACAAATTAATTGGCGTGTATCAGATCTAGAGGAATTTATGTTTTATCCATTGGTATTTTTCGAAAATATTTTCAGAAAACAAATTGTAATCGTTACTGAACGCCTAGAATTATAAAAAAAATATTTGAATTTTTAACCCATAGGCTATATAGATTTATTTTTTCGTTAACCTTTAGTTTGTAAACAGAAACATTCAAATACGATTAAACTTTTTAGTAATTGAAGGTTTATAGATCAGATAGTGACTTAAATCATGCCTTAATTTTATATCTTCGCAAAAGAAGAACTGAAGAAGGGAAGACGTCTGTAAATAATAATCTACTTAAAAAAAAATATTAATCATCATTCTTGCAAAAAATATTTAATCCTTCTCGAATGAAATTATACGAATCAAATTAAAATATTTTGACTTATGACTAATTTTAGTCGGGCTGAAGGTATGATTAAGTCAATGGCTGAAAATTTTCATGTGTGTAATATAAAATTTTCATTTGTAAATATTTCTACTCTATTTCAATATTTTCTAAAAATGTTTTATAGAAATGCAGTTCTAAGGAACTACAACTAAATTTTTCATAAAGATGCTAAATTTATAATATTCTCATATATATTGCACTAATATCGGAACCTTAGTCCTAACTAGAAATACCACCTACAGTTATCATGGGAAAATAACTATTTTATTATTACATGCATAGATATTCTACAATAATTTATTAACAAAACAATTTAAAACATTTATTAATTCAATCATATAAAAGTTATTAAGATTATTATATGAGAAAATATTAAAATTCAGAATCATATTTCGTACCAGAATAGATGCATAGACCTCATTGCTGTAGAATGTAGAATGTCACGATAATTTCTGTTACTTTTTCACTTTCTAATAGACGAACTAGAGATTTAAGTATACAGGCCTTAAATATAACTCATTGTTGTTTCATTTGTATAAAAATATAATTTATTTCCAATAAATTACAAATTAATTGGCGTGTTTCTGAGCGTGCGAATCGGCAGATGCCAGCGAAATGGATCGCCTTTCGAGGACAATTTAGTATATTTGCCTGACACTTGTTTCTCGGTTTGCTTAGTATATCACTTACACAGCTAGGGGAGATTGTTTGCACACAATTTTGCTTATTAGCACGTTTTTAGAAACGCTTAGTTTGGGACTCGATTCACGCAAAGTTCCTCGAGCACCGAGTCGAGATCTGTCGACAAATATTAGTAATTTAAATCAGTTGATTGGAAAATTCGCTTGATTTTAGTATTCTTGACTAATTGGCAAATAGAAAAATGTTCGGTTCAAGTAGGGTTGTTAAATAAAAGTTCAAGTAATTCAATCCAAAAAGTGCTACGCGCGTAGAGGTAGCCTGTCGTAGTTCCGACGTAGATCTTTGCAAATTTCCTTAAAATATTGATAAAATAAAAATCATTATTATTAATTTATTGATATACACTTAGGAACATGAGTATTAATTTGTTTGAAAGCTTGAACGATTGGGATCAACCATTTATTTGTTAAATTACAATTACGCTCCTTATCCGTTATAAACATGTGGTAAGAAGAAGTGTTCTAGGTATTGGGATTGTTGTAGGCCTTGCAATAGATAGGATAATTAAATAAATCTTATATTTTAAAGTTGTTAATATCAAGAAGAGAATTGACACGCCACTTTCTATGAATATTCTCAAAAAGATATTAAATTATTTGGTCTTCACCGACTATGAATTAAATTAAGTTGATCGTAAACTTTTAAGGTAAAGGTCTTCTGTACTTTTATTATATTTCTGCACTTAAAAAGGCGTTAAGTCCCATTTACAAAGACGATTTCTAAATTAGAATTTACTTTTAGCTAAATTGACATTTATTTACAAATTAAAGGGTGACATTATTGAAAGTTTAAAACATATTTTGAAATCAAGTACTCAATCGTTCATAAAAATTATATTGCTTGAAGTTCTTCACTGTAAAGTATCTGCAAAAATAATACTTAATATATGCCAAGTTAAGATAAACTTTTATTATAACTCAGAAACATCATTTGTAACCTTTTATTAAGATACTATTACAAATCAATATAGTCTTGAAAATTATTTAAGTCACCTGCTGTCAAACAACTATGTAGCACCAGAAAATACACATATTTTTAACTGGCATTGAGAGAGCGAAAAGGTTTGGATAAAATTGGATGAGAAGACGTTAGAAATGTTTAAGGATCCTATGGCGCTTGAACGAAGTAAATTTCATTGAAAATGAAGCATATAGGTGCTACTCGAATTAAGAAGTCATCTTTAATTAGAACATTATTATTATAAGACCGAATCATCTCCATATCCAATGTTGTATTCCAGAATGTCTGCGATTCTAATGTTATTATTGACAACCCTGATGATTCACGTCAAGCATAGCAAAAGACAAGATGACGCTAAACGAAAGTAAATCAATTTTACAAGAAGCCAAGCCAATTTTACAAATACCATCTTTGTGGAAATAATTCAAGGTAGACACATAATTTTTAAAACACTCATGAAGACAACTGTCACCTCAGTCACCCGTGACCACGCTCGCTGTAAAGTGCTCGACAGGTCGGGTTAATAATAATGTAACATAATCTATACATATAATAAAATCGTAGACTAGCCGTGTCTGTACATTTCATATTTTCAAGAAAAAATTAGTGTTTTGTGTTTCATTTATGATTCTAAACTCAAAATAATGATTTTGAGAATTTTTGTCTGTTTGTCGGTTTGTCTGTTTGTCTGTTTGTCTGTTTGTCGGGCGTTTGTACGCAGTCAACTTCGAAACGGCTTAACCAATTTAAATACGGTTTTCGATTATGTATTACGGCTAGCCCCCCGGAGGTTTTAGTGTTTGTTTCATTCAAATCGGCTAACAAATAAAAAAGATATGAGGGTTCAAAGTGATCCATCAAAACACATCATCAATGCGTGTAGGTACATTAAATTTAATCTTTTAGGTGTTATTTAAAGCATTTTTTATTGATAAATGTAGCCTTATCAAAAATCTCGAAAGTAGATTACTATAACGGCGGCTAATCACAACAAAGACTAACCAACACGCAGAAGATATTGTTTGCGTCCTCAAGCAAATATGTGTTAAATCCGTGGAAACATCAACTCTTTTATTCTGAGAGTACACGACAGATTTCCAAAATTTCAATATTTTGCAAAAAAATCAAAATAGAATTATTAGAATTATATAAAACTGTACAGTGACACTTTTGTTATGTTTAATGTAGGATATACTTCGAACTTAAACCTTTGACTAGATATATTTTTACAAACGTACGTTTCTAAATCTTAAAAATATAATATCTTGTCATACCACCGAAAATCCACAAAGTACAGAAATTTGTAGTCCACGCGGGCGAAGCCGCGGGCGGAAAGCTAGTGTATAATAAACCGCGTTTCAAATCCTTTAAAAGTATTTTATTTGACCCTAATGAGGTAAAAGTAGAGGATTCCTTGCTTACAACTTTCGTTTACAAGCTAAGATTTTAGGGAAATCTTAATTGCCGGCAAAAACTGCAAAATCAAACGGCGCCGAACAAAATCCGATCCAACCATACTTGTTATTGTTACAAAACCACTTAGCTGAGACAACATCACGCCTTAGAAACCCGACACCACCCCTGAACACACACAAAAATGTACCCTATATTCACGAAATATAGTTGAATTTGTATCAGCAATTAGACAGACTTACAAATGTTACAGTAACAGATAACCTTGTGGTTAATAATGTATTATTAACTAAGTGTGGAAAGCGTCATGTTGACACTTTGAACGGAACCGTTTTTTTGGTGACACTTTTTATTTATAGAGCCAATGTATCGGAATATTTTTGGAATTTGTATCTTTTAAATAGAGTGAACATGTTTAGGTCTCGGGGTTTTGAGGATTTTACGTGGGAATAAATTTCAGCCAATGTTTCTGAGAATGTAAAGACCGAAACCGTTTCAAGAAAAATTTTATTTCTTGGAAAAGATATAATGCTCTATTTAAAATTAATGTTTTATAATACAATTTTCTATTCAAAATTGTTATTATTTTCCTGAGTCGGATATAATATAATATTATGGTGGCACAATTGTACTTTACAAAAACTATAACATTTCTCTAATGCTGTTAAATATCAATCTATATTGTTTGAATTATTTCTATGTTCGATATACTATTGACGATTTGAAATTATATATTATTTGATCCCTATAATATAATTAATTACATGAGTATTTAAATCCAACATTGTTTGCATATGTGGCGCCGAGACGGTCAACAACCTCACAAAGATATAGCTTCACACAACTATTCGTCTTGTTCTTAACTCGTAATTCAATTTTTAATATATTTATTTCCATCTTTAAATGCTTAAATGTTGAGAAAGAAAAATCTTACAGATTAAAAATAAGTATTTTTTGGCATTGATGTTTAAATATGTTGTTCTTTGACTGAGATTTTTCGAAGTTAAAGATTGCCTTTAAAACCCTATTTTTGTATAGTTTTATTTAAGACACTGAACGATTTTTTTTAATTTAGAAAATAATAATTTCAATTATTATAACTTTAAATTAATTTTTGTTATCAAAAAAATTATGCGAATTTGATTAGTGATGTGCAATGATATTTCATGTAGCACCTAAAAGTGAGTACAAAGTGGGCTACAGCGCGAATGGGGCACTCCAACTTAAATTAATTAAAACTAATTCACCTCTCACTGGCTCGTTAATGAACACTGTGCTTTATACAAATTTATACAATATATTTGTACATAATTTGTGAATTATAAGTATTACTAATTCTATATTTCATCTACATTTTTTGTTTATGGTCTCTCGTTCGTTGTCTTTATGTTTTATATATAAACAGGTATAATTATATAAATAGCTCTGACACCATAATTTCCAAATTAAAAATGGCGTCTTTCTAAACAATAGCAACCGAAACGAGCATCGGGTTTCATTGTTTTAGGAACAATAAAAAGCGCGGCCATGTTGTTGGAAATGTCAATTCTGAATTCCTCCCCGCGGCGCTCCAAATATGAAATTCCCGCGTAGAAATGGCGGCAATTTTTTTACAAATGGCTGCCGAGCCCTCGCTAGTCAGGTTGCTTTTCATAAACCACACAAGGGTTGCAAAACACACGTGAAATAAGCCTAGACATTCCAGAATATTCTGGCGCGAATCGATGCGTGCGGAATACTGAATCTCTGCGAGCCTTCCCATGCGTTACAAACTGAAAAATGTATTTACTGCAATACATACATACTTCGCAGTTTAAAAATAACGTTGTATTGTAAGCTATATCAGAACCTAATGACGTAATTTGAGTACCGGAACTATAACCTCTAATTTGCTTCCAACAGTATCCTCACATCCCACCTAAGCGAATTGCCTCTAAAAACAGTGTATTTAGGGAGAAGCGGCTTTATGTGGATCAAATCAGGGTTCAATATCGGAAGTGAGGGTTTGATTTATGATATTGGCTCGGAGCCTGCGCCGTGACGTTTGGCGTTTGGCGTATTAGTAAGACAAAGGGGCGAGGGGTGAGGCGCAGCGGGGCGCGGGGCGCGGGGCGCGGGGCGCGGGGTGGGGAGGCAGCGGGGTGCCTCACTCCCTTAACCACCTCCAGCCACTTTCCTAAATCAGTGCCGTGTATTGTTCAGTATTAGTTCCTGGATAGGAATCCACTCCGGCTTATATTAAGTATGTGTAGGTTTGTCATTAAGGAGGCGGATAGCACGGCTGGAAGCAGACTGAATATTTATTTCGATTTATACTGAATAATGGTACCTATATAGGCATAACCAAAAATAGATGAAATTAAGCCTTGTATCGTTTTACAACGTTTATTTAATTTATAAAAAACATATAGTTTTAAATAGTTTAGGTCCCACGTGAGTAGAGTACTGTTCAATATTTTTGCACGTAAAGGTGTCAGACCTGCGCATGACCTCCGAAATCGGGTCTGATTTATTTTCTGGCATCAGCCCATAAAAGTGGACGATTTGAATCTAAAGTGACATTAATATTATGAAGCTACGAGTATAACATCTCCTGCACAATTGCGTTATTTGTATTGAAATTGACCGCCGTAACTCGATCTGAACATTATGGCAAATAATTGAAAGAAAAATGCCAAACCAATTTATTTAGAACTTATTCAATAGGATTAGACAATCCTTAAAGTAGACACTTTATTACTTATAATACTAACCTTACCAAATATTTGTTCATGAGCAATGTTTATTTTTAAATAAATATATTTAAAAATCGAGAAATGGTAAGATAGTTCTCTACCAATGAAAAAAATTATATTTAAATTTGACTTTGGTTTTAAAATGCCATTTAGTAATTATAACAACAAAGCACTCCAAATACTACAATAAATACTTACCTTCATTAAGGGACAAAATATTTTAAAACAAATCAAATTGCAAAACAAACATTTTAAATATTTCCAAATAAGCAATCTAAGCTTAATGATAATCTTCCAACCATTTATTACCTCAAATAGCTTAAATAATTAAATTCCATTTATTACCTCAAATAGCTTAAAATATAAATTGTATAATTAAATTAATTTAATGATAATAAAAATATTTGACTGACCTGAGAGGTGCGTCTGCGTAGGGCTGTAGGGCGACTTGATTTGCGGGAAGCCTGTAAGAGTGGCAGAATTACCTGTTACTTGCTAAGGAATCTCAATTTATACTAACATTATTGGTGACTTACAAACAAGTTAATAAAATATTTGCATAAGTTTGAACGAATATTTCGTTGTCTCAATTTTGACTAATACCTATTCATTTGGATCTTTGTAATTTTATTTCAGGTTATACTCAATAAAAGCCTTTATAAGTTCTATTAAATACAATGAAAAGAAAAATTATTAGGTATAAGTGATTAGACAATAGACATCTAAGAATAGTGTTTGTTCTTTTTCTTATTTATAGACACTAATCTAATGGAAATTAATTAATCTTATGAAATTAGTTATATTAGCAATACAAATCATTAAATAACTTGAATCTGAATTAAAAATACAACCTTAACTAGACAAATATGTACGTTGATATTATATAATATAATGTCTGTCAAATTGGTTCCATAAAAATATTCTTCTGTCAACTTAAACGAAATACCAAACCTCCGAAGCCAAAAACAAAAATCAAAATAAAATATTTTTCCTTATTCACACACAAAATAATTCAATTTATTCATCTGTAGGCAACAATTAACAAGAGGAAATAATTAATCTGGCCGACGTAGGCAATGCAATGTCATGCGTAAAATGTTATTTGTTTTTCATTGTAACATTTCATATTTTATTTTTTATCAATTCCCGCTTTTTATTTCATAATCATTTCATTTAAAATCCTTCCCTCTTTCATAAACTCCTTCCTTTAAACCGAGAGTACCTTTTATATTTATTGGTAGATACACTTTTTTTACGCCTACAGCTTCAAAGACTACTTATAAGCTACTTATAAGCTATATACAGATAGCTTTGTATTAGGATTCTGTCCCTCATATTAATATTTAAGGATAAGTTTGAGCCCCATATTTTAGCTACAGTCTAACACTTCTCATTTATCAAAAGATTTTTTTAAGTTTTTTTAGCATCTTTATTAGCTTTCTTGTTAAAGAATAATGTTTAGATTTGACATCCACAAATACCATTATTCTTATAAAGTCTCTGCATACAGCTAAGTAGATTGACAATTATTTAAAAATTTAATTCATAAACTAGCTTGGAGCTTAGTATCTACAATTTGTTGCCGTCGTTGATTTTGTAATGCGTTTTATATTTTATTAAATAAATACAAGTGTCTACGACTAAATTAATTAATGCGTAATTGCGTCGTTTCATTTTAATTTATTATTGAATCGCATTATACAGCTAACAGTTATAACTAGCTTGTAAGAACTCATTAAAGTTACAATACTGCAAATAATAATTCCTACATCTGAGTATTGGTATTCTTTTACATTATATTTTTTCTCTTTCTTTTCAGATAATTCTAATGCTTCAGGAGTTACCGGTGTTCGTGGGCTTTTAAAGACAATTTTCAGTTTAAGTATACTTTATGTATCTTTATGTTATTCATTTTAGTGGTAAAGGATGATAACAATATTTGCCTTAAGCCTAATTAATCTTCCCAAAGAAGTGATACATACAGCATCACCAACGATATTATCTTGATATGATTGCAATATTTATACATTACTAGTTTTTATCTTAAGAAATAGTCTTGTTCTTCTCCGTCCTCAGAATAATGAAAAAATTTGTTGAGTGAATAAAACATTAACAAACAAATAAACTTACTTTCGCATTTGTATAATTTAGACTCAAAGTCAAAGTCATAATGTTTATTTTCCAAATCGGCCTCTTCCAAGGCGCTTTTAGATTTATTAATTGTAAAAAAGAAAAAAAAAATTAAGATTTATTAGTCATAGAACCCGACTATAAGCGAATTGCTTGACCCAAAAAAAAACAGATTCGCCAAAGGCGTTGCTATCAGAATCGTCTTTAAGCCTCCCCATTGTCAGATGGCACATTGCGTAGAGCTGGATCAAGTTTCCGATAAAAAAACCGCACAATAAATCGAATTTAGACCGCGTTAGCTAAACAAAGGTACTTTTTTGGCTCACAAAGAAGGTTAAACGCTTCCTCAATTACGTGGAAAATGTATGCATTGTCTGATTGTTTGAGTCGAAGAAATTTAATAGTTTGGAAAATATAACGTAACATGTTTGTGTGGTGTGGGCTTACGTAGCTTGAAGTAAAGAAACTACGGTCTAGTATAGTATTATATTATCTGTGCTACGGTTATTTAGAGTAGTGAAATATCAAATTTGTTTATTTTTATTTGTTTTGGTTTGTGCCATTTTTAACGCTTTCTTTCAGACAATAATTGATCTCTGTGTTGTGATAAATAAATGTCTGTATTTCTTAATCTAGGAATATTATCCGTTCATGAAATAAAACTGTATTTATTCAGCATTCGCTAGTTCTAGTCATTTTTCCCACAGCTTTAGAGCACTTTTTATTTTTAAATCTTTGCATCTTTATTCATAAATTGGGTAGTTTCCTTTGAAGCACTAATATCTGCCGTCACCGATTTTGGCGTTGTTGGCCCGTCAACTGAGACTAGCCATCTGCGCAGGAGATATTATAGTGCACAAGTGTACGCGCAGGAGTACTCTCTACTCCTTTATTTTCATAGCCGGATGGGACGGTAGACCGACACGACCGGAGAGAGATCAGGCGCAAGACCGGCTTTACGTGCTCTCCGAGACACGGGGGTGTACCAACACTGCTAACTTCTTGACTGTTATCTAGTTTTTTGTCAGAAAATCTCAGCAACATTGAAACAATATTTTATTTTTCTTTATGAGAAATCAAAACAGTTACACACTATATATTTATACAGTAGTTGTAAATATCAGTCTTGCAATTGCGTTAGCAACATATTATAAGTGTAATTCATGCAGCTGACACGTTCCCGAGGTGACAATGGTCTGGTGTCGGGTTCCAGGCTCTCGTGGTAATGAGGAGTTGACTCTTGGAGATCACTCATACTAAGTGATGAAGCTATTGATAAATATATGAAAAAGTTGACATCATCATGGGCGTAATTTAGAATAAATAGCTAAACAATTCTGATGTGCAAACCTTTCTTGTTTGCACTTACTAAAATATACTTGGTGGTTTTACGTGATACAAAAAATATGAATGAATAGTCATTTTTTATCTACATAAACAAACGTCCTTTCCATACAATTGCAAGTCAGTCGACAGACATTTTTAAAATTATCATATCAAAAGTAAAAAAAAAAATTAATTATGGCAGTTGCTTCATATAGCAAAATATACAGCACACTGAAAGTTTTCGTTATTGAAAGGAACTGGCAGTAGAATCATGCAACATGATTAATGACGCCCGAATTCTAATTCACCGTCATGCTAAATCTCTCTAATTGTGAGGTTTAATCATATTTTATGACACTAATTTAATTATTCCATCATTTAATCAATCTAAGTTCTGTACAGTATTGATCGAAGATATTTTTGAATAAAACAAATTAAAAGTCTGCTAAATTATCACAAGCAATCGGAAAGAATTATTCAAATATAGTCAGACGTTTTGAAGATTAGCACGTTTGAACAAACTTTTTGGCTGAATATAATACTAGTTTTGAATCTCGTATTGTCATTTCCGACAACCCGTTATGGGTTTAGTTAGACTTACTATTATTTTAAATGTTAAATTTATGTTGTTAAATATTCGATCATTTATCACATAGGAGCGGACGAATCAATCAGTATGTCTTTAGACTGGATTGAAGCTTACACTAAATGAATGACGTGTCTAACTATTCCTCCATACCTGCTTACATAGCCTTAATTATCGATCTATTGTTTTGTATCGGGTGTCAAAGGACCGTTTTAATTAACAGAAGTGCCCTCGTGGGGGGCGCGGGATTAACATAACTTGTACATGATCTTTATTCCCGTACATGTAGGGACTTCCTTATCGTATAATGATTAGAATATTGGAAGTGAACTACGGGTACAATAAAATTTGTAGACTTATTCCATTCTTTATGAGTAAGAATGAATCGTGTGGAATGTCGTTAGACGCTGATGTTACGACGTGATTTTTAATAATAATATACCGACTATAGCTATGTATTCTATGTTTTTTTAAATTATTGTCTCTACATCTCTACTTTTTGCTCTCATCCTTCAGATTTCATCTTAAAAACATATCTTATGAATATTTGAAGTGAATGAAATATATTATATTTTATTATGCGATATTTAAAGTTTAAATTAATTAAAAAAACCCTGAAGTTACAAAAGTAACTCTAGGGTAAACAGCATACAAACAAAAAAAATATCATCGGGAATATGACATTACTTTACATTGGTAAAATTTCAATAAAGTGACCTTTAAGAAATTAAAAAAAAATGATAAAAACCCACATTTCAGAAAGACTCAAGATTTTGATGACTCCCGAAATCCCACATCACTTTTCTTCATATATTACTTATGATATGTATCTATGTGATAAATAGGCAGCTTATTAATAGTAATTAATAGCTCCCCTGACCGATTTCGGCCATGGTGGCCAATCTATTCTGAGACTAGCCAGCTGCGCAGGAGATATTATAGTGCACAAGTGTACGCGCGAACACAGGTGCACTCTCTATTCCTTTACTCTCATATCCCGTTGGGACGGCAGACCGACACGACCGGAGAGAGATCAGGCGCAGAACCAATGGCTTTATGTGCTCTCCGAGGCACGGGGGTGTTCCAACACCGCCAACTTCCAGACTCAGGGCTGTTACTGAATTTCTTCCAATAACTTTTTTTTTGGGATTCAAATCCGAGACCCCTCGATCTGTAGTCAAAGATGCACTAGACCAACGAGGCAGTCAGGCAGCTTATTACACGTGTACGTGCCATCCCCGTGGCTAGCGCCGCCTCCGTAATGAGTATTAGCAAGGCTCGGTTACTTGTTACCGTTAACGAGTTAACTTCATCGACTTATAATGAACTTCACTTTTTAATAGCTAAAGTTTTAATGTCTTGCTTAAAAGTGGTAAGTTTGCTCGGCTTATGGTTTGATCTGTTTGAACTTTGGGAACGTGTAGGCCTGAAACCTGCGTCAAATTAATGGGGGTTTAAAAGGTCCAGAGTGTGATACATTCCTGCTGCTAACAAGAAATTATTTCGCTGTTATATATACTTCATAGACTGTATGTATTATGTATATCCCACTCTTTTATTGCTGAAGATGATATGCAGCAGAATTACCGTCTGTGGTGACACACGTATTCTATCCCGTTGCTACACGGGGAATAAAAGGAAAGTAAAAATACAAAGATTTAAGGAAAGAGTTGATGAAAGGAAAGGCGAGAAAGACAGAAGAAATTGTGTCAAGAATATGTAATAAGTGTCTTGAATTTGAGCAGTAATAAAGTTAAACTTCAATATCGGACCTTAGTTTTTATCCAGTTAGGTATCTTACTATGATCATATTTGCAAAAAAGTGGAAATTAAAAAAAATGACAACGCAATGTATGAAAGGTGTATAATATGTTATTTTATTTTAAATTTACTATATAGGTTATAACCCCCAGCAAATCTCCTCAAAATGAGTTAATAAGCTTAAAGAATGTGCAATTAATAACATCTGTAATACTCAAGTAATGAAGTTTCGTATTGCGAGGCGAGTCCGCAATAAAATTTCAATTAAATAGAAATGACTTCAAATATAAGCGCTTCTTTGTTAGCGGATTAGCCGCGGAATGCAGGGGCGTAATTGAAATAGCTCAGCGTATTAGACGGTATTACCACCGACCAGCTAACATGACCCCTGCTTTCCTCTACAACATTAATTGTTTTGTTTCTCTTCTGCCCGCTTCGCTCGCGTTCAATTCGGGCTAGAGGTTAATAAATATCCAATTACATAATCGTATTAATTAATTCATTTATAGGCTATCTGTATACGAAATTTTACTTGAATATTTCATACAACATTTCTATTGTAAAATAAAAATTAATTTTTACTAAAAATAATAAATAAACTACATTTTTAATGTAATCACTTTTATTTTTTATTTTCCATTAAATTATCACATGGAATTTGAGGAAATTTTTTTTCAAACAAAAATAAATAAAATGTTTAAAAGTTTTTTTTTAATATTTTGCGATATTTTCATTCTGGTATACATTTTGTAAGGACCACAAGGGGTCAGGCCGCGCTGGTGGGGTGCTGTCTCCACATTCTCTCGGATTACAACTCTAGTGACAGAACGCTTTCAATTAACCAGCCCCCGGATTATATCGGTCATTTATTGCACTCGTGAAATGCGGTTCAAATGTTGTGGCAATTTTAATATAATCTTAATTCGCTTATAATTTGATCAAGAAGTGACATACAGTCTGTATTGTCACTTCTTAATGGAAATGCATTTTATAAAAATAGAATTGAAACTTTTTTTTTACGCTATTTCCACATTCATTAATAAACTTTATTTAATTTACAACCGGTTTTGAACAATCAGGTAGTCTGACCTGAAGATAATTGTTTTGTTTCGCTCATAATTATTTTATATCTATTTTGTAGGCTTGATAGTGTATTCTTAATTATTCGTAGATATATGGTATGTATGTATGGTAACCCATACATACATACCATATATCCAAAAAGGAGACAAAGTTAATTCCATATTAAAAATAACACACACAATTAATATTGACAATAAATAAAAATAGATAGTTTGTGGTGCAGTGCAAGTATTGAATGGGTTAATGGAATGGAAAGCATTTAAATATTTTGAAATCAAAAGAAAATAATATAATATTTGCTAGAAATGTCAATATATTTGTTGAAAATATTTCAAGTGTTTACAATAATTTATTCGTACATACATTTTGCAAAATTATCAAAGTAGGAGTCATTTAAATGTACAAAAATAATAATGAAATTCAGATTATAATACTTAGGGTTATTTATCTTAGGGATCTCAGGGTTGAAGTGTAATAATTTCTTCTAGCAACCAGTGAAATCGGTTCCTTTATTGCACTTTTTGCCACTTCAAACACTTTACACATCCTAAAACCACAGCAAATTTCTTTAAATAGCAAAATTGCCGGTCAATATTTGTGTAACGTCTAAATTTCGGTAGCCTGTGTCAACACAAGTTTCCGGGAATGCAAAAACTTGTCAAAATAATTTAAGCGCCACATCAGTCCTCACCTTGCATAAACAACAGTTCGGAGAAAAATAACAAATTCGGTCTTAAAAAGCACCGCCCATATCCAAGGTTTGAGATTCAATACTTTCTTTTAATCAGTTTCATAATCTTAAGGCTTTAACAGCTCATCAATCAAACGCGATAGTTTGTGAGTAGGTATGTATGTTAGTTACTCTTTTGCGCAACAACTACTGAACCGATTATGATGACTTGGTATACATATAGGTAAGGGGTTCAGAATAACATAATATACTTGTAATCCCGGAGTTGTCACGGGATCAGACGTTATGCGGCTAAATTAATACTTAATAATAATTGTTGTATAGAGCATGGCTATACACTTTTCCTGTAATAAATAAATCAATGAAGACTGTAGGTATTTGTACACCTATAATATAATACATTTTTAATAACATAACGGAAGTTTTTAGCATAATTACTATGTAAAATAACTTCCTACCAATTTTGTCCTGTCATAAAAAATATCAATTGTATCGGAATTATGTGACACAATAGCTAACCCTTCACAGCGCACAAAAGAATTATAATAATATTGTGACAGGCGCCACACCTCCGGGATTACGCGGGATTACAAAGAACTAGCTGAATAGTATTACACGAGTAATTGTATCTTAAGTATTGCCTTAGTATTTTTTCTTTGAGAGGTCGCGATGGGATTTTTAGACTAGTTAATTTAGCGATTAACCTCGGAATGAGAGTTAATAAGCTAAATATTTGTATATGCCTTTATTTTGGCGTTTTAAAAGCTCATATAATGCGTGTTTGCATCGGAAGTTATACGAGGTCATGAAAATAGTTTTTCGCGATTATCTCAGTTTCAATTGCTCCAATGGTGTTAACATCCATTATATAAATTGTAGAGCATTAAATTTAGAATCAATTTCATATGAATCTTTTTTCATACACTCAATCGTTTTTGAGATAAAGGGCGGTAGCTATTTATATTTCCAAGTTCGTATGCAGTTTTTTTAGTACAAGATTATTTAAAGAATGTCTGACATGCACACATGATGAAGGAAATTAAACAGTTGATTACAAGTAAGATTTATTTTGTAATTTCAATAAGGTTGACACATGTTTGTTAAGCTTTGCGGTTAAATTTTTAAGTAATACATATTTATTTGTATTTCTCTAATCCTAACATGTGTAGGTATACTTATAATATATATAGGTACCTAAACAAAATTTACTTTTTGTGCAGGGGATATTGGGGTAGAAAGGCCCTGTACACTATTACTGACAAAATTAATTAAACAGATTTACGTTAAGCATATGATCTAGCATTTGGCTTTAAAAATTAAGACTTAAAAAATTAACTAAAACAGTTTGGGGACACGCTACTATGCATAATTAAGCTTTTCAAATTAAAATTTGAATACATTTATGGGCGGCGGTGATCACTTCACATCAGGTGAGTGCTGAGTGACCCGCATGCTCCTGTACATGCACGGCTTATAAACGAAAATTATTATTTTGGTATTATATACCTATGTATATTTGCAAGACCTTTTAAAAATATATTTGCATAATTCTAGAAGATGCAACTAAAAACTGAATTTTACTCAGAATATTTCAAATATGTATTTGATTGATTATAATTCAATGTCAAATTACGAAGAATAAGTTGTTATAAAAAAAAAAACAGTACTTCACGAGCATTTCAATAGAATAAAGCGCACATCGCTTTAAAATCTTTCCTAGTTTTAAAATATCTAGGATATGAAATGGAGAACGTTCGTCATATTCTTTTGAAAAGTAAAATAAATATTTTGAAAACAATCTAGATGTGTCTTCGTCTACCGCCCTCGGCTATACTTGGCCAAATCATTGTGTGCTACTGCATCCGAAAATGAACCTTATACCACATTCGCAAAGTCGAAAATCGCATGAGCAATGACGAGTAAGCCGTCGCGTTATGACTAGTAAACAAAGCGTTTTGAATTTTATGCAAATAGCTTTTAGGTTTTAATTTGAGTGGGAAAGTCGTAAGGAAAGCATGAGCTAGTGTTGGGATTCGAACTTTCGACTGTGCTCATGCAGTTCTAAGTTACATTCGTTATCAGTTTTAGTTTAACCATTTAACATAATCAACTTAATTAGTTAAACTTATCCTTTTACTTGGTCCACTTTAAGAAGGAAAGAAAAGCATATTTTGGTCCACAGCATGCAAAAGTCCCGTTCACAAAACATCAAACCCATACGAGCGAAATGTTGCTGAATCATTAGTTGCCTTATTGGAATATGACAATGTTCATAAAAGGTTTTATAACTATCATTATTATTAAACGAAGCCTTGTAACACGCTATTGTATACTAGCCAGGTCTGATCCCGCGGTAAGTCCGAGATAAAAAGGAGCCATGTTATTCTGAATCCTTACCTATACGCATATGCATGCATCATTATCGGTTCAGTGGTTTTTGCGTGAAAGAGTAACAAACACACATACACCCGCACAAACTTTCGCATTCACAATATTAGTAGGATTACTGTATGAAGAATTTTACTTGAAAATACCTCTACATTTTCTAATCTAATTACATGATTCGACGCGATGAGGGAAATAAATCAATTGCTTTCAACTATCGACATGCTTTAACCAGCTAAAGAAGTTATAATAACATCACTATCAAAACGTGGCAGCGCGGGCGCGGGGCGCGGGGCGCGGGGCGGGTTTAATAGCAGGCAGTTAGGGCCCTTTGTCCGACGTGTGAAGTGAGCACTAGGGCACACGGGCCCGCAGCCCGCCACCGCAGCCTGGCCTCCCGCCCCCCGCGTCACCACCCGATCACAACCCCGAGCGGAGGCCTTGCACAAACTTCCACAGGCCAACATACACTGGCCGGCTCAAGTATAAAACGTGTTTATTATGAACCACGTTTCCTGCATTGCATTACGCGATTACCGTTATTGCCACACTAGAGTCTCTGCCCCGGCAATACGGCCGAGTTTCCCCCGCGCGCATTTCTGTTTATATTGCAGATTTTCGCCCGGTGTACGGTACAGTTATTGCATAGGTGTTTCAAGGTGACGCTGCGGGCGATTCCGGGAGGGGACGCTAGTCTAATCCTGGTTGAGTGTTACCCATGTGTTTTGGGAGCCTATTAGAATAACTTATTTATATAATACACTTCCTATACAAGAAATAATGTATCAGTTATTGAATTTGTTTTCGAGTTCAAATCTAAAGTTTTATCAAGAAGATGGATGATTTGACGACCCGATTGGCGCAGCGGATATGGCTATGGTCTATTGCGCTGGAGGGTGCAGGTTCGATCTCCACATGAAAATTCTTGTGTGATGAATATTGTTATCTTTCACTGTCTGAGTGTTAATTTATCTATAGTATATACGTTTTAACAAAAAAATATATATATAAGTATGTCTATCAGTTATCTAGGTTCCATAGTACAAGCTTTGCTTAGTTTGGGATTAAATGGCATAGTATAAAATATTCCTGAATATTATTAATAATATAAGAGGATAGTTCTTAAGACAGTCACTTACTTTTTGTTATTTTTATTGTAGAAAAAAATATTATTTAGCTGGTAGTATTTCCAATAGAGATCAACTATCTCAAAACTAAATTAAAAATTCAATAATACAACTTGATATTTAATTGAATTACTCAATTATTCGTTCAAAAATAACATTACGTTCTAATAAACATATAAATTTTATTTATTTAATAAAGTAAAGCCATAAACTCGAAAAATTTAAAGTAAACATGTAATGGTTATTTTTTAACTAAGATATTTTTCACCCAACACTGTAATAAAAACAAGATGAAATCGTATTAAATTGCAAATTAATTTAATGATAATCTATAGTTGTAAGTTGCATAAATACATTGGTACAAAAGCCGAGCTAATCCCATCTAAACACGAAATAAAACAACTGCATAACAGGCTCGTGTAATAAGCTTCCTTTCTTCCTACATCCTTCAGGCCTTGTTCCAACACAAACAGTCGTTTGTGCCGACTCTCTTGCAGTCTAACACCTACCATTGTTCCTCTAAAAACTAATGAACGCACCTCGCGCTTATTCGAGTACAATCGAGGCCGGGGGGATAACGACGCAACTAGAAAAAAACAACCAATTGCCACTCCGCGCAAACAAACTAGAATGTCTTCATATTTAGTTAGCGTTATCTCGCCTTCTGTATAATTATACGTCAGTGACACGCTCTAAGGTTCAAATTGCAACGTTTCTCCGGGCAATTATTTTTCATGGACACAGTAAAGACGCAGTGGAAGAATGAAATGTGGAGTCTTGTTGTTTCAGAATGGTCGTCGCGCTGAATATACGACAGTTTTCAAACTCCGTTGTAAACTTGGAGGGTATTTTCGTGGTCTTATTGTACGTAAATGGAACAACTTTGTGAGAAATTAGCTGGGTTTTAGAGATGTGAGACAAATAGAGGACAATAGACGGACCTTAAGTTAAACAAATGTTACTCAAGCGTAGGTTTCATTGTACTATATTTCAAGTAGATAAATCCTAACCTGAAGATAACATGTATTACAAATGTATAAATGGATAATCTTAATCAATAATTTCATTTATTTCTGTATAATCACTTCAATAATAAAATCAGAAAATCAGCCAGGCAGTACGATACCATATTTATATGCACACATAAAATTTATATACTTACAATAATATGCATATTTAAAACCTGAAGAAGAAAAATTACTTGAAAATAAGTTTCAATTAGGGAAATGATAAGAATTGAGTGATCAAGACTTTTTGTATTAAAAGTAGTGACAAACGTTCTTTATTTCATATTTCAGTAGCCAATTGTTTACAATACTCTTGAGAATTCAAAAATAAACAATGTGATGTGTGGTGGAATCATGTTTTAAATCCTATTTATCCTCGAATAAATAGCATACTTACATTACATCATCAATTTCAGATATTTGTAATTGGTCCAAGGTAGTATATTACGTTAAAACGTTTATAAAACACGTATATTCTCACCGTTCAAGCTAATAAAAGCACGTTAAAATAAAGTCACGTGTTCAAAAGCTTGTCCGGTAGATGGCGGCGGTGTCACAACTCGCTATTAATATATTAGCGCCGCCGGGAAGCGCTCATTAAACGCATTTCGCTCGTTTATAAGAAAATAGCGAATACGGTGACGGAATTAAGCGATTTCGATAAGGGTGGAGACACAACGGGTTCAAAGGTCTGAGATATCTTTTAATATGTGTGCAAACTTTTAAAGACTACTGATACAAAGAAGGAGAGCCTCACGATAGTGGGGAAAGGTGAGGGATGGAAAAGGAAAGCAGGCCTCCTGAACAGACCTACAACATGGCATGGCAATGCATACAGCAAATTTCTGTTCAATATTAATATGCATTTTTATCCTCTCTTGTTAAATTCCTGTGCTGTTTTCTTATCTTTAATACTTTCCCTTTAGACCCCCTATTTCGATAAGCTAGCAATGCACCTGTGACAACTCTGTTATTGTTGATGTTCATGGATGGTCTACGGTGGTTCTACGGTCAACTTATATCAAAAGAACTGCATGCTCTATTGCCTACTCTGCCATAAAAATGACTATTTGTATCGCGTTACTTGACTTAGACATATTATAATTTCAGAATATGAATATTTTTACCCTTGTGATTGTTTACTACTGTATACGCTATAGGGTAAAAGGGTATTAATTTAAAAATTTATAGGCTATATTTCTTCTCTATTATCTTTCAACCAGAATGTTGAAATTAACTTTATACCCAAAGTTTTAGTTATCACAATGAAATCAAATCAAATCTGTTGTAAAAAAAAAGTAAAAAAAAATCATATCCATAAAATTAGTATAACTTACATTCGCTTTCTTAATAGTGAATTACAATTAAAATGATTTATTACTAACATGTAAAATAAGATGCTACAAAAATATTGTCAATTAAATAATTTCCCATTGTGCTCCCATCCTCACGATTGTCACTAGGTTTGGTTGGCAAGTGAATGCAGGCGCCGCGCCCCCCGCCCGACCAGACCAATCGACGGACGAACATACAACTATGACCTATTTGGAGACGCTCTTGTTCTTACACTTTACATTTTTAATTGCGTTTTTTGAAGCGTAATTACTGTAGATTGTTTTTGGAAAATAATTTGCTGATAAATCTCAAAAACTATTAAATGGTTATTGCTATTTGTTATTGTCACGAATGGTAACAGATTTTGAAACAAATAATACAACATTAGATGAACAAAACGGTGACCTTTAAGCAAAGCAACGATATAAAATTATAACATAGGTATCGTTTGAAGATTAGACATTTTTTAGACTTCAAAAGCTTTCTAATCTAACGATGCAATAAGACAAAATTAATTGCCACGTAGCCGACACTTCCAAAATTGTGTTTAAAAAAACAAAATTCACACCGTAATTAAGGGACAAAAAGCAAACCCTCTAAAGCTGTACATTGTCCTAATGCTAATCCGCGACCCTCACTAATGGAGGTTTTAAGACGAAATTAAGCCATCTTGCCGAAAAACTCCAAGTGGGGTGCCTTTATATTTAGACGCGCGGGAAACGGGATCCACTGACAGGTTTTTTTTTTCAGAGCGCTTTGATTTTGGCGTTCTAGATACTTGCAAATTAACACAAGAAAATTTGAAAATGTATTTATAGTTCAAAATTTGCTATTTAGGTTTTAATTTGATTTATAATGTATGTGCAATTGCGTTATTAAAAATTTAGGAAGCTTTTCATAATCATAAAAATTATTTAATTAAATTTGTTTTATGATAGTTTTAGATTTAGAATAAAATAATTACAAATTGTAAAGTTATTAAATCACTATTGAAGTGTCTTTTAAACATAACCTAATTGCAAATACAGAAAATGGGTCTTTATAATATACAAGTTTAATAGGAATAATATAATATCCAATATACTACATATTTACTTAATTCCATATTCAGATCGTCGGGCATAATGTACGACAATACCGGCTCCGAACAACACAATATTTAATAAAATTACCATAACGATGATACGTTCGCATTAAATAAGTCATTGTAAATAAGCGCCCAATTTATATTCTGCCCCAGGGATATTATCATAATCGCGAGAGGGACGCAAATACCCCCGCCCCCGGGGCAGACAGGGACGCACGATCTGAAAACTTCTGACGACGCTAAAAATTTATTGGAGTTCTTATAATGAGGTTGTATTCCAGTTTGGAAAATTCTTCAAGTAACCCAATGCGATTATAGACTCTAACATCTATACATAAGGTACACAGTCGCGCAGCCCCCGTCTCTTTCAGTGTGTCCAAGAATTCCACGTTTCACTTAATTAATTTTTCATTTAATTAATTCCGTACATAACGTTGTTTTATAAGAAATTATACAAACACAGCTTTATTAAATCAATCATCCATTGAGGTACAAAATTATTAAAATCTTAGTTTATTAATTAATAAATAACTATAATATTGATTAGTTTTCTTTTAGTTAATTTGAAAAAACAAAGCAACTCGAAAAGGCTCCGAAATATCGCCAATTTCAGCGCAAACAAAGAGATGTCATCAAAACACAAAGGTGGAAAGCGCATTGTTCTGACTTATTAGTCAATTCAACAATATCCTAACTGTAGTGCCCTCCGGCGATAGTTTAGGATCACACCTGTCTCGATAACAAACAAACTAGAAAAATTCGCACTATGAGGTCGAGGGTCCTCTACCACCCACAAGCGAATCTAGACTTTAGCGCTCAAAAATAGGGTTTAAATTGGCTGTGGTTTAATTTTGAGGCTAATTAGAAACGGGGGGGTTAGGCTGGGCGGCCCTACAATGTGAACTGTACGCCGTCAGCTGGGAGTCACTCTGAAATGTTTGTTTTATATCTCATAAATAAATCCGATTGTACTGTTTGTTTGTGGTAAATATTTTTGTGAAGTATTGACAAGTCTAAATATGATTTTAAAGCATTGTTATAGCTTTAAACGGCGATGTTTCATACGCCCACAAAGGCAAATGAATAAAAGAAAATATTCAGTTCTAACTTTTCACATACAACTTTGATACATAACTCACTTTTAGTTAAACTCTACATTATCTTAAAAGAAAGACCGATGTTATATAAGATACGTTTCAAGTTCCTGTCACAGCACAACATTAAAATACTCAAATAGATCAATAACTTCCAATACATATAGACAATACATAAGGAATTATTTTTGCATACATACATACGAGAAACAAAAAGACCAGTATTATCACTCCTTAGCTCCTTTGCCTCCCAATAAAATAAAAACATCTTCCTCATTCAAATTCAAAACGCCAAAGCATTTAGAACCGACATCCACATTCTAGAACATTCTAGAATCTCTTCATTGAAACGTCAAAACCTTCGAAGTATTTAATATATTTTGATCTATTAGTAAGTAGTATGATATTTTTCGCATTTTTATTAGCACAAGCGTCGCCAGGCGCGGCCGTAGTGGTGTGAAAGTAGCTATTAAAGTCAGAAGCTTTGTACAAAGGTGTCGAGCCGCGCTCTCCTGCTATTATTGTGTGCTATACCGACGCGACTTTAAATTCGCTTACTTGTGATAACTTTGGCTGGAAATTAATTGGAACTCTTTGTACTATTGTTTTAATATTGATAAGCTTCGGATTTCATTATTGTTTAAAAATGATTGTAATTTTTGCTAAAATTTTATATGGTATTGTCTAAAATTAGATTCTTGATAGTGCATCGTAATTTTCAAACGTGTTTATATCGAGTTTGATTTTGAATATGTTTCAAAGCTTGGTGAATTTAGTACTAATTACTTGTATTAAGACGGTTTATACTCACTGTATTTTAACTCGGTTTAGACTTTAGTACTACTTTAATGAATATAAATGGTTATAATTACGATATTAGCATGTCTTCGGCAATCGATAGAGATAGACGGTGATCTGCATAATGCGGTGATGATCAGTCGATCTCACAACAATGTACAAGGATAGACTACGGCCCTCCCCCCACGCGCGACATAGCGCTCTATGAAAATATCTTTGTGTTCGTAAAACTAATTAATTTTCTTAGAGAAGCGAATTTTTAGACGCGAACTGGACTAGCAATTGTATGTGTGTTAGATAATACCTTCTAAAATGACAATTCGATCTGTCTTGATGGTAAATTTGGAAGAAAACTAGGTGAATAGGTACAATTCTTCTGTTCGAAGAATAGTGAAGTCGTGACTCTCCCACGGTTACGAAGATGGGAGAGTTAATATGAATATACTCAATAGTATATAACGAAAGGTCTTATTCTATGTATTTCAAAGCGAGATACAGCTCTGAGCAAGCGTTTACTCACTAAAGTAATACAATGTTTAAAGGACGTAGATGTAAAATTTATTCAATTATGAACGATTGAGCCATGTAAAGAAAAGTAGCTGTCTCGTAATGTGATGATGCATCGAAATTTCGTGTCATTCCATATCGTGTCGTATCGCATCGCGTCGTGTCGTGTCGTGTCGTGTGTCGCGGTCGCAATATGCGCGCAATGTTTGTGTCGAAACGCGCGGCTAATATCGGCCGGAGCGCTCTTACTTCACACCTCCGCGAATCTCGCTTTGAATAAAGTGCGGTGTGGGTTACAGGCTGAAGAGATTTAGCTTTACCACGCTTACAAATTTCGTATCACGTGAATGATATAACGTGGACCGCGGAAAAAAATGTGTTATACCATCGAATACGGGTGCTATAAATGCAATATTTCGTTCATTTGTTTCTGCTAAGATTACAAGCTTCTCAATTACATCTATGTCTATAATATTAGTAGAATAAGAAAGATAATAGAAAGCAGAATATTCAGGTATTGTCACAAAAGCTATCACTTTAACATCGTCTTAAACCATTCTATCCACAAACTTTTAAGTCCAACAAACATTTAAGCAAATTAAGACTGATCTAACGTAAAAACCTTCCATACTTTTTAGATTAATTAAGCATTGAAATTAATTGAATTTCGCTATCTGCTTATTCCCAAGTCCACCCCACAAACCGGTTCGACAAGGAAGGGTTGGAACACGTGTCCGCGCGTGTGTGTGCGTGCGTGCGTGCGTGCGTGTGTGTGTGTGCGAACCAATAACCGAGTACCCTGGGCTAATGTCGGCGCGCAAGTTAATTCGATAATATAGAATAATTCATTAATTTTATGGCAATTGGTTAATTCTTAAAGTCAGGTAATAAAGTCTGAAATCAAAATTAAGAACATTTTTATGAGGTTGAAACAAATTATAATGTGTATACATTTGGCATGATTCTATATTGCTATATACTTTTTCTTGATAAACCTACCACAACTATAATGATTTTGATGCTTTTGACGCGTTAATTGAGTGTTCAATGACTCATAAACTTGTTAATTTACAAAACTACACTACAAACAATACTTGTGTAAGTGACGTAGTAATACTATGCGAAGGTAACTCAATGTATTGAGTGTAAATATGTATTCCTCAATGCGTTCCAAATGACAAGTCTTTAATTTAAAAACAATAAGATTTAATTAAATGCCAAGCGACAAACCACCACTTAAGAATCGCTCCTGAATAGATTGAGTTCCCTGTGCGAAATCATAGTATCGTTTGTTAGTATTATAAGTTGATAATATGGTTCTTCTTATTTTCTCTCATTTCATCTTCATAACTATGACCTGGTACTCTCTGCTAATAAATTAGACAAAATCATACAATAATTAATCATCAATTCACCAGATTTTTACATGTTCATCCTATCCTACTAATATTATAAATGCAAAGGTTTGTGAGGATGTATGTATTCATGTGTATTTGATTATCTTGTACGCAAAAACTACTGAACCGATTGAGATGACACTTGGTATTCATATAGGTAGGTATCCAGAATACCACAAAGGTTACTTCTCATCACGGAATTTCTATTGGATCAGTAGTTTCATACGTGGGTGAAACGGAGGGGTAAGGCTAGTATTTATTTAATTATTACTGAGATACATCGAAAGATGTAGAGTAAAATAATATAATTTATAAAAATTCCCACTAAATTTTTATTTCAATAACACCACACTTATTTTTTTTGTCTTTTACTTTCTGTGCTCTACGGCTTCACCCATCCTGGAAGCTTAACGCTACATAGGCTATGAAATGTTCTCAGAATTTTCGAACATTTCAGTACTTTCGAAGTCTAAACAAACAACATTTTTCGCTTTATAAATGAATATTCAGGGATTTACCACTACGCCATCTAGTACCAAACCAAGTTAAGCTTGTACTATGGCAACCAGATGGTGATAAATAAATAACTGATAGACAAACTTAAACGACCTTTTTTTTCTAAAAATGCCCCAACCCACCCCGATAGATCATCGCCATATTTACTTCATCAATTAGATCGTCTTTATAATATAAAGATTATTATGACATTTAATAATTTATTGTAAAAACTCGTTCAACCTGTACCATACAAGATGGAAGGTATTATCGATCGGGCGAGGGTAAAATATGGCTATTCGCATACATTAGTCATCGAGAGCTGAGAAGTAGCAATTGCCGAAATCGCTTTGTATCACCTCCTTCAAACACGTATTGAGTTTTTGGAGAATAAAATATACTTAGAGCAAACCTTTAGACTTGTGACTAAACTTGACAAAAATTCCTCAGGTCGAAATCTCAAAGTCTCACTTACACAGTGAATACCTAGTTAAATATCGGAATAGTTTTATGAATGTTTGCTGTGGATCCTAAGATAATTTTCAAATATTGTTTAGTTGATTAAACGATTTAAGATGAAATATATACTGGTGATGTCATGCCTTCAAGTAAAATTTCGTGAAACATCTAGCAATGTTTCCCTACACCCCAGTTAGATATACAAACCAAATTGTAACTGTCAATTACATTTAGGAAAATTTAAGCTTTATTTTTCGTTTGAAAACAGCTATATCATTATAAAAAAAACAACAAGCCGTTCCTTAGCTTAGCTTCACTAATGTCATTCAGTGTAGATGCTCTAATGGTGAATAAAACCTAATCGTGAAATCGGCCCATGAGTTTTTGTGTACAACACTACAAACAAAAACATTTGTTTCCTCTTAAAAATATTAATATAGACTCTACCCAATCCATATAGTGTCAAATCAGCAATTTTTGTAATTATGTGTATTAAAAGCTAGATTGTTAATACACCAAGTTATCAGTTTGAGCTGTGAACACCCCCTCAGGGTCTAATAACCCACTAATGTGTTTGTCTAATTCGTTCCTCCGCGATCGATGAAACCCTACTTACTGACTGAATAGTTTAACTTAAAGGTTCAACTATTTGTGTTTAAAGTCGTTCATTATTAGACGGTCAAAATATGGCCTAACTTGTATTGAGAATATGTTTATATTTGGATAACACCAAAGACGACAAAAATGTTCAATAATTTTTCTAACATTTGCAAATATTAATTGCCTAAATTAAATATTTGTATTGAAACTAAATAATGAAGAAAATCATATATTATTTGATGTATGTTATGTTTTCATATTAACAGTAAAAAGCCTTGCTCATTTGCATGCAAAACCATCTCTTATAATTTTAAATAGATAACAGTAATCATTCATATTTCTAAAATAACTTTTCAGATATAAGTAAAGCTTGCACATGTTAATTATATACGATTTTAGAATACAAATCGCAAAAGTGTAACTTAACGTGAATGTAAAGTGTTTTTTCAATACTCTAGCACAGTTTTATTATACAAACATAAATAATATGTAAGACATGGTAAACGAGGTGTGAGTGAAAGGACTTTTTAATAATAAATAAATAAATAAATAAATAAATAAATAATAGTAAAAATTATGCAGTAAATACATAAATAACGACATGTGTAATTTGTTGATATTTACAGCACATAATATATGACGGTTAATGTACAACAACAAAGATTTCATTAACCATAATTTTATCATTTTGAAGTGAAGCTTCCTAAGCGATGATTTAATAATCTATAACTGAACAAGAACCGTGAATTTTCACAGAAGGAATACACTTCATTTTATGATTGCAAAGAAACAACATATACTTGACATGAAATAGAGAAAATCCTATATCTTGTAGAAAGTTTCGCTTCTATCACGTTCTACACACTCAACATTTGTGTTTTTCTGTCTGCCTACATTGTTAGCCCAATACCTCGTTTACAATACGTTTAATGTAGATATAGGCGTCATATACAGGGTCCTCGGAGGGCGCCGCCACCCTCCCAAATATCTTTGAAATCGATTCGACACTCATTACATCGAGATGAAACAAATACAAATACTCACTTTTCAACATTCCCATCCAATTTTGTTCATGCGATTTCATAAGCCAAAGGATTGACGTTAATTATTTATTTTTCACGTCTGATCAAAGAATTCTGAAGATGCTAAAGAATTTCCACGGGAAAAGGATGAAATAGAAACATACTTGAATTGTACGTTAAAATAAACCCAATGATTAGAACATTCTGTCACTAATTGGTGCGTCTGTCTTTAATGTGTACTTCTATTAAGTACTTATTACTACTACTGCCCACGGCTTCGTTCGCATTAAATTTGGGGCCGATAGATCAATAAAATATCACTTATTCCAGGTAATCTCACAGTATATGAAACCTCATCAAAATCCGTTCTTAGGTTAAGTAGGAATATTATCCTTTTCAAAGAATTAAATAAAATATAAAAATTACCACTAAGGTTCTAACAATGACGGATGTACAGACAAGCCGATAAAAGAGACATAGGTATTCTAGTGTATGTGTAACATGTATAGTAGGCGGATTGGTCTGCAACAATGTCATTATCTACAACCTTTAATACCAACACATACGCTTAGAATTGTAATAAAGCTGGAAAGTCTTCAATGAATCATCTGCTATATTTAAAAGGTGTAACAAATAATATTTCTAATTTTAACATAAATTCTGATTGTATATTTGATGAGATTGGATATAAATCTTTATCATTTGACTTCAAACAATAGCAGTATCTTTTTGAATTGATTTAGAGTGCTTTTCCGTTATTTTGTCATAAGACTAGACGTAGGTAATAAGTATATGTAGACTTAATTGAATATAACTATTAACTACTAGCTGTGTACTAACTGTAGCCCGCGGTTTTATCCGCGTATATTTCCCGTTCCCGTTGAATTTCCGGGGTAAAAGCTGTCCTATGTCCTTTCTCTGATTTCAAACAATCTATACAAAATTTCATCCAAATTGGCTCAGTGGTTTACGCGTGAAGAAGATTGTCCGTCTCTTCTCCACGCCTAAGACCTACTGACAGAGATACTTTCGCATTTAGAATATTAGTATCGATTCATTAGTACTTTGTAAAAAGTTTGCAGGAATAAAAATATTCTATTCCATTCTATACTGTTTCCCCGTCCAAAAAACGTTGATGTTTGTCAGAAGCTCGCATGTAATCGCTGGCTTCAATGTTGCATATTGTCCAACTGCCATAGAGTCCAACATTAGCAATCCTAAATGGTGGACATACACGTTAGGTAATGCACGATGGTTTTAACCTTACATCTGTAACTAACAGGCAAACCCTAGCGCGTATGTAATTGAACTGTACAAGCGTTAATAATATGCATTACCTAACGTGTTACCACCATAAGACAACTCTTTATACTCCACGTTTGTTTCACATTCAATTTCTTCTATTTAAAATAACAAGAGTTCAAACAACTCTTAGCACCTTAACATCTCTCCACTATCAGACCAACGTAAACTAACCTACATACTCTCTCCAAGGTTTAAGACAAAATCCATCTTACATTCTATTAATAGTAACTCCTAATAAAAGCGTGTTAAGATTCCATAAACCCCATCAATAATCGATAGACAAAGGGGCTCGAAAGACGCACACAAAACGGTCTAACCTGACCACTAATTTTGTGAATATCAGCTAACCTATTATCGGGTTGACGGAATCTCGAGGGCTTTATCCAGCCCTTATTGTGAGAAACAAAAGGTATTCTGCGAGGTGTGAGCCGCAGTTATCTTTTCTTCGCAACTGGTTCTTCATAAAGGGTTTTTTGTACTGGTGAGGTGTTTACTAGGCTGCGTGGCTGAATGGTGGTTATAATTAGAACGTTTAGATGTGTTATGAAATGAAGAGAATGGACTACGACAGTGATATTAAGCTATGCGTATCGGATTACGTTTAGGACCTATTTCAAATAAGGCTTCTTGCAAATTCAATATTTGATCAATATTTTAATAGATTTCCTAATTGTTAATGACTGTCTTTTGGGGGAAATAGATTCCAAACATGTTTAAAAGCTCTTTTTAGCAAAAAGGAATGATGATGCGCGTGGGCACAGTGTTTGCGTTTGATTAACATATCCATCTTGTAGAATGAGTCAGACATTGAATCGCTAATTCCTTTTGGATAAGTATTAGTTGTTAACGAAACATAATCAATCATAGAGTTGAGAAAACAATAAGGAATACATTTTATCAAACTTATTAACTAATTTTCGTATGCTACAACTATATCTTTGAGTCTCCTGAGTGGCACGACTTCGGTTAATGATTCTTAGCTAATATTTTTCAATAACGCGTCAGTTCCTTAGTATTCCACCTAAATTCGCTTTTATAAGGTTGGTTTGTAACATAACTGCGTTATTTAGTGTAAGGAGCTTCTGCAACTGGGAAAGTGTTTGTAGATCGATTGATTTCCAGTTTAAGGAGAGATATTTAGCTTCGAGATAAATCCGATGTTAACATGGATATGATTGTGTAGTTATAACAACAGATTTGTTAACATATTTTTTTAAACTATAACCGAAATTATTTTTATGTCTTTTTACAATAAGGAGTTTTCATTTCATTTTCATTCATCGATTAGTTATTTAAGTAGCGTGTCTTGAGTCTTGATTTTTTTTTCTCCGGTAGCGGATATATTTAAATGTAAAGGTTAAGAACTCATGAGTTAAACATTAATTAATTCATTGATTATTTGTTTAAAGTATGTAAATGTAAAGCTCCTTGATATACAAATAATTGTAAGTATACTTAGGCATTTTACAAGTACCTAGTATTGGCTTTAAAAGAGGAACCATGTTTTTTTTAGCCTATTTTCTTGTTACACATCTAATACAAAAATAGATATAGTTGGAATCTACTAGATATAAGCTCTTACAAATTTATAATTAAAGAAGTAAACGGCAAGCCGTTGCGAGTCAGTTTAAAATAATTAGAAATGAAAGGCGTAATTAAAATGGTGTCGAGTCTGCGCGGGCGCATTGTGTGCCGGCGAAGGCTTTTGTGTGATTTCGGCGTACGCTCAACTTTATATTGATTAGCTTACGAACGCGCACATTTTAAGGCATTGATGATTTAATTTAGCTTGATTTTATTTTGCTAGCAGTATTTTATGAGGAATTTTGAGTATGTCGCTCTACTTATAGGTATTATTAGTGGTAGATATTTTACTATTTTGTTTATAGACCTGAATAAGTGTAGTGTTTGAACGCCTTTCTATAGAGTATTGATGAGCCACGCATAACTTTGTATTGAAGTAGTAATTTAAACAGTGCAGTACTTGTTTTAAGTGTACGATTAATTTTTATATTTATTTATTTTATTTACTATTTCATCAACCATTGCATGGTGATCCTGCCAGGATATATTGTCTTGCCAATAAGTTTGTTAAATCAATGGTTCAGTATTGTCATTTCTATGTTTTA
>LQNK01000707.1:104425-116569 GCA_001586405.1 Phoebis sennae
TGTAGGTATGAGCAAACATCAAAATTTTGTGAGTAGTTTGAAAGATATGAAAGAATAGGTAAGTATCTAAAATTATTACAATTGCTTTATTTTAATTTTTGTTAATATTTATAGCAATTTAATTATTACTTTTTGAATTAAATTATTTAAAAAGTGAGTAATACATAATTTTTATTATCATGTTATTGTTATAAAATTTTTAAAATAGACTACCTACCATAACGATATTTTCAAAAGCCATTATTTATTTATAAAGTAACTCTATATTTTATTTTATTTCTTTCTTTTTAACATAACATGCACGATATTTATTTAACTGTAAATATTTTGTTGTATAACTTGTTACCTATTTAATCATTTTTCGCATGACATTGCTGAATTAAATATAGCTTTTTGATGCATTGATTCCTATGCATATTTGCGATAAAATTGTTGACACAAGGACACTTAGGGATTTCTGTGACATTTAGCCATGTTTAGGGGGAGTTGTGTTCACCGTACTCACCAGGCGGCGGGTGCAGCAGCGGCGGGCCGGGCAGGAAGGCCGCGGCCACGGCGGCCTGCGCGTTGAACGCCGCCGCGTACGCCACGCGGCTCGCCACCGACGCCGGCAGCGGGAACTGCGGCGCGTACCCCCCCCGGGGCTCCCTGCTCTCCGACAGGTTCAGCACCCGGTCGTCCCGGCTCTCGAAGTACCGCTCCCGGCTCTCCCTGCTGTCCGACAGACCCAACAACTCCTGGATCGCGAACGGCGACCGCTGCGGCGCTCTCGGCGCACTCGTGTTCGCGCTCATTGCCTGCATCGCGAAGCCTTAACTGCGTTCGTATGACATTTTACCACTGCACAACGGCGAACACTGTTTCGAATGTTTCGTTTTCAAATTTCGAATTGCAGATCTGTCTCGACCCGCCACGCGACCGCTCACCGCGACGTCCCGAGCGCATCTGATCGCGGCGCCGCCCGTCGCCTCGTAAAAACGACGAGACCCCCCTAACTCCGGCGACTCGGTTTCGCTATTGAAAAATCTTAATTCACCACCCTCCCCGAGCGGCGGGCGACGCGCTCGAGCTGCGAAGTGGACCGCAAGGCCGGAGCGTGAACGGCGCAAAGCCGCGGGCCGGCGCGGCGACTTACGCCCTTGTGCGCCGGAGCGCGCCCCGGCCGGAGCGGGCGGAGTCTGCTAATAGCCAATACGGATATTTTGCTACCGCACTGTATTGGCCGGATTCGTTCGCAGCGAGCCCGCCTCCCGCCGCGCGCGGCCGCACTGGTCCTCGGGCCGGGCGACAGGGCGACGGGGCGACGGGGCGACAGGGCGACAGGGCGACAGGGCAGGTGGATCGCCGCGGTTTCCTCGCCGCGCACCGCGGTAAGGTGGAGGCCTTATTTGGCGAGCGCTGGAGGGTGTATTAATTTACGTCCGCGAATTCACACGAGTGTATAATATCCCATTATAGATCATTACCTACCCGCCATATGAAACAAAGAGAGGCCCTTTTACGCCCACATATAATTCACAGTTTTGTAAAGATTATTTTTTTGCTCATTTCGCGCTGCCAAAAGATTGAAACCCCAGACTAGCCCTACAAACTTTGTCTTTCTTTTTTAACACTTTTTTTGGATCTCAAAATAGAGGAACTCTTTCTGAAGGGTGGATAATGAAATTATTATTAATTTAGAAAATTTTATAACGCTTTTTAATTCTTAGCTACAAAGATTTTAAATTCAATTTATTTGAAAAATGTAGAGCCGATGAAAAATTTTTAATTAAACTTAAATTAGTAATTTATAGACCTATAGGAAAGTCAACTTCCAATAATTTTACCTTTAATTTTGTGAAGTGTTTTGCTGTAATTCCCAATTAAGCGTTCTGTTATTAATTATTTTTCTGATTAAAATTAACGAAAAACGTTTTTTTTTCATTTTTATCACTGAATTATTCTTTAATAAAATTCTCAATTATTTGCTTTTATTTTCATTTTGCATTTTGTTCAATTAAATCATGGACGGATTATTAAATTGATGAGTTTAATAGAATCTTAAATGTGACAAATAGTAATTTAAAATAGAAATATCTTTATTTCCATAAAAAATATGTGGGATATTTAAATTGATTAGTTGTGGATTATTGTTCAGAGAAAGAAAAATATTAAGCATTAGCAAATTTAGCGCATTAGGTATTATGCAAATCGATTTAGTTATACACTTCTTATTATTGACTTTAAAGCAGTTCTGCTTGTCAAGCAAATTTGATGGCTTACCCAGAAGTAAAGGCTTATACAGTAAAAAGTTTCTATACATTTTACTTTTGAATTTTCTTTATAATTAATATAGATATATCAGAACACACTCTGCTCAGATCAGATGTTAATGATTTGAAACTGATGATACTTTTAAACCGAAAGCAACCATAAGTGTAGTTTTACATTTATAAGTATGTTTAATTATATTTTATGGCTTAATTACATTGATAAATTAAATTCTTTACTTTTAGGACTCAAATCAAAGTATAACATAATTAAACTTCTATATGTATTTTATACATTAATCAATTAACTCTTAATTTGAATGGAAGCTATAATTGGACTAATGGTCAAATTGTTGGAATCTCCACAGAATCCAAATCAGTTTTTATCTATAAATGTTTTTACTTGTTTTGGTTTAAATTACACGATACGTGACTGTATTGAAATATATTTTTGTTTGTTTAATGAAATAATGTTTGCCATTAAAATTGTACCAGAAAAACCTTTTACTTTCTGGCTTGTCAGAACTCCTTCCAGTATTTATAACTATGTATTTTTTAACAAGGAATACTTTTTATTAAAATGGATGGCTGAATTCAGGTACATGCTTTTTTACATATCTACATATAGCATGTTTTAAAAAACAGGGTAATTCAGGGTATTTAATTGATCTGTTTTGAAAATAACAACTATCTACACATTTTTGTTGATGATCTTGTTATATTTTGCAGACATAAATCTCCAAGAAAATTCACAGTGAAATAGTGAGAATAATGTTTTTAGCTTTAGACCTAAATTTAATGCTTCACAATAGGTGAAGGAATTCTGCGTTCGAAATTCCAAAATCAATTAAAATTTGCATCGATTTTACTGCACAACTCATTTTTTCCAATTCAAATTGACTAATGCGAGGAATAATTCCTTGACTAAGAAAACATTAGTTGAAATATCAGAGAATTTGATAAACAAAACAGTTCACCGTATAACAAAATTAAACTATAATATACCATCCTATAGCTTGGAATGACGGCTTAAAGTAATATATTTCTTGTACCAGAAGAATGGCTTCCATATCAAATCAAATCGATTTATTATATTACATCGATTATTTTTCCAAATTGGCTTTTATAAAAGCTCTTTTGAAACGTCACATACATTTTCTATTTTTTATTTACCACCGATTCTGGAGGCAGAGTCTACTGAGAAGAAACCAGCAAGAAACTTAAGTAGTTACTCTTTTGAAAATATGATTTCAAATACTAGATTTATGAGATGGAAATTGTGATTTTTATAACATACGTTGGTATATGTATCCATGTTAAGGCTTACAATATAAGATATTTATCAGTTGAGTAGTTTCTATAAGCAGAAATTTACTTAGTGTGAGACTAGATGGCGTTGTGTGTCTCATTCTAGGATCCATATTCTTTCTCCATAACTCTATCAATTATCTATAAGTATTTGTTGATATTACAAGATGTATTTGGTTGTATTTTAATGAAGTTATTAATAAATGTGACACCATAAAATGTACTAGACTTTCGAAACTTGAAAATCCTTCGGAAATTGGTAGTATCATAGATTTGGTAAAACTAACTGGTTACTTAAGTTTATTCATATAGTATGGCTTTGTAATTTCCTCTAACTTAGTTTTAATCATATTTGATTTTAAAATGTGTGCTGTGCAAATGAATTTATCTCAAGGTTTATTGTATGTTGCGACTTAAATTCTATCTTCATATTTTGGCCTTCAAAATTAACAATATAAATAAATAAAAATGCCTTTATTTCTCACAACTAATTTACAGTAAGGGTGTAGATCACACTCAAACTTGAATATATTAATATTATTGGTATATATTCTTAAATTAATACTAAACTTGACTTATAACTACTTATGGAAAAGATATGCAATGGTAATTATTAATTAAAAAACTTATTTACCGTCATGTTGCATATACTAACAACTGCTCACACCAACATTTGCGGTTTTATAAATAATTAATTCCTATACTAAATAATTCATATCATACAAAAGAGTGATCCTAAAATATCAGAATAAAAACACCTATTTATCAGTGTTTTGCCGAAGGTATAATTATTTGTTTTGGCACTGAATTCCTTATATCCTAAGAATTATAAATTGGTTAAAAAGGAAAGCTTATATTAAGCAATTTTAGTAACAATCCTTTGTTCTCTTCAGTAAACTATACTATAAAATAATTTGAAACTACACAAGAAAACCCGCAGGTAAGCATAGTCTTAAAAAAAGTCGTACAAATAAATCTCATTGATTCATATCCGTGTTTGTGTAGGCGATCAAAATATTGTCCTTGTGGCGTCTTCATACGGATCACGTTTCGTACGCTGAATACACTCCGCAGAATCAGATCCTTTGTGAGCCGTATTGTCTGAAGCACCACGAATAGGTTACCTTTCGCACGCTCTTTATTTCTAATTATTTTTAATGTTTTGTCCTTTATGTACCGATTTTAGAAGCATGTATTGGTTGTGTTGCTCGTGGTTGGATTGAGTTTCATATGCTTAATGTATTTGATGAAAATATAATACCAGAAGTGCCGTTTTATGGCAAAATGAAATTTAAAATTAATCAATACATGATGATTTGTTGTTTATTAATAACGCACACATACAAATGTTTTCCTTCAGTGACGTACAACGTTCGATCGACAATACAACTAGATATTGTGTCAGTGTAAAAAACCGTCTCGACAATGAGGCTGACATTAGAAATGGGCACTTATTTTGGTTTAGTTCGGTTGTTAAAATGCCGGTGTCAAATGAAATATTGCTAAAATAATTGTAAGTAGATGATTTTTTTTTACAATTTTGGAGGTTTTTAGTAGGTGTCATGGTTGTAATTAGGTTAAATATAAAACGGTTTGATAACATTTGTCTACGTTTATTAGGAATTAAATGTAGTTGTCTAGTATACAGTCGCTTGGACGGAATTTAGCTTTGATTTTGTCTCTGACGCATTATTTAGTTGTATTGTTGATCGAAGCGTACAACACATATAAATACTTGTGCCTATCTTAGTTTTAGTTTTACATTAAGTAATCAACTATCTAATTACAAGTTATATGTAAATAGTTTATTTTTAATAATTTAATGCCTTTTATACAGCGGATAAATATACCTAATTGAAAAATATTTCAAAATTAATTAAAACTTCATGATGTTAAAATGAATAAAATACAACTTAACATTTTTACTGATTTATTTCTTTTTTTTTTGTAATATAGCTAATAAGATGAGATAGCATTAAATTACCAATGCCAAAATTAAAAACTTTATTAAAAAATGCTTTAGAATAATGCTATTGTCCATAATATTCTATAGAAAAAGGATATTTAAGACGGAGTTTAATAAAGACATTTGCCACCGTATGTCAAACTTTCCTCTGTAATCAAGAAGTGTGACAGATCAACTTGTAAGAGGGGTGGTCAGGGAAGGGAGGATGATAGGAAGAAAATACAAGAGATGACAAATGCAGAGGAGAAAAATGGATGATTGAATGAACTCAATCATATTTATTGTTTATCCCTGGAAGAGTTTAAACAGTCGCGGTGCCAATGTAACTTGAATTGTCCCGTAATATCACTCAACTCCCTCAAAAGCGTACCAGCTGTATCTTTATAATAATAAAATTTTCATTCTTAGATAATATTTTTTTAGTTGACAATTATTTGCACCAGTTCATTAACAGAAATAAAAAGATTATCAGTACATTCATAATTTCATATAGATATCATATTTGCCTGTGATATTAATGTAAGTCTGTAGAATTAATGTACAGACTTACATAAATAAAGCAGGCAAGAGAGAGTTAGACAATGCAAAGCGCAGGGTTCCGTGTTTACTCACTAATTATTTACATAACAACTTTAATAAAGTATGTTTAAGAAAACTAACTGTTGAAATTAAAATAATGAATATATGAATGATTTTATGAACATTTCACAGGAGTCTGTTGATATCATATTAATTTGAGGAACAATTTTGGATTTCGTTATTTAGTACAAAAATGTAGGGCAAGAAATGTTTATTATATAAATGTTCAATATTTGCCGGGCCATACATCTTATTACACGGTTGATATGTTACTGTTTAGCTGTTTAGTTTAATAAATTTAGCGACCTAAGGTGGCTTGTCGAATGTTTATACCTATTTTTATTATAAAGAAAAGTTCACGGTAATTTTGGAAAGAATTGGAAATTCTCTGTAATATTTTTTTTACTACTAATATATATAACAAATTATATTACTGTCCCATTATTAATAGTCATGAAAGTAACTTATGCATTTATAGTGATATTTTTATCTCTTTAACTATTTTTTTGGTAAGTATTAAATATTTATGTAAAATCTTTTGAAGAACAAAAGAAACGAAGATTATCTATAGATTCCTCTGAGAGGCCGAGTTTAAGAAAGTGACTCTACATAATTTTACTTAAATATTTGAAATAAAATGGAAAAAGTTATATTATTGGTGTTAAATTTTTTTGATAAAAAATAGACATGTTAATTACTTCAATTTTCTATAATACGTTTATTTATACCTTCTCAATACTTTTTGATTAAATAAAATGGATACCATAACAACGAAGACCTGCTCCAACGAGCATGAATTACGGATGCCTCAGGTCTTCCAGATTAGGGAGACGAGTTCAAATCAAGTTGAACTATAAATCAGTGTGAATGTGGAAAATTTATAAAGCTTTTCTTGGAAACTGTCGGTCCTACATCTGAACTTGTGTTTCTAATGCCGTTCGTTACTAACTTAAAATTTGGATTTTTGTCCAAACAATGTTTAACTTTGTTTTTGAATAAAAATTGTGGGTAATATTTTAAAAGAAAATAAAAAAGATCGCTGGTCTTAACAGTGCATTACATGTATAAGACCAATGCAATAGAGTTCGAACTAATAACAACATATATATTTACACTATTTATAACAAATAATATTAATAAAAATATACACTTAATATTCAAAAGCGTCCTTGCAAAACCAATCAATTTAATAAAAAATATATTTATTTTGCACGGACTCAAGTGTACTGAACAAAAATCGTTAAATTGATACTGACGATACAGTATAGTAATGTAATAAATATAATGTAATAAATGTGAAAGTTTGGATGTTTGTCTATCAAGCACGCCGCAACTACACAATGGATTATGATGAAAGTTCGTATATAGAAAAAGTAATGGATTGGATACTTTTTAGTTAAAGACCCCAAACGCGATCGAAGCCGCGGGCTGAAATAAATATGCTATATTTGAAATTTCGGCAAAATCAAAGAAAAGTAAAAAATATTTATTATTAGATAAAGCATACGATGTTCTCGTTCATACAAAAGTTTCTAAAGCTAGTAAACACAGAACATTTATAAATATTTGATTCTTGATAATTATACAACCGACGTTTTATAGCTTCATCTTCACAATGTAAATAACATTAAGCATAAATACAACTAATAAAATATATTAATTACGATGTGGGTTAAACTAAAGTTTGATCTCTACAACGTTTTCACGACATTATTTGAGTCCTACATTTGCCGAAATATAAAAAAACTAGCTTTCCGCCCGCGGCTTCGCACGCGTGGGCTACTAATTTCTGTATTTTTTAGAGGCGCACAACAAAAGATTAAAAAATGACAGCCACAGGACCCCTGATATATGTGCAAGTCTATTTATTACCTAGTTTTTTTATTATTTTCTATGGAAATAGGTTTGACCAAAATCTCACAGTGCGCGCGCCTCTTCAAAAACATAAAATTGTAGCCCACGCGAGGCAAGCCGCGGGCGGAGAGTTAGTCATTTTTTTTAAGTTTTTGAGAATTTATTGAGTGTTTTAACGTCTTAATCCATACGATTTAGAGTATAAAAGGTATGACCGCAACTGAACCAAAATCTCTCATTGTCACGTGGTATGACATTTTCACGACTTTAGAAGAGTATATCTCAAAAAATATGTATGTTATCAAAAAACGCATGTAGAAACCTCTATTTCATTTTTAAAGACCTATCTAATGACACCTCATACAATGATGTACTCGCGAATTTATTTTTTTACCCTCCGTTTACATGTATGGAAAGCCACCCCTAAAATATTTTTTTTCAAATAAAATGTAGCCTATAAGTTGCACCTAATCATGGTCTATCAACATGTAAAATTCAATCAAAATCTGTCCAGTGGTTATTGCGTGATTGACGAACATACAAACAGATAAACAGACAAACAGACAAACAGACAAACAGACAAACAGACAAACAGACAAACAGACAAACAGAAAAAAAAAATTTTAACCATGGTTTTGGTATCTATAGAACATACATATTGCATACCAATTACTCTTTTTGAAAAATATTCAATGTACAGAAATAGTTCGGTTACTCTTTTATTATATGTATAGATTAGAAAAGAGTCTTTCTTTGAAAAGACTCTTCAAAATAAATTAGTTTAATTTTTAATGTCAAATTTTCTTTTGTTTTTCTTCTATATTGTAAATGACTTAGCGTTTTTTTCAAATAAAAAGTATCCCATTTTTAATTGGTGTTAGTAAAATATTATGTATGAAATGGAAATGAAATCAAATAGAAACACTATTGCTTACATAACAGAAAACATGATATAAAGCAAGCAAGAGGCGGTCTTATCGCACGGTAGGGATCTCCACCAGACAATCTTTTTAATAAAGAGAGAACATCATTAAAAATGTTTAATATATGATGTATAATGAAATACAGACAGGTAAATTTACATTTTGTTATTTAATCATTATCGTGTTACCCTCCGAACACAATTATAGTTCTTAATAATTAATAGTTTTAACAAGCAAAGATGGAGACCCTCAATTTGAAGAGTCCCAACAAATCGTGAATTTTTACTAATGAAAATATCTCAACATACTTTTGTTTTCGACCTCTCAAAATATTTGAGAAAATTCATTAAGGTATTATTTTAATTTGAGAGCTTTCTAATTAAATTTAAAAATGACAAATTAAAGGAATACGACTTGTATTGTTGCGGGTAGATGAAAAAATTGCAGACAAAGAGTAATGAATAGATAATAACGACCAGACTTCATTTAAATTTGGATGGAAATGGAGTTTTGATTGTTTTATTATAACGACAACATATCGCATAGTGGATAAAGCAAGAGAAATTAACACTATATAATTATAAGAGAAACATATTTGACAGACGAGCAAGAACTAGAAATACAAGGTGGTAGGTAATATACATACATTACATTACAATATGCTTGATAATAATATGTATATTCGCGGAATATCTTATATTATCTTAATGAATACACAAAAATTAAACATCGACACTTTAAAACAAATGATATTTGATGGTATCGGAGTACCGGATCCTAATTGGATTCCAAAGGAGTGAAGCGGACATAAGAGGCATCCTTGATCCGTCAACTCTAGTCTAGTGCATATCAATCAATGCAGGAAATTTGTTAGACAGCGAACATGTCATTTTTAAATTTCTTATTTTCAAATGTACTCTGCTTTGGTAATACTGAAGCTGTCTATATGTCTATACTATGTCTATACTAATATTATTATATTAATTAACGCGCTAATCTCAGAAACTACTGGTCCGATTTGAAAAATTCTTTTAGTGTTAGATAGCCCATTTACCGAAGAAGGCTATAGGCTATATATCACCCCTATATTCCCACGGGAGCGAAGCCCTGGTGCGCAGCTAGTAGTTAATAATTAATTTATAGTTAATCTTACTATTTTGAGTATAAAAAAGTAGATACATATATCTAGTGGATAAGCCTAATCGAAATAAAGAAATAAATCAACATTATATTATTCTTACAAGTTCTCATATTTTACATTTTATGAATGTAATTAATTATTTATCAGATGTATTTAAATTCGTTCAATTCATTAGTAATAATCGAGTTTCTAGTTAGTTCTTCTCCGAAGAAATTTAATATGATAGTCCAAAACATGTAGTTTAGAACAGATATTCTTTTGATCTTATTAACCTTGCCGTAGCTACATAAGCTGGAATTCGGGCAGGAAAATAGTTATTTTTCTTGACAGGTTTTGCAATTTTTGTAGCAGGTATATCTTGATGCTAATTCTGACATTAACTTGTCTGTAAATGTGTAATGACGTGTTAATTTATGTTAAAAAAATACTTGCTTTTTCTTAGACATTGATTTTCCTCGGCCTTACCTAATCTTACTTTTTGACAAAATCTTGTAATTGAGTGAACGGATTATGGTTATAAGTCAGTGCCTAAAATCTTTGTAACTCCTAAATGATATACAATATAAATATCATAGTTCCATAGATTACCAAATGTGTACGCTCATTAAATTCGCAATTTATACTAATATTATAACGAGAAATTTTTTTTGTTTTTGTATGTATGACTATAATTCGTTAACAAAAAAACTACTGCACCGATTTAAAAAGATATTTCACCATTAGAAAGCTGAATATTCACATAGTGACATAGGCTATAAAACATTACGTTAGCGAAACTGCTACTTTAAATAGCTAGTCGCAATATAAAGTACTTAGTCTAAAAGCTACAAGAAGTTTTTTTAAATATAATATAAGGGATACGCCTTCGTTTTAAGGACATAAATCGACGTTTCGGGTTAAAAAAAAATAAACACTGTATCATAATATGTGTTTTGTTTTATTGTGAGTACTTTCCATTGTTACAGTGTTTAATTGAAATACATTTAAAAGTTTTTATTTTGTTTTTATTGAATGACCGCGATGAATAAATAAACCGCGTTTATAAATCCTTTAAGAAGTATTATATATCTTTTACCTAATGATAATGATTTATAAATATGGACGTATTTTTATAGTTACGAGTTAATTCATAGTATAAATTGTCTTTTTTCTTCCTCTGTCTGGCCTACTCCTAATTTTTATTTGATAATCGTCTCCAGAGGTAACGGAAAATAGATTTTTCTGTGTTTCCTGTAGCGAGGTCTTTATGTATGTTAGAATAGACTTCCATAGATTAGAATAGGCTTTATCGTCTGGTCTCAAGCTGTAACACTTCTCCTGTCAATATAAAGTGTCTTTAATTCGAAAATAAATGCTTTATAATACAAGAGTTCTTATTTAGTTTCCTGAGTTTGTCAATAAAGCTCTTCTATTTCGTCGTTTTAGTTAAAAATGATATAACAATACAGTTTAAGCTAAACTGTATGTACATCAGTAGTTAATACGAATAAATTGCAAGTTATACTGAAAAAGTTCCACTTTTTAAATGTCTCTGTTTTAAGTCGACTTCTCAAAGTCATACAGAATGAGAATAACCTACTTTATTTGGGGCGTATTTTTGTATTTTAACGTAGAACCCAGTAAAAGTAAAAGCTAAAGTCGGAGTTTTTCGAGGTGCTTTTAGAAAATTATTATATTCACATAATAATGATTTTTTTTAATAATCACCAATTCAGAAAACTGTCTCTACCCATAATATTTTTGTTTTTTTCTATTATTTAGTTAGTTTTGTGGTAAAACAATAGTGTATTATGGGGAAGAGGTTGATCATTGATTCAGGATACTGAAAAAGAAAAAATGAGATCTAAGAAGAATTGGATAGGCTTATCTTTATTTTAATTAATTACAATTTACTTAATAACAATGCAAAAAAAGATTAATAAAAAATAATGCTATCAGGAACAATATGTTATTTACATCACATTACACAAAATATCGGCGGATTTCACAACAGTCGCTCTAGACATACCCACAAATAAATCCAAGTAACAAATCAAAGAGTTATAATTTCAATGACGTCGCCGTGCGGGGTGGTACGCACACATTTTTATCAAGTGTCGCCGCCCACCCCCCTTGAGCCGCCGG
>LQNK01000707.1:116587-189535 GCA_001586405.1 Phoebis sennae
GAGCCAGGGGTGCATAATTACGAACAAACCGAGTTATGGGCATTCTGTGGCGTGAGGCGTTTCGTTGCGTTTAAGATTTGAGACTTTTTTCTATTTCATTCTTTTTTGTGGCCAAAAATTAGCATTGTTATGCGATTTTCTATTATTTTTCAGATTTATGGCAGGATATTCATTAGACTCAATGATGATTAATCTGTAGACTATTATTACATAGAAATTTTTCATATTATTTCAAAATCAAATGAAGTAGACGTCCTTCCAATACGTGTACGTTACAATAATGAATAACATGATTATTCAAATCCCAAATAGAAAAATCATTATATTTATAAATGACGTTCCTCATGACTGAATTTTGGGCATGGCAGCCAATCTCTACAGTGACCGCTAATAGCGCGAGAGATATTATAGTACACAAGTGTGTGCGCAAGCACTCTGCAGATCACTCTGTTGTAGATAGATCTTGCGTTTCAAAATTAAATAACAACGTATTTTATTAAAGACTCGGTTAACTATCTTTGTCATTGTATTTTTTCTGTAGTATAAACTTATACAATTTGATAACATTACTAAGGATTAAGAGAGAGATCTAACGGTCGGCCGGTCCTGTTATTCGGATCCTCCGCACTCCTTATTTTTTTCTTTTTTAATATATATGTTTTCATTCTACAATAATTAGTGAAGTTAAGAAAGAATATCATATAAGCAACGTATTAATGTTATCTTATACCCATTCAATACACAAAACACTAATCATGGAGTCCGAAGATAGTAAATTAGTGTGTAAAATTCAAACAGATTTTCTATGAAAATACATGATATTTTTGTAAATGACGATGATGTTGTATCCCCATTATTTAAAACTTCTCACCACTCCATTTAAATGGAGAAATGAAATCATATTGCTACTCGTAATTTCTTTTAATCAAAGAAAATAATTCGTTGTTATTTGTAATTCATAAATTTTATATTTATAAAGAAAAAAATCAAGTTATAAATGCTCTCTGAATTTACTTGAATCTTGAATTGAAACCTGAATTTTATCTTTTCATTTTATTTGAAAAAAAAAATTGGGGTTGACTCTCCATACATGTAACCGGATGGTTAAAAAAATAATTCGCGAATATATTTATAATTAAAGTATCATTGGATGGGTATTTAAGAATGAAATAGTGAGATTTTTTGCTTTAATAAATATCTTACGAGATAAATGCTTCTAAAGTCGTTAGAATTTCGCGCGACAATGTGGGCCTTTTTTTTAATTCTTTTTTTTGTTATTGAGATTTTTATCATAAAATGACAATGACAATCTCATTGTACCTATTTCTAAATATAGGGAAACATCGATGGAACTAATTACTACTTAACCTAAACGTGGGCTTTGATTCCTTTTTTATACTCCTACTCTCTACTCTCTCCTACTCTTATGATTTTACTTTAAAGTCAAATTCATTTATTCTAATTAATTTCACATTATGAAAATATCGATTATTTCCTACCTACTCAACACCTATTGTATCTGTATTGTATCCCAATTGATTTTTTATATTGTATTTAATAACTAGCTTTCCGCCCGCGGCTTCGCACGCGTGGCCTACTAATTTCTGTATTTTTTAGAGGCGCACAACGAAAGTTAAAAAAAATTACGGCCACAGGATCGCTGATATATTTGCAATTTGCATGTCTATAGTTTTTTATGATTTTCTATGGAAATAGGTTTGAAAAAACCTCACAGTGCGGGCGCCTCTTCAAAATACAGAAAATTGTATCCCATGCGAGCGAAGCCGCAGGCTGAGAGTTAGTTATTTTTTGAAGGTTTTGAGAATCTATTGAGTGTTTTAACGTCTTACGGCCGTTTTCAATATTCTATCTATCTCTTGTTTGGCTTACTAAAATCTATCTATTTGCACTTACTTTGATTTCAATACGCTGTCGACGGATAGCTTTTGCTATGACTTTTGACAATCAAATGTCATATAATCTGAGATTACAATCTATCTATAATCTTTGATTCATTATTGAAAACGGTCGTTAGTCTATACATTAAGAGTATAAAAAAACATCCGCAACTCAACCAAAATCTCACATGCCCACGTGGTATGACATTTCTACAACTTCAGAAGCGCATATCTCAAAAAATATTTATTTTAGCAAAAAACGCTTGTAGAAACCTGTATTTTATTTTTAAAGACCTATCCAATGACACCTCATTTAATCATGTATGCGTGAATTTTTTTTTATACCCTCCGTTTACATGTATGAAAAGCCACCCCTAAAAATATTTTTTCAAATAAAATGTAGCCTATAATTTGCACCTAATATAGGTCTATCAGCATATGAAATTTTATCAAAATCTGCCCAGTGGTTATTACGTGATTGACGCACATACAAACAGATAAACAGACAAACAGACAAACAGATAAACAGACAAACAGACAAACAGAAAAAAAAATTCTAACCATGGTTTTGGTATCTATAGAACATACATATTGCATACCAATTACTCTTTTTGAAAAATATTCAATGTACAGAAATGGTTTGGTTACTGTTTTATTATATGTATAGATTATATAAATCTATTGTGTTCAAAATTTATTGTAATATTGCTTCCACAACACAGGGAATCCTAGTGTGGGAAGTTATCCTATATAATGCGTCATCTGTTAATTATAATAAAATTTTTCTTATTCCCATTCTTAAAGTATGGTTAGAACATAACAAAAACACTGAATTAATTATTACATTACCTTACATTTATGATCTTTTTAATTATAACTATTTGTTTTTAATTATCTTTTTTTCATACATTTCGAAATTTCTTCCGCATTTAATTTTTATTGTAATATGTTAACATTGCCTGCGATACAACTAAAGTTTGAAAATTTCGATCCCAGATTTCTATGGAAATAGGGACCAAAAAACTCACACTTTACGCGCTTCTACAAAATACAGAATTTTGTAGTCCACGCAAACGAAGCCGCGAGCGAAAAGCTAGTTTAGACATAAATAAAAAACTTGAAGCATATCTATACATATAATAAAATCGTAGACTAGCCGTGTGTGTACATTGAATATTTTTAAGAAAAAAATAGTGTTTCGTGTTTCATTTATGATTCTAAACTCAAAACAATGATTTTTAGAATTTTTGTCTGTTTGTCGGGCGTTTGTACGCACTGAACTCCGAAACGGCTTATCCGATTTACATGCGGTTTTCGATTATGTATTATGGCAAGTCCCCCGGAGGTGTTAGTGTTTGCTTTATTAAAAATCGGTTTAAAAATAAAAAAGATATGAGGGTTTAAATTTATCCATCAAAACACATCATCAATGCGCGTAAGTACATTAAATTGAATATTTTAAAATGTTATTTGCACAGCACTTTTTAATGATAATTGTAGCCTTCTCTTGATTTCCAAAGAAGGTTACGATTATGGCGGCCAATCACCACAAAGACTATCCAACATGCAGAAGATATTATTTGCGTCCATGATGCGTTAAATGCATGCTAACATCAACTCCTTCATTCTGAAAGTATGCGAATATTCTGAAAATATTTTGCAAAAAATTAAAAATATAATTATTAGAATTAAATGAACATGAACAGTGACACTTTTGTTATATTGAATTTAGGATATACTTCGAACTTAAACCTTTGACGAGATATATTTACAAACGTATGTTTATAATCTTAAAAATTGTCATACCACTCTACTTCGAAAATTCACAAAGTACAAAAATTTAAAAAATGGTTGAAGAAACCTTCTCGAGTTTCTTGCCGGTTTTTATCGATAGAACCTTCTTTTCAGATCAGATACAAATATACGATAAAGTACAAGGAAGATTATGATTGTCTTTTATTACTTCTAAACTATAAATAGAAATAAAGTATTGTGATTTAAATTGAAATAAACTGGACCGATTTTTCTAATTCTTTCACCGATACAAAAGGAATATATCACAGAATTTAGGTAGATCCCATTTATGCCACATATTATATGAAATAGCATGAAATAGCAGCGAGCTAAAACTTAATTTAAAATCCTATTAAAAAATTACCCAGCGATGTAAACACAAATATCACTTGTTTCTTTTTTAGGGATTCATATTATCAAAAGCTAGGATTGATTGAACTGTGATATAAAACTTTTCTACACTCGGATATCTACTAGGGATTTTACTGTTAGTATTACTGTTACAAATGGTAATAATTGAACTCAACAATAAGTGTCGTGGTCATCTTCTGCTGCCTAATTCGACCAGTCGATTTACAGCCATCAATCGTGACGCGCAACATAGCATAATTTACTATATCATTACATTTTATTTCTAGCATAACAGTTAGCATTAAAGCATATATAAATTATTAGTAAGTCAATTCAGTGTTTCAATTCAGCAATTCCTCTCATACTAGCCAAATAGTCCTACAGCTGCCTACCCTACATTTAACATAAATCCGATTTCTACGTTTTTTTACCCTATACTCTATATACTAATGTCGAATTTTACGTCAAGTTTCAATAGAAATATTTAACCGTTTTAAACAACAACTATAAAAAACAAAAGCACATCGAATGAAAACACAATCACAATTTCCTCTTCGTTCAAACACAAAAATATCTTTATGAATACTTTGTATTATATCTCAAGAGCCCTGCATTATATCTCGACAATTTTACAATGTTGTTACAATCAAAACTTAAAATATCAAATGAATTCTTCTATTTTAGTTTACATTTGATCTAACACTGAAGTCCCATTATTTTCACAATGTTTTTAGCAAGACTAAGTAACTCATCGCTTTTAAAACAATGCTTTTTGCTCTGGATAAAGAAGTACTCGATTACAGTCTGGTTTTAATGGTTTTAATGTTTGTTCAGCTATCACAACAATATTAAGCTCTTATGTACAACGAATTTGCTTTTGTAATATTGAAATTGTCCTCGTAGACGCTATCTTGCTGTTTTTATGATATTTACCCACTTCGGTTTGAGTGATTTTCCATTCATTTTTTATTTTTATATCATGACGATGAAAATGGTTGGATATCTTTTATTATACGTTCTTTTAGTTGTAATTTAAATTTGTATTTAGCCGTATATTTGAACTATTTTGTGCTTAGATTTCATGTTGGAAACGTCTACTTAGAATTACATTAATTTAAATTATGATAGCATATACTTTACATGGGGTATATCAATATAAAGACCACTTTTGAAGTCTTTTTTTATGAAAGAAAAAAGATATTTACCTTATTCGAGTACATAGAAATAAATATAAACATGAATTAATTGCAATAAAACTTAATGCATCTATATGTATTATTTAACATTTAGCATTAAACAGTTTTTATATACATAATTAAAAGTATAAAATATTTAAAAAATTCGAAAAATTCTTCACACTTATTTCCACCTTCATATATTAAATTACCGCATTACGCAGCGATTAAGCGAAAGCATTTAAATCATACATAATTGCGAGTACAAAGTGTAAGATGTGGTACAATCCAGTGTTAAGTGTATAATGTGGCGGGAAGGGCCCTCCGGCTGGAGCGAGCGGCTCGGGCGTGCGGCTCGGGCGAGCGGCGCCGGGCGGCAGCGTGCATCTCTCCTAATGACACGGGCCTGATTAAACCAGGCACCAGGCGAGGCGGGGTCGGCCCTGCCCACTCTCCCCTTCTACGATTTTTTCACTCATTAAAAATTATACGTATTAATTAATATGTTTGTGTGTATGCCTTGGGAAATGGCGATTATTTTTAATGTCTATAATTTATATTGTTGGGTTAATATTTTTTTTGTGAAATTGTATTGTTAATAGGCTAACAATGTAAAACATAGAATCTAAGTATTTTGGAAATAAATTTGGTTTTCAATTTATTTGCAAATATTTGTATAAAAATCTGTATTTTTTAATAGTTAAAAAAATTATGTTTTATTTGGAGAAAATTGTGAAAGAATATTGAAAGAAATTAAATGTTAAAATTTTTGGGTTACGTTATTACATATTATTTTATACTTATAGAACTTTTTTATAATGACTTTATTTGCCAACGTGAGTTACACAACATATTAATGTTTTATTTCGCAAAAAAATGGTGCTTAAGTTCAATAATATACAATTGATTACAAATAAAGAAATGTACTTACAATGCAAGTGTGCTAAAAGTGCATTTATTTCTAAGTCATCAAGGTAAGGTATAAAGAACTTGTTATTTTTGTTGAGTCCTAGTTATGTCTACGTTGGAAGCTCCGCGATTTCTGATGTTATTAACTGAATCCTACTTTTTACTAATATTATAAATGTAAAAATTTTGAATGTTTAGAAGTTTCAATGTTTTGGTTTCAATCGCGCCGCCACTACTGAATGGATTGTGATAAAATTTCGTATGCAAATAGGATTTTCGGTAATAGGAAACTATTTATTGGTGGAAGGTATCGTATTAGCCAGCTGGCAATCTTATATGCAATGTTACTTTTCTGTATCTTTAATAAACAAAGTTCTAGGTTATGTTTTGTCAATTTAGTGTCTTAAATTAAAACTATGTTAGCAAATTTAGGGCAGACCTGTTGCTGGAGTAAGTTCCACTTGTGTTGAGACGAGAGACTCCCACTGCCAACTGTTCTGTTGTGCTCTGTTGAACCTTTTCTTCATGAAACGAGCCTAAGATTCACATTTCTTCGTATTCAGTAAACAGTAATGAAATGGTCTGTCTTTTAATTCAAAAGTATGGTTAAAAAGTAACGATTGAAAACAAATTTTAAAAGCGGCGGAAAGTGACTCAGAAACCGGGCATAAATCATCATCTACCTACTCCAAATGATTGGTCATTTATAGCATAAATTTAGGTATTACTACTCTATGCTTGCAACTTCTTTTTAAACATTGTTGCACACATTGCAAATAAATAAATGATATATTTGGGTGTATAGTCTCGGTTAGGTTTAAATTGTTCTAGGGAAATACCAAAGATCATCATTATGGAAGAATAATTTTAGCAAATTGGTATTAGCTTGGATATTGATTCTTAATAGTGACTCTACACGGTTTAAACTATACCTAACTATTCATAAATATATGGGTAGAAAATCAAGTATTTGCTTACTATATTTTGTGCCATAACAATAAACACAGGATAAATAAAACATAAGGATTGTCACTCAAGACGAATATATAGGTAAGTGACTGATAGCTGAAGTTAAGTGCTGCATGTCATGATTGGTTATTCGTATAATTAATACAGATATTAGTTTTCACAGTGTTTTAGAATACGGTAACCTTTTACGTTTTGATTATTAAGTTTTTTTTACGAAAAAAAAATTATGTTACATAAGTACATGCTGCTAATTTTGGTAAATGCATGCTGATTACCGAGTGATATCGATTTCATACACTTTACGGTTTGAAAGTATAAAAAATAGACGGGTTAAGAGAACATAAGACGTTGTTACTAAAGATGCAGTCGAAGGTATCTACTGAGGGCTGAGAGTGCCATCTACGTCAAATTATTGGTTACTAGCCGCGCCCTGCGGTTTCACCCGCGTAATTTTTGATCCCGTGGTAATTCCGGGATTAAAACTAGCCTTATTCTGGACCCTTACCTATATGTATACCAAATTTCAATATATTCGGTTCAGTAGTTTTTGCGAGAGAGTAACAAATACACATACGTACGTACATCCTGACAAACTTTTGCATTTATAATATTAGTCGGAATTTTAAAACAGAATTTGCTGACGTTTTAAAATAGGACCTTATTTTTTTTTAAATATTTACCGACATTTCCTTTCAACTAGCATTAAAATGCTTATATTAAGAATGTTTTAGTAAATTTAGGGATTAATTAAGCATCTAAGAGACATTGATACCTATTTCTTTTGTTCTGGAGTCGACACGATTTTTACTAAAACTATTTAAAAGTAGAAATTAAGAGAACATAAGAACTTTGTTACTGAAGATGCCGACGTAAGAGTCTTGAGTAGTGAGGGCTGAGAGAGCCATCCACGACAAATGATTGCTTATTCATAGCGGACAACACTTAGGTATTTCTTCATTTGCTGACAAATTAAAATTGGGAATTATTTTTAGACAGCGATTTCCTGATATTCGCGTTTTGAATTTGATATTATTCTTGATATTGAGGATTATTTTAAAGAAATAGAGTTGTTTGCTGTACATCATTTTCATTTAGAATTATTTTTATAGAATGGATACATGCCAGATTTTGTTTCTAAATTCAACTCAATTGGCACTGTGGATACATCAATGGTCTATTGCGCCGGAGGGTGTGGGTTCGATCCCCACGGGTAGAGAATTATGATGTGATAACATACAATGGAATTTTCTACTGTCTGGGTGTTCATTTATCTATAGTATGTATTTACAAAAAAAAATATTTTTATGTATGTCTATTAGTTATCTAGTTTCCACAGTACAAGCTTTGCTTAGTTTGGGACTATATGGCGTTGTGTTAAATTTCCAGGAATATTTATTTATATTTATAAATTATAAATGACATATTTACTTTTAGACCGTACAGTTTTGGCTTTGCAAAATAAATTCACTTTATTTACTACTTATTGACTACAAATTGTCTTTTGTTACCTCAGCACTTGAACTAAACCGTTCCCGAAGTATGCGGGTCGGAATTAAGAGGCTTAAGAACGTGTTAGTGCACAGAAGTCAGGTGGAGTGGTGAGTGTCTTGACGGCTGAGGGTCGGGAGTGCCATTCACGATTGATTGGTTATTCATGTGGGTACAACCCGTCCTGAGTGATTTGCTGATGTTTCGAAATTGGGGTCTTTTAGGTAGTGGATAATGTGCTAACGTTTGTTTTAGGCTTTTTATTTTATGTTACCTTTTATGGGCGGAAAATTTTGTTAATTATCAGCGTACAGTCTTTTAAAGATCTATGTTATCTATACTAATATTATAAAGCTGAAGAGTTTGTTTGTTTGAAAGCGCTAGTCTCAGGAACTTTTTTTAGTGTTAGATAGCCTGAGGCTAGCCTATAGGTTATATATCATACCGATATTCCCACGGGAGCAAAGTCCTGGGGCGCAGCTGGGTTTATATAAACGATGTCTTAATATTTACGAGATGATAAAACATTTTTTACCGCATTCAAGGATTTTCTTGCTTAAGTTATGTATAGAATGTATTAATATATACTTGAATTTTTCGGAGTCTATTATACTGTAATTTATTTCTCCTATTTCATAAGCAGCCCCCGTACTTCTATTAATATTTTCCCGTTTTATCCCGCAGAAACGGCTGAGTGGATTGTGAAGAGTCTGAATAAGTAGATGCGAGATAGAATCTATAATATTTATGGCTAGAAATTAATTTATCTCTCTGAAAGTTTTAGTTTTTAGTTATAGATAGAGCTTTTAATTAAAATCGGATAGCTTTCTGTTTCTGTCATAGCGTAGCGTTATATTATAGCGTTAGTAATATAAGTGTAATGGTAGTAAATACACGTTCGATCAATAAATTAGAAGCATTTTTAATTGTTCAAAAATAATTATTGCTCTCATTCATAACTTCTTATAATTATTACTATATAATAAACTATTTTAACGTTGCTATATTGCTGAGACAATTACAGGGAGGTGGAACTAAAAGATCTGTTAGATTATACAGACAAAACCTTTTTTAATGATATGATCAATGCGTTTCTGTAAAATCTAGCTTGGTACAATATATGGATGCCGATGTCACGAATGTTAAATACTTGGGTTATTGGTGCACCTTTCAATAATATGTGTTAGGTAGTATTTTCCTGAAAAAATTGATGTGAAAACATTTGGCAGAAAAATAAAAAACAATACTGTTCTATAGTTATTTTTAATACGTTTTTATCAGAGTTATCAATAATTAAACCATTAACGGCCTATGTTCTTACTGACCACCGGTTTTAATCGCGGTTGCGAAGCGAAAGCGAACTCAGAAGGTCTTTGAAACCAACCAATTTCCAAAGACCATACATATCTACATTTTTTGTAAAATCGATTGTAGATTGGATGTAAAATCTCTTTTTCACTCACACACACTTACTCACCTTTGTCATAAAATAATAATATTCAATATGGAATTGTGTAAACATGAAATTTATTTTTAAACACTAAACTTCACTTTAACACAGGTAAACACAAACTTGTTCATTTAAGTCATAAACTGATTAAAACATAAGTATTGACTTAGACTTTTTTGCACTATTTATTTAAAAACTTTAATTAATTACAACCGGTTTCGAGAATTCATCATCAAGTAGATTGTAATTAAATAAAGTTTTAAAACAAATAGTGGAAATAGTGTAAAAAGTCTTTAATTCAATACTTAAAATGCATTTCCACCAAGAATTCACAACACAATCTATCAATTAGATTAAAACACACATCGATCCCCACAATGCAATATCGACTGGCGCAAGAACAATAGCTTGCGGCCGCCATCTTAGATCGTATTGTTTTACGTTAGCCAATAATTAGGTGTGCGGTCGCGCCGGCCAATCACAGCGCCGGAATTAGCTGACGTGCTCACAACTACCAATGAGTGCATTCAATCAATTTTATTGTTCTGGAATATTGAAGTTTGTAGAACATGACTTATGGACATGTTGAGCAAACATATCATCACATCATAATAGTTATTAATTAAATTACATTATATATAGCTTTAACAAAAACTTGTGTTTTATTTTGCATAGGAAATAAATTTAATATTCTGAACAAATCTTTTTAATATGAAATTCTATAAGTTATCAATCAATCTATCTATTCACTATCTTATTTACAAGAAAATGAAATGCTTAATTTCTTTTTATTTTCCACAATTAAATTACAGAGACAGAACATAGGGAAGTCGGATTATTTATGTAAAAACATCAAAATTAAATAAAGTAAAATGTGAGGTTCGAAATTATTTAATTTATTTTTAATTCAATTAATAATTAAAAAGAACCGAAATGCTTTTGGTAATGCTAACGTCAAAGTGAATCCATTAAAGTATTTGTTAAAAATCCGTAAATTTAGGTATCCTTTTATAAATATCAACTTACTTGATTTCGATCGTCATATGGACAAGAAAGAGTCGAGGATAACTGGAGCACGAAAGTTGCCAAGATCGCACTGGAGAAGATACCAGCCCCACAGGAAATTATGGACTATCAGACTTCGCTTCGTACGGTGGGGGTGCTGAAAGCCTATAGGCCTATAGTAGTATGAGAGTATACTCCCACCTTTTTTATGTGATGGCAGCAAGCGAGGCATGCGGTTCACCTGATCTTAAGTGACTGACCGCAGCCCATGAACATTTGCATTCTTTCCTGTCCTATTCCTCTCCTACTTGATACGGCAGCCCTGTTCATAAGAGCTGACGCTAATATGTAGTTTTATTTCTAATGTTGTATTATTTTTGCTTCAGAACATAAGTGGTTTAGCATCGGGCTAAATCTACTTCTCTGTAATTTTGAGTAATTAAGGTAATGTTTAAGTAAATCTGTTTTTTGGGGCTACACTGCAGCTTACGTGATTTACTGTCGTCCATAAATCTTTTTCCGATCCCTCATAGGTAATTCTCTAAGGTACTTGCGATGTGCTGTTATTGCTGGTGTTCATGGGCTGTGGTGCACTTAACATTACATGATAGAGAACAGCATGCTCCGATTGTGCATGTGGTATAAAATTTTATTTACACTATAAATGTGAAAAGTATGGATATTTGTTTGTCAATCACATCGCAAATGCTCAACAGATTTATTACGTTTATAGATAGACTATTAGCAGAATTAGTTGATAGCTTTTTATTGATCTATTAACTGTTGCGCGCAGCTTCGCTCTCGTAGAATAATGTTATTTAGCTTATGTTCATCAGGGATAATGTAGAATTCCAATAATAAAATATTTTTTCAAATTGTTCCATTAATTTTGGAGTTTATTCAATTCAAACAAACAAACAAACAAAAAAACAACTCTTTTCTATATACATATAATGTTAGTGTAGATAGAGTTTAAATTTAAAGCAAGCGAAAATTATAAATCCTATTGTCTATTAATATTGTGAATGCGAAAGTTAGTGAAGATGTATGTATGTGTGTTTGTTACTCATCTCGTAAAAACTACTGAATCGAGTGTGATCAAACTTGTTATTCATATAGGTAAGGATCCAGAATAACATAAAGGCTAATTCTAATCACACAATTTTCACGGGATCAGTAATCTCATACGCGGGTGAAACCGCGGGTGTGACTAGTTAAATAAAAAGAAAAATCCGATATTAAAAAAATCACAGTTTTTATTTTTACTTAACTTAAAGATCAGAATCTATCTCATCCAATGTATGTACAGCAACAATATAAAGTGTCGCCGCGAGCGTGACATCGATTGACACTCATTAGCGAGTTGTCCAAACTCGTTATAACTTGACACTGCTCCGTGGGCCAGGGCTGCCACGAGACAGTTAAGAGTTTGTAAGAAATCATCAAACGAAAATGGATTCTTCTACTATCGGAAATGCAAGACTGGCTGACCCTACGATAGCCCCCAAGTCCCCAAAGAGCACACAGTGAAATGGAGGCGGATAGGGAATTGGGGAAAAGGATCCAAATGAAGGATGAAGCAGAGGGCTACCCAGACGTTTAGTCTCAGAAAAGGAAGTTGTGCAAGCTAGACCTCGCGTTGTAATGAAAAACGACCTTTCGTTTCACACTACACCTGGCTATTGTGAATGAATGTGTGATTCTTGTGAAAAACACCTACTACATCTTCATTACCCACGACCAATTTCGCTCCTAAAACATGATATTTTATTGTCTAATCTATTCGCCTATGAAATTCAATCAAAATCGGATATATAATGCTGAAGTTAACATCGGACAAAGTTTTTCATACTTATACTTATATACAAACATACAATCACCCATCCATCTCGACTCTGAGACCTCGCTTCGCTTGGTACCTATTTAGTAACAAACGTCAATAACAAGATTAAAAATTGTGACGTGTAGTGAGCACAGGAACATCATGGAATACAGGCAAAAGATGCATATACAAGAAGAAAAGATAATTTCAATAATCGTTTGTTATTTTCAGCATTGTGAGTGTTATGAAGCTTAAGAACATTTTAGGTACATGAACCCACATTTTTCCTTTCTATTCATACTTTACACTACCTTGAAGAATTTTGTATTTATGATCTCATATAAAATTTGATTAAAGACACTGCTTCACGCCGATCTTCTGCTGCGCGGGAGTAACTGCACCGATACGAGCTTGCCCCAATCGTGCAATGCTCGGCCCCCACTCTTTTATTACTGAAGATGTTATGCAGTAGAATTACCCTCTGTCGCCTTTAACGACACCCACGGGTAGAAATAGACACACGTATTGTAACCTATCGCAACAAGGGCGGAGTAGTATCTCAATAGAGTTTATAGAAGGATCAATATGTACAACAATAAGAGGGAGTCGAGCATTACTACACCATGAGTCGGGTCACGCTCGCACCGGGGACGTTACCACCGCCCAAGATAATGGATAAAGGTAGCACTTCAAATGCTTCTGTATTTCATACAGTGTACCAGATGCCCTTATTCACCTCTCTCACCACACTTCATGAATCCCGTTCAGACTGGTAAAACACCTGGACCTCATATATATGGGATACAAGTGTTCATGGCCCGCAGCAACACAAAGTGAATCGTACTCCTACGTCTAACTCTGATTTATTTTAACCTCTGATATTAAACGAAAAAAAAAGAATTTAAATGTTCAAGGGCATCTCTATTTCTACCTAAATATGAAAAAACTAATATGAAGGCTAAAAGTACCAAACTACACTAACAAAATTCTCCTCAGGTCGTAGATTTCCTACTGTGAGAGTAGGCACTTACATATTAATATAAAATATTAATATACTCAATACATAATTAAATTATAACAAAATGTGTATTTAGACAAATAAAAAAATATAATATTGATTTGTAATAAATTTTATTTACATATATAGATACTCTAATGCATAACATATCAATATTATAATTGCATTCAAAGAACACAATTATAACTTCGCAATTTTCCCATCACTAATAAGGGGTGTTCCAAAAATAACAAGTGAAAATTTCGCACCAGATAACGACAGCCCTGGGGCGAGCGCCGCGGGACGTGAGATCGTGACTTTCGACCGCGGCTCCGGCGCCGAATTATTCTATATTGCAATGTATTGACGATCATTTTGACACCACTGGCCTGTATACAGGGTGATGTTAAGATGCTTCATTTCAATAATCAAGTTGGTATACTTAGCTACTGAAACTTTAATCAGTCATATGGAACCATTATCTAGGGATAATGCTTCCATATGTCCTTAATACAATAAGTATTATTTTTTATGGTAATCAAAGCAGACTTTTACACCAGAGCTATGTCTAGAACTAGAATATGAAAAGGGGGAAGGTATAGATCGATTGCACTCCAGATTAGAGCCCACATAAGAATATATAAATAAAACTATATTATGATTGAAAATTTTCCTGGATGGTACTGTGCGTTGGTTTGCTCCATACCCCAACCTTCTTTAAAGAGCAATACGGAGATTATTCTAGGCCAAACAACATCAATATTTTATACAGATTTTCCTCGAAAGAATATACTTCCTAGATTTACTAAATTTGTGGCAAAGAAATACAATCAAAAATATTGGAACACCCTGTGCACAGATTGGCAGTATCCCTGTATAATGAGCATTACGGCGCTATCACTCGGCACGCGGCGCCCGCGGCTACAACCAGTAATAATATTAACACGAAATTGTTCGCCTCTCATTAGATTCTGCCGCTTATTAGGGTCCTATAGCGAAGAAAGAGCTCCCATAGTTTGTCGTAACCTAGTCCACAAATCTTAGTATTCTTAAAGCTAAGACTGGGAACTGTAACAGTCAAAGGAACATAAGTTACTCACCGTTATTCTATGAGAGGACTTGACATTGGCAAAATCCGTCAGTGACAGGACTGCCGTTAATTAAAAGAAGAAGAAGAAGACTGGGAGCATTAATAATAATAATAATCGTAAGCTAGATTCCACAACTCGACATCAAGCGCCTATTTTACGTCTTAGGAGATGGTTACTAGTTGAACCACCCCATCTCTACCACGAAGCCAACCAATCTTCAAGGTTGGCCTCAGAGAGTGATCTCAGCTCACCCAGGTATTTTGCTCTGTAGTTAGCCAACCCTGGACATTCGATTACGACGTGGGTGGCTGTTACTTCGGTTTCCAAACAGGCTCTGCAGATAGACTGGTAGCATTGCTTTGTTACGAATTGGGTGAAGGTCTCAGCTATGAACTATCCCCCTCAGAAAAGCTCTCGTATTGTAATAATTCGTACGGTGAGTGGAGACACTGGGTGTCTGTAATATATTCCATCCCTATTCGTACCAGTCACATTCCTTGCCTTCTGTATCTTTCTGTAAATCCTTTTACTCACCTAAGGCTTACAAAGCATTAGCATCTGTTAATGTTGCAGGTTTACATGGGCTACGGTAAACGCTCAAAATCAGTATAACCGCATGTATTTTCGCCTGACATGAAAAACTAAAGTAATTTCATCTTCTTCTCGATTCGGTAGAACATAGCACGATTCAGAAGTAGAGATTGCATGGTTCTAGAACTACGCATAAAAATCTAACGTTACAACAAGATACAAGAGAGAATATATATATGACTTCTTAACATTGGTTGTAAGCAGTTTCACATGGATTTTCCTACAATGGTTTTATTAGTACCGTTGGCTACAGTTGTTTAATTTAGGGAGCATTTGTAGTGATGTATATTGTACATGTAAGAGTACATTAATATCCCTCAGTTACAAATAGTTGAGCTATCAGTCGCAATGATAAATACTGGTCCTCAATTGGTAACTGTTTAAAAATACTAGCAGCGCCCTGCGGCTTTATTGCGCTTGCATTAGTCATTTATTTTTAATTATAAAATAGAGCTTATGATTATCATCAGTTATAAGTTTGGTATGTTATAATGGTGAAATATTTTTTTAAATCAGTTCAGTAGTTCTATCTATTCAAAACAACAAACAATCGAATCTTTGCTCTTTATTACAACAAACAATAACAAGAAACAAACACACAAGTAACAAACTTAACAAATATGACTTGACTAACGCAAATTCTAACAGTTAATTTTCAAATATTACATTATTATAAAAATGAATGCTTTGAGTTTAATATGTATGTTTTTAATGTTTTTACACAATAACTACTGGAACGATTTAAACTTTTTCACCACTAGAAAACTCCATCTACACTGAGTGACTTAGGCAATATTTTAGGCTATAATAACATAATGATCTCATCTATGAATCCATAAATTCTATGAAAAAAATTCATGCCGTAAAACGTATTTTTTGAAAAAGGTAAACAAACAACTGTGAAAATCCTAAGAGAAAATGTTTTTCTATTATATTTTGCACCTCATTATTCAAAAGCTATACTATACTCTAAGTTTCTCATTTGTGGCAGTTATAATATAACAGGCAGGCAAGTATTAACTGAAAGGTTATTATTTATTATCATTGTGCGTCAATATCTATGTATTAATTACACAGTTTTTTTTCCAAAATTTAATGAGGTTAGGTTATAACAAGAACCATTTATTTATTAGCAATGCTTTATTAGTAATTTTTACAATTAAGAACATCAAAATCTACCATTAAAGCTTAAACTAACTGTAGATTGTCTAATGCTTGAAATATATATATCCTTTAGAAGTGACAAGTATTTATTTACTTATTGTAATTGACATAGCAACAGCTGATAGACTTACGGCCTATTTATATCAAAGATTATGGATAAATTGTTACCTCAGACTATATGACGTTAGAAAGAAAAACATACAGCAAAGGCTATTCGTCAGTAGGATATTGAAATCAAAGTAAGTGCAAATAGATATATATGTTTCTTGATTGTTTACCTTTTTGGTAGAATATTGAAAACGGCCGTAAATTTTATCAATGTTGATTATAAAAAACAAATTTCAAGTCGATTCGATTCTAATAATAGGTGTGAAACAGCATTGCGTAATTAAGACGCTATGCAAATATAAAAAACACAAATGGAATTAAAAGTGACTACACAACAATAATATGTATTTTCCAGAACATGTTTTAAAATTGATAATTTAAGATCTCCCCTGAAATAACTTGTGATAAAATGCTCTATCTATTCTATCATTCACAGATTTTAATGTAAACACTCGGACTTCTATGCCAAATATAAAAAGGCTTTTGATAGATCCTTTAAAGCATATATATCACGTACAAGATGGGCCCTAAGTTTCCTTTCTGCGCTACCTTTTAATGTGATTGATATGCCAGGGTTGTGACGTGATATATTAATACCAAACATAGTATTTCGAAATCAAGGGATATTTTTAAACCAAAAATTTAATGGGCTATTCTGATAATCGAATTTAAACAACTGTAAAACGTAGTCTATTTTTGATTTGCAATTGTTTAGGGACCTATATAACCTACCTATAGGACCCGTAGCTTAATATTTTATAGTATATACAAGGCCTACGTTTCTTAGTGAAGATGCAGCTTTTTATTAATGAAATAATTTTTAAAATTAGTTCAGTAGTTTTTTTTGTGTAAAAACGTTACATACATTTTAATACAAAAATACATGATGATGAACTGACAAACATTTAGACAATCCTCAAACTTAAGATAACGCCTAATTTATTTATAGTGGCATTTTTCACCGAAAATAAATTAGGCGTAGGAAACGTAACTACGACGTTAAAGTAAAATTGATTGTCTATGAAATTTTTTTGGTCATTAAAAAGTTTTTTCCTCATTTGGAAAATTTTCATATGACTAAAGATCGAGATTAAGATACAATATTTAGTCCATAGTAATTTCGCCCAAAACACTTAAATTAAAACGCCACTATTACCACTATGTGTACACCTACCTATTAATGGATCCACCATTTCGTTCAGTTTATACCACCGCTTGTACTTCCACTTCCTTGATAATCATTATTTTTCCCTGAAAGTTTGCAAGTATTTGTATAATTCCTAACAGCCCCCAAGTCTCTACGGTATACCCCTTCTGCTGACGGTACCGCCACAAAATGGCGCCCATATTTACCAGCCGTCACATCGCCCCGAGCACTCCTCTATATAAACATTCCGAATAAAAATGCGCCATTACTATTTGCATTCATATCTAAAGAAAACATACATGCTAAATTGTCAGCGAAACAGCGGACGGAAATATCTCTAAAATCTACCTTATGCGAAGAGAATAAAGTCCATTTTACATTGTTGAAGGGTAGATATGCGAAAGCACAATGATTCTGAATGTGTCGTCCGTCTCGCTCTGGCGTGTTGCCGAGTATATTTCCGTCCCGTTTGCGCGTAAGTAAAAGGTGGGATGATTGAGACGTAACTGCCAACTGCCACTGGTCCCATTATACCTCGATAATAGTAAACAACTTTAGTGATGTGCGAAATGTCGACAAATTTTCCGGTTTATTTTTCTGTATATTTCTTGTTTAGATTTGAACGTGATTTATTTAAATGCCTTTTAGCTCTGTGAAAGTATTGATCAACAGACACGTTGAAATATAATGTAAATTTGTAAGATTATACAGTCTTTCAAGTCTTTGATGCATTTTTTAATAAGGATAAGTTTTTTTCATTACCCGGTAAAAATTCATCAGAAAAAGTTTTTGATTATTTTTTCTTGTTTATTTTTTACATGAATTTAATGAGGGTGTTGAGAGTCGAATTCAAAGCGACCAAGATTCCTATTTCCATAAAGATAACATATTTTTTAAATAATAAATCTACATCAGTACTTACCACTCAATAAATACTCTATATTTCAGGTATTACATTCCGTAAATAAAAAAACGATGAAATTTTAAACTGATTAAAAATAAACTTTAGCAATTAGCAATTGCAATGATAGAGTTCAGTATGTCAATTCTATTGGTATAACGTATTTTATTTTCATTCAATTCAGAAAACCATACATCCCAATACTAATGCTTAAAAAGACAAGCACATCGAAAGATCGTGAAGTGACATCACTACCTAACGCACTCGACCATAACTAATAGTGGTGAATAAATCGCGGTGCACAAAAGCGCGCTTTTTTCCACCAATCAGCGCTCCCCGTCACTCCGCCACGCGCCAATCACAACACGTCCTCATCTCAAAATTATGCTCAAGTACATTTCATTTCTGGGTCTTAATATATTTGAGGCAAGGAAATTCAGAAGGGTGATTTTGCAAATGGCGTACCGGGTAATCAAATCAGGGGTGAAATGTGAATGCTTGTTAAAAGGATTAGACTCCTCATTTGGAGATTACTTTTAGAGTCGTGTTGGATGGGAAAACGTTTGGTTTGAGCACAATAAATATGTTCCTCGAGTACCTGGTGGAGTTGTCATACCACAGTACGTTGTAATAAAATTATAGTATTTTAAATGTTACTGATTTCTATTACGAGGACTTGTGGTCCATTTCTTGGTAATCTCTCTTATTCTTTCTCCTTACTTGAGGCTAACAAGTAAAAGTACTTCCATTTGTATTAAAAATCAATAATCTTACGCATATTTACTTGACATTAACTTTACTCATAAGGTCTTTATAATTAAATAGCTGCAAAATTCTCTCAATCGTTTCCAAGCTGATGGTGGTTGCTGCAAACCGAGCCTGGAACGAGAATCACGAGTCTGTGGCGCACACACCAAACAATTAGACATTTTTATGGATCTGTTTGAGGCTAACGATGTTGATATGTAAGGAAATTTTTGTAAACCATCGTTTCATGTCATTGATTCGGATATAGGAAGCTTGTTACTTTCATTTCTATACTATATTCTTGTTGTAGCTTGCTATTACTTCTAAAAAAGGTACAATTTTAACATTTTTAACAAGTTAAACCTTTTAAAATTTCTTTACAATCTATCACTTTGCAAAGACTCAAACCTTATATGCATATATTTTATTTGGATTCTGATTTTCTTTTGCTATTAAATCGTAAAAGAAATGTTCTAGAAATATCAATAATCATTGTACGTATTGACATCTATCACAACATCCAACTTAAACTACACAATGAACAAAAAAAATCGTCCAACGCAGAAGCAATAATATCACAAAAAAGCAATTGAAATTGAAGAGATTACAAAATGATCACACGACACACCACTCAAAGTTTAAAGTTTGTACTAAAGCAAAAAACGTATTGTCCATTTCGCCGACACTAATCCTATAACGTGACACCTTATATTTTGACAGTCGATTGACGGCATCTGCAGACAAATGACCCATTGTTGGTCAGAATGGTCACAATAGTCACAATGGACGCAGTGAGTTGCACTTTCCACGCCATTCATGGTGCACCTGCTTCTGGTCATTACAGTTTGATTCATATTGATGTAACATTTGTGGATACAAACAATGGAAATGATAATTGATTATAAAAGATATTAAAGTAACAAAAATAGAATCACCTTTTGCGGGACGTCTTTAACCTTAAAATTAGATTCGTTAATATTTTATACAATTGTATGTAGATTGATAATGATACAAGAACTAAAAGTAAATAGAAGTAAATCATATAAAGGTTCACGAATATAATTGAATAATACTCGTAATTCAATACAAAAAAAATTAAATATAAACGAAAAGACAAGTAAAAAAATTACTTTTTAAAAATCTTTACTAACAATACGTGCATATTACATTATTAACTTCAATGTCTATTAAATAATTTTATTTTGGTGTATCGAAACCAGCGTCAATAATCAGATTAAAGATTAGCAAAGAAATTAATGTTAGATCACCTCAGAATCAAAACTTTTCTCCACGTTGGGTTAAAATCCTTTTATGCCAAAATCCCAAAAACCAGCGCGATATCCGATAACATGACACGTCAAAACAAACAAAGCCGGTATTGACGGCTTCCCGCGATCGATCAGACCACGATCAATCCTTTATTGATCGCACTGCAGATCCAGTTACTATCAACAATTTGGGACTTATTGTGAATCCGTTTTGTTCTGTTGTCTTTAAAACAAACTTTTTTGGGCTTTGCGTTAAAACATCCTGTATCCGCGGTTAATTAGTGTCTTGTTCCATTTGATCCCCATTTTTTTGTAAAGAAAGATGAACAAAACAGTGGGCTTAAAAGTTGTGTAAAGTTGTGTTATAAAACAAAATAGGTACAAAGTGAAGTGTAAATATAAAACAAATATTTATTATAAAATCTGATTACGGCGATGTGCTCAGTTAACTGCTTCATATTTTAAAATTATTGTTTTTATTATATACTTTCAATTATGCCTCCTATAAATTAAAATTATAAGCTTCATATTAACTAGCATTCCGCACGCAGCGTCGCTCGCGTGGACTACAAATTTCTGTACTTTTTAGGGACACTGTCGCGCTTTATGACGTATTTACGACTTTAGTAGCGTTTATTATTTTTTTATAAAAACCTTTGTTTATTTTTGAAAACCTTCCCTATGACATCTCATTTAATTGTATATTCTTTTTTTTACCCCATGTTAACATGGATAGTTAACCAGCCTCAAAATTTTTTTTTCATATAAAATGTAACCTATAACTAGAACCTAATATTGGTCTCTAGACGCGTAAAAACAACTTACTTTATTAATTGACGCACATACAAACAGATAAACAAACAGAAAACAAAAAATTCTAACCATGGTTATCTATATAACATATAATATATTGAATACCAACTTCTTTTTTTTAATATTTAATATACAGAAAGCTTTGAGTACTGTTTTATTATAAGTATAAATTAATAAAGATGAATAATAATTTGTGGTTGAACGATATTCAAGCGTAGACGCTCGTAGCACGTTCGTAGCGCCGTAGCCCGAGACCACAATTAGACATTATGGAGCAAGTAATATGCTTAATATTTGATATACTATGCATTATTATACTTTTTGAAAAAATATAATTAATGGTGCATAACAAATTTAAACATATAATAAGTTATTAGGGCGCATAAGTTAATATTGCAACAATGGTACAGTGGCTTAAAATAATGTATTTAAGTTTTAATTATGTAGTTTCTGTAGTGTAGTCCATGGATTTTATTATTTTTAAAACTATAGTTAAAAAGGAAGTACCTATATTTTTATATAGATCGTTATATAATTTTTAAAATGGCGACACCTTTGGATTGCACGTATTACAAAAACACAATTGATTGCAATTGAGTATCTGAATAGCACTTAAACTCATTCAATATGCAATATTCTTGCATTGTCATTAATATTCACTGTTATTTAACATAGTAACATCAATGTACTTTCTAAATTTAACAAAATTAAAGGATTGAAAAGTGAAGAGTTTGTAAAACTGTCAGCTTTTATTCCGGTGATGCAGATATGTGGGGTGTGTCGTGCCTTTTGTTGAATTAATCAATTATACCACCAGATGTGCCTGCATACAATTTGAGAACGTAAATAAGCTCGTACATATGTGTCATACGTGACTATGAAATGAAGTGGGACACAATGGATTTGTAGGAAAAAACGCCTGTATTATGTCCCACCTTCCTGTTGTTTGATGTTAACATTTGAATAAAGTGAAGCATATAGATGGCATAGTGTAACTAATAAAATATTATAAAATATATTTTACCTATTTTGGAAAGTTAAAATTTTCTTCCAGAAAATACAAGTAGTTATCGCTCCTAACGTAAATTGTCAATCAATCAGTTGAGTAATTTTGGAGGCTCTTCGTTACATAAATTTTAATACACTTTTTTACTTAAAAATTAAAATTTTTTAAGCTTAGAATCAAAATAACTTCATCCTGAAGTATAAAAATTTACAAAAATATAGTTTTTTTAACGCTTCACTCTACCAGTAATTGTTTATTTAACTATTAATAAACCAATGTGAAATAATTATTCCATTTGTATTTTATCTGTAAGCGTAGGTATTGTCTCACCTAATATAGATAAAAATTACTATTTACTCAGATATCAATTCGAAAGCATAAGATCCTTCCTAGAAAGATAAGTATTTATTAGAACCATTTCTTCTCAGGATAACATATTCAGTATTTCTATATTTCCTTACATAAAATGCCATTGTCACGCACAACATGCCCATAATACAAAAACACAAAATAAATAATTCACGCCTCTAAAAACTCCATTTAGTAACAAATCATAATAAAATAATAATTTGACACGTTTATCGCCCGATCTGTGTTTACTCGTTTCGTGTTACCGGGGGGACAGACAAACAAACCCGATAAGGAATAATTTGATAAGTGACGGCTTGACGGCTTTGTACATAATTACAGAATAAGCAGCTGCTTTATTGTTAATAGAAATGGAATTTGATTGGTTATCGAAAATTATTATTTGGTCTATTTTATTGTTAAATTCTACTTCCATGTTGTGAAACAGTAATTATCTTTATGTGATGACTTTCAAAAACTCGGGAATAGATTTGATTTGAAGATTAATATTTTCTTGTGTACGCGAATACTTTTCATATTGACCAAGTTTATTGTAAAGTGTTTGAAACGTCGGGTTAGTAATAATGTAAAATAACGTATATAGAGACTTCAATTTATATATATTTTTTATTAAAAAATAACATAAATCAGGCCAGTGAAGTCGTGGTCAAAAGTTTGTAATTACTAAATTTTTTATCTACTTAAAAAATATGCCTACTTATTGTATAACTATAAAATATTCAATAAATATCAAAGGTAATTTAGGAACATGCAAAGCTTGCATTCTATTACATTCTTATGTAGAAATTGCAAAACCGCCATTCTTCAGGACCAAATCTCAATCCAGTCAGGCGTGAGTAATTCCATAAAAACTGTGTGTGTGCAAAATCGAAAAATCATCACCTCTGGGCGATCTTGATTCGGGAGTGTGCCGACAGGCGGAGGGCAAATTGCCAATCAATGCGGTGATTGAGTTCAGCCCCCGGGCCTGCGTCTTAGGGTTCGATTTATTAAAAAATTGGACAGGCACGCAACGTGCCAAAATGGCGACTGTAGTTTTTTTGTAGCTTTAAAAAGTTTTTAACTCTTTGCAAAGTTTGGTAGAAATGAGTTTTTTTCCACAATAAATGAGGAAATGTTTTACTTATTATTATTATATTAATAAATATACTTACAGTTAAGTATTTTAAGGTTAGTACGTACTTGCTTTGTACTACTGTAACGTTTTTTAAACCTAAAATCGGAGAAAACCAGAAGGTAATAAGCGGTCTTTAACTCGTTCGGAAGCCCACGAGAGCGAATTTTTATGTACCTTAATTTGATATTCTTGTGTGATATTCTTGTGTCTAACGCGAGTAATATGGACAGTCCAAATTAAATAAAATACCTTTTAAAGGATATAAAATGCGGTTTATTATACATTAATTTACATTATGATTAACCCGACGTTTCGAGCACTTTATAGCGAGCGTGGTCACGGGTGACTGAGATGACAGTAATCTTTATGAGTGTTTCAAAAATTGTTTATCTTTCTTCACTTACTCTCCAAATAGTGTGTCTTCCAGGAGGAAGAGGACAATGTAAGTTAATATTGCATATTTTATTTAATACCTTAATTTGTCCCAATAGATAAATTTCTGAAAATCTTTATCTTAATTTCTAATCGTGTAGAAAAATAAAAATATTCACATAAAATTCAAATTGTAAACAAAAAGAAACTCAATTTCCATCTTCAATTCCAAAAAAAGCAGCTACGAAGAAAACCGATTACTACACTGAGAATGTAGCCTCTAACCAGGCACATAATATAAAAATCAGCGTGTAAGATATTGACATCGGGGCGCCAACTCAGCATAATGCTATCATTTCATATTCAAGGGTTCCCGCCCTGTATAATCAACTAGATTATGGTAAATAACTTTATGTACTGAAATATTGCTTATTTTTTTCTAAGAATCTACAGCTACAGTTATTTACATCATATAATATATAATATACTAAAATTTACGGAAAGATCCTAAATTTGATATGTTCGTTAAATGATATTTGTTTATACAGTTTACAAAGATTTCAATGATTACACAATTGACTTTTTTACGTTAAATTATTGACCCAGAAATTGCTTACACGTTAGGCAAAACCTATTTTGCCCGATGGTTTTAAACTTAAATGCATAACCGATAGGTATAACATATCAGTGCCTGTACAGTTTTATCACATACACGCCAGAGTTTTTCTGTAAAACTTATGAAATATGTTTTTTCTTGAAAACCTACGGACAACCAAGCTTATATGATAATGAAGTAGAAAAAGAAAGAAAAGAACATTTACTTATACTGGAAAGAACATCAACATTTGCAAATAAATGGGTACATAAAAACACTTAAATTTCTATAATGATGGAGGTTGCGGTGTGTGTCAGAAAGGGATACCCCTCAGGGTATTTGTGGGATTAAAGCCACAATACTGATTTTCAGTGGCACCCATAATTGACATTACTGAAGACGATGTCTGAAACTGGTTTAAATATTGTTTTTAAGTGCAACAGAACGATTAAAAATTAGTAGTGGAACTCTGTAAAATGTTTTCTTATATAAATAAATAAAAATTGAATTTAAAAAAAAAACATTCACTATTGTCATACAAATATGTTTATTTTATCAATAGTATAGTTCTAAGAATGAGAGCAATTACTTCTCATCTTATTAGACAATTATCATCATCAGTTCACATCATAATGAATCTCTTCTACTATCAACAAAGAATATTTGTAACTGCAAAATGAATCCAATTCTTCAACTACAGTTAAACTATTAGAAAGAATTCCTTCAATAGCGCTGGAAACGATTGGAGACTTGAGGCTCTCGAGAGGGCTGTGGGGGGAGCGGCGCGGGGCAGGGGGGGGCGAGGGGACACGGTTAGGCAGAGGGCCCTCCACTGAGCACTCTTTAGGAAATCGTAAATCGTCGGATGTGAGTGCGACGCGCTTCCTGCGATCTACGAAGGCTTTTATCTGAATTGTGTGACGTTATTTTACCTGGATGATGCTCATAATACCCTACTTTTGCTTAGTTTTATTTCCTCAACCTCATTTCCTCGTTGATGTAAGGAATGAAAAAATAAGACGAAAAGAAATTCAAATCCCAGATTTTTATGGCAGAGTATGTAAAGGAAGATCACCTGATGTTAAATGATGACCACCACCCATGAACATCTGCCTGCAACATCAGAGTATCGCTCGATGGGGAGAGGATAAGAAGAGGATTAATGAAGGGAAATTGGGAGAGGAGTAGAACATGATAGAAGAGGAATAAGATGGGCTGTACAGGCCTGATACTGGCCTGTAACCAACCAACTAAGCACCTACAACACCGGGAGTGTCGCAGGTGCTTTGCCGGCCTTTTATGGACATAAAGGCTTGTCTCTTGATAAAGGCTTGTCTATTGCTTTTTGTCAATATTGCATACATACCGTTCAGATAATCATGCATTACTGTTAACTTAACCCAATAATTGTATCTTTATTGCCTTTAGTGAGTACTCACTTACAGCCGGCGAGGTCACCGATGTCACTAGTCTGTTGTATAGATACGATATATGTCAGTAAAAAACTATAATAAAAAGCTAAATCTAAAACATATTATTGTAAAATTAGTTAGTGTAAACATTGCTTATAAAAACATTGTTTAATGCATATGTAGTGGTCGCTTATGATGCACAGAGAATCTCGAGGTGAGTTTATGATTGTATCTAAGATATTTGTAATTAGTTATACGATGTGATAATAAATAAACATCCGTTTGTTCGTGGTTCGATGTTCGCACGCCATTAGGTGAGCCACAACAGGACCACAAGAACACGCCACTACTTTATTAAACGAATCGTTCATCTCCCCGGCTCGTACGTGCTTGTTATTTCATCAATTTTATCCTACTTTCTACGTATTTTCTCTGATTTTATTGGGAACATTGTTTGGGTGTCTTCTGCTTTGGAAGGACAATCATGTGCGTGTTTAAATCAGCGTATATTAGCGCTTACTTTCTAACACGTATAGTAATATATTTTTCATGACTTACGTTTGGTTTCAATTAAAATATCTTTTGTGATTTCAATAAAATTACTAAAATAATAAATAGGCAGATATTATAATTTATTATTTGTTCAAAACAGTTATGTTCGTATATCAGGCTAGTATAGTATTATTTTCATTAATTTATTTTGAAACTAAGCTTTCTATCACCATACGTAAAGAAAGGTATTTATCTTTTGTATAATTAAAGTATTTGTTGTTTGTCTACATAAAAATAAAATATTGCACATTAAATGAGTATGCTAAATGTCAATAAGATTGTCCAAATGTATTTAAAAAAACATAATAAATTCTCATATTATTGTTATATACTTAGTAAGTAGCACAATGAAATAATACATCGACATTCACTTAGCATGAACGAAAAGTTCACGAAAGTTGAACAAAACTAAAACAACCGATTTTTTAAATGATGTCAAGTCACTGCACATATTTCACACCATAATTCTCTTGCTCTAAAAAGCTCGGACAATAAATCAATTAAAGTAAAGGAAAGTAATGTTTCCATTGTTCCCTCCGAATGTAACGTAAGTAATTGTCTATGTACTTGGCCGACCGTAGCTTCGGTTAAATTACGCGGAAAATGGGGACCCTATTAAGGTTAATTCATCGAACTGTAAAATTTCTTTTTATGAAAATTTATTTAACGATAAGTGAGCCATCGAATAATTAGTTGTATTAAGACGGTTTATACTCACTGTATTTTAACTCGGTTTTTACTGTCGGTCTAAATCGAGTTAAAATACAGTGAGTATAAACCGTCTTAATATAACTAATTTATAAAAATTGTTATACGGATATCTTATTCAATAATAATACTTCCATAAAGTTACTAAAATTAAATAAAAGCAATCAAAAGAGGCAGAAGATACACTATACTTTGTTTTTCAAGATGAAAAAAAATCTGTATGTCTCTATTCTATTAAACCTTTAGATATTTTACAGATTATTTTACATAAACATGAGTTGAAGTATAGAGACTTTGAGTGAAGTGAAAGAATGGAAGTGATATGATGAATAAAATAACATCTATATGCCCTTTATTATCATAAAATCCATTCAGATCATTTAAAAATAGAAACAAGCGGTAGCTATCGCAGTATTGCTCTTCACTGACAAAATACAATGTCCATTTTTCACCTATTCAATTTAACATCGATTGTAATACAACCTCAAAACTTATAAACAGACTCCGGCAGCCATTGTGGCTGTCAGGCGAGATGACAGACCGATGACAGCGATTCTGGCGGGAATGTGTTTGTAAGCGGACGCCATTGTTTGCTCGAAATGGTCACAAATGTTGCCACAACAAAGGCTTTTACCGTCTTAATCCACTTAAGACGAGATCTTAGAGCTTCTGATTGAATGGGCGATTGTGGACAGGATTACATTAAGAAATTGGATCGCAATGTGATTGCCACAATCATTGTTATGATTCGTTTTATTTGGGAACGCGATGTTAACAAATCATAACTTGGAACATGATACAATAACTTTTGTGTATTGACGCATTAACGATATTAAAATGAAATAATGTTTTCGATTATATTGATAACATGCCGATTAAGTTACTATAGGAAATATGAAAATTGTTTTATTTTGTTGTTTTGAATTTTCCTTTTCTGTTGATGAAATTTTCAGTAATTAAATATGCTTGTTGTTTTTATAATTGAGGGTCTCAATTGCTCCGTTTTTTTTGTTTGTTTTCAAATATAACTTAATAGCTTCGCATGAGCATTAATGAAACCATTTCGATAAGTATTTTTATCGACTTTACGCATTATAAAGAATTTGAGCATTTCTTCTACTTGTGTCTTGCGTCTTATAAATTGTACTTATTACACGAGTTTCTTACACAATGAACCACATAAAACAACCAAGGAGTACTCAAGAAGTACAAAGAACTGAGATCCATAGGAGCTGCCAGAGAGGCGGCACAAAGTCGCGCCCCGGGCCCTCCTTGATGGACACCTTTTCAATCTCGACTACACTGGAGATATAAAAATATAATATTCTGATGATATCATACAGTCGTACAATCAGTACAATTGATGGCAAGTTATTTTAATATCTTTGTGTTAAAGTTGCGGGCATCTTAGCATGTCCGTAACATATGCTGAATGTAGCCCTACTGCCATATGACCTTCAACTTTTTTAACAAAATGATTGTATTTTTAATTGGTAAAGGCAATAATCTGATTTTTTATTTAATTTTATTGTTTTATGTTAGAGAGAGCAAGCGATGCGTGCAGTTTGCCTCATGTTAAGTGACTACCACATTCACCTATTGTCAAAATTCAAAAGGTTTATTTTCCTAATCAGCCTCTTTTGAGGCTCTTTTAGATGTTCTATTTACATCTACATGAAGTCTTCACAAAATTAAGTTCCGGGGCTATCATCCTATCACGCCAGAAAGAAGGTGCTTCTTACCAGCTTTAAAGTAAGGAAAAGAATAAAGAGATGATTAAAATAAGAAAAGAGGGAAAGTAAACAAATAAACTCAGACATATGAAGATATGTAACTATGTTATCAATATTTAGGACCTGAAACAAAGCTCGCTTCTTTAGTCTCAAACAGCAACAAATACCAATTTTTTAGGTGTATCGTATATATTTATACACGGGTCTAGAAACAAATTGGAATCACTTTCAAATTACATACTTCGTGTAATGAATAAAGTGGCAATTTAAATTTCTTTCTCAATGTTTTATATTCGAAAAATCGAACTCATAATTCAGAATATGCGAGCAAGCTCAGGTTTGCCTGAATATAAATGTAATTTAGTTCCCTTCTACTACCACCTACCAGTAACATATCCACGTGTGTCTTTCTACGAGCATCGCATTGATAAACATTGGTAGGTTCATATTTAATACATTTTAAAGAGCAAAACAAAAAATATATATTTCCCAAACATCCCGTTTTGTCCGCGAGTGTAATCTATATTTTCCGATGTTTAGTGCGGATTGTCATTACACGGGCGGCTCTCCGGCCGTCGGTTTTCCATCCTCCACCTCTCTCACTAACGAACTCTCCTTTGAACAGAAAACCTTTGAAATTGGACGTCATCATTACGCCGGAATTATTTCTATACCGCAGTAATTGTATGGCCTTTGATATTCCATTTTATATATTATTTATAATGCGATCCGACTTGGAATTTTATATTTTTTACCTTTTTCAATCATACTTTACCTCGCCCCACGTTCCAATTTATGACTTGGCAATTTTACGGGCGTGGTTTTGAAAACCCCTCTTTCTATTCTTGTGGCTTTTAAATTAAATAAGTATTTTGGGTGAATAAGATTTTATGCCACGAAACCTAGCATCAAAATTTACAAATAAACACGTTGAATTTTAAAATGTTTAATTAAAATAATTGCAAATATAATCGCTTTAAAAACCCTTATCAACGTAGTTTACGATTTCGTTTTTAATTACTTTAATTTACGTTATTAAACAAAAGTTGACAAGTCCTGTTATCGTTGAAATCTTTTGTACGTGTTTCATACATTACACAAAATGTATTTACTTTATAAGTCCCCATAATTACGTATAATACAAACATATATATGGCGCCATTTCACACGTGACGTCACGCCTCTCCATCCTCTTATCATATTTATTGCTGCTTATCTTCACCCCACTTCACGAACATTACAAAACATGCATCACATCATGCATGTGTTAAAAGGCTACCTTTATAAAGAAAACTATTTTATTCAGTCTTCAAAATAATGACAATTAATTACGTATAATCTGTTAAATCTTTTAAATGCTTAAAATAATTATGACTTAAGCTATAGCTTATGAAATGCATTAATATATTAATTCAATTCAGAAGCCTGTCCATTTCTTCCTTTTATCTCTTCTATGCTTGTTAAAGGTCATAACAATTTAAATATTTTATAATTCTAATACATATATAATATACTACAGACTACAGATTTCTGAAAGTTTGACTCAAAAACTGCATCCTAGACGGTCATTGGTCACGTACCTTTTTTCCGAAGTAAATTAAAGGAATCTGTTGTGTCCGAAAGCAATAAATCTTACCGTCGACAATAACAAGTAATGAATAAGTTTAAATACATTTTAGGTACATATATTGTATTGTATTTTTATTTTATCGAAGAAAAATCAATGTAAAAAGGGCTACATACAATAATTTATAATATTAGCTAACGTTTCTCTAGCTAGGTTGCCTAGCAACCTGTATTAAAATTATTTTACAATTCTTCCATTAAACTCCTGTAAAATACGAATTCTATCCAATATACAATAGTGATTCTGCTTGGAATTATCCATATAATGTCTAATTCATAAATACCACTATAAAAACCCAACTCAGGGTCCAAAGATACAAGCATTAGTGACCATTTTCCAAAGAAAATCTATCGTAGCGTAAGCAGCACTTTATTATACAAATGTAATTACTTACTTACTGTAAAAAAAAGATTTTAAAAACACCGTTGCGTTGTGAAAATCAGCTACAAAAAATATGAACACAAAACTCGAAGTCAAAGGGATCAAAATACCTACAAGCCACCTAAAAATCTGAATCGAAATACATAAGGCCGGTACATACCATCACCAAAGCAGATCATTAACAAATGGACAATGGAGCACTCTCTTGATTACAGTCGGCAAGAACTATCATTGTTGGAGCTGAGGGTGGCGGGTCGCGACGGGTAGCGGAGGTAGTGGTGGGTAGTGGGAGTCATTACAGGGCCTTCGTTACTGGGCGGATCTGAATCGTTAGCTGTAAACAAAGCCCGTGTTATGTGCCCGGCCATTTTTCAACTATATGGGGTAAGAGATGCTGATCTGTTGATGCATTTGACTGCGGAGGTCAAATGTTATTTTTTAATTTTTTATATTCGATTATGGGCAGAGAATGCTTACACATAACTGCGTTGTATATTTATAACAAGTTTGTAAAAATATAGTTATAACTGCCCTGCGAATATCAAAACTGGGTTAAATAATGAGATGCCTATAAGACATAAATGCATGTGATACTGAAATGTCAAAACGTTATAATATTAGGTTACTCTCAACTGTTGCAAGAAGTTCGAATTAAATCAAAGGTTATTTTAATCGTCCTTACATTTCTTAATTCTTTGCATGTCCTACTATTTCTCTAATACATTTGATTTTATACACTCTTCGATTTTTTAAGTATATCATTACATAATTTTTCCTTCCTAAAAGGGACTCCACACCAACACCAAAATGAGCTAAACATATTAAATAGATCGTTTAAGCAGATACTTTCTTTAAAGAACAAAATACTACCAATAAGAACCAGAAAAAACCAGCGCTAGTTGCCTGCAATAGGACCTTTTTGTAGCAGCTATGTGCATATTATGTATTTTCTAAGCACCGAATTTTTCTTTTTCTTTTCCAAATCACCATTTATGTACAAGGTCACAAATAAAACCTTTCTTTCAACCAATTGTATTCTTTCATAGAACACGATACCCTCTTATAACTTTATTTTGTGTAAATTTGTCTTTGTATGTGTCTAATATAATGAATCTGTTCTATGAATAAATGAATTATCTATCTATCTATCTATCTATCTATCTTCTTTATGCTTAAATTTGTCCAGATAAAATTGCTCATTTAAATAAGGAAATCATAAACATAGCGTAGCTCTTGGACTACATTATGTACGTCTCAGAATTCTCGTTCGTTAGCAAATGCATTCCGTAATGAGCGTTTTGTGCGCAAATGTAAAAATATATCAAATGCACTATCAAGTAATGCGACGTTTACACCGCACCCACTGTGCTGGGCGTAGCGACTTTATACATATCACATTGATAAAAACAGTATTCTCTATTTGAAATTAGAAGATGTTTTGTAGCAAATTTGTGTATAATATGTTTGATTAACATGTTATATTAATTTAATTAAATAGACCAATAAGCATTGCAAAAAAATGAAATATATTTGCTTTTTAATGAAACATCCAGTATTGTATTTTATCATAGGTAAATCAGGAAGCAAAAGCAAATTTATTTAAAATATTGGTACAGTTATCCACGTACTTACACCCATATTCCCAAACAATACTATGAGTTTTGACAGCGTACGTAGCGGTCTGTCACTTGGCGTTTAATTAAAGATTTTTCATTTCAAATGTATTGAAAAATGTTTTACTTCGCATGGTATTACTACTTTACTTACACAAGTATTTTTGGTGAAAACGAGTGTTATACTCAAAGATATAAGTCATAGCAACCTTCTACGCGTCTACGTGTTGAAACAATTAATGTAATACAGTCTTTCTTTCAGTTTTTTTACCACCGAATTATAGAAAGCACTTATAATTATCCTCGCAAAAATCGCTCCCTCTTCCACCATGTGTTCTCCAGCCGGCAGTCACCTAACGACCGTCAGTACATGGACATCATACGCTCACTGCGTTATGTACCGCACATAATGACGTGATACGTACATTATTTGCACTCGGCGATATGTACCAAGAATAAGTGATTGTTCTATGTACTAGGTGTGCGAAGGTTTTCCTGAATAGGTAATTTGGAAAGCATATTTTTGTTTATTGTTGGGGACTTTTAATGGATTGAATTCTGAATAAGAATGCATAATAAAAAATAATAAGAACAAAAATTCTTGATGTATTAAAAAAGAAGTATTAAGTATTAAGTAAGGTTTGTTTTTATTTTCATTGCTACTTTATGCCGATAAAAAATATCGGCCTGAAGCTCGTGGGTCATTTTGCATCCAAAAGCTTTGACAATAGAAAGGACTTTAAAGCATTAAACTATATTCGTTCATAAATCTATAAACAAAGATAAAAAAATCACTAGTCGTTTAAAAATTTCAAGTCATCGAAAATGTCGGCCTCCAGATAATTCACATAATCATCAAAGAGACAGCCGAGCCTGCATATCTCCGACATAATTGAATATCGCGAATTGCTAAACCTCTAATAAAGCATTGTGAGGGAGGTTCTTTGAATAAGTTTAAAATGAAATTGGAGGAATGAAAGAAATTACGCGCAATTCACGGCGCGGCCCCGCGAGCCCGGGGGCCGGGGCCAAATTGTATAAAACCCACTGCATTTCTTATGTAAATTGCATAAAATGTCACATACAAATAGGTATGAATTTATTCACGCTATTCGGAAAACATTTTCTGTAGAACGGACGAGCGAAAGGAACGTATTGCTGGGTAAATGAATTGGCGTTGAATTTTGCTTGTTAGACGCTTTTAGTTATTTATTTAAAAAAAACACAGAAATATTTAGAATCGTGATCATCTCGATTCATGTTCTGTTACTTTAAATATATTTCTAATTGAGAATCTCTTCAGTGAACTGCAACTTATTAACTTATTTACTTGCAGAAAAAAATCCTAACGATGTACTACTCATTTTAATTATTTTGTTAACAATTTTGATAGTCACTTTCGAAAAGTAAGGAATTTCTTTGCTACGAAACTTAGATCAAACGCGGGCTACGAATTCGATTACAGCAATAAAAAGAATGTAGGCATGTAAAGTAAGTTGTTTGCGTATTTTTCCAATCATGATAATGTTTAAGGTCTTGTCAAAAAGCAAAAAAAACACACTTTTAACAATAAGATACTAATTTTAAAACGAGGAAAACTTTGTTTATTTGTAATGAATAGGCTCAAAAACTAATCGACCGATTTTAAAAATTGTTTCATCATACGAAAGCATACATTATCCACGAGTAACATAGACTCTATTTTTTTAGCTTTATACTATATAGCATTATGCTACGGGAGAGAAGCCGCGCGATTCAGCTACTGTTGAATATTTATTAATACGACACACCATGGGTAGTTTATTCAAATAAATAAGCTTACAAATACTACATTTACATAGCATCGCCATATTTAGTTCCTAAACTAAAGTATAATTACCAACACCATAGAAACACGCCGGTCCTGGCCGTCCCCTTTATGCGATAATCACGTAATAGTCCCCAACTGATTGAGTTGCTCGGGCAGGGCACGCACGTACACCTCCAGTTATCGAATTATGGGCCTACTCTATCGACACAACGGTTTTTTCATCATGTTGATTGGTAAATTGCTTTTTAGCAAAGCAAGTTGAACAAAATTAATTTGTGGAAAAGATTTTCCTTTCTATTATATCCTGAAAAATAGTTAATAGTGTGAAGATCTTCTAATCAAAAATGTTAAATAAATCTATACATCTATCCTGCCATAGTTTCGATATGAATTGTCTTATAGCGTAAGCAAAATATGTACTAATATATGAATCGATATGTATGATTAGTTTAAGGTTTTATGATTATTAAACATCATTATTTAATACGTGACGGTTATTTTGATATATCCCTGAGACGCCCCAGTCTAATAAAAACTTAATTTTTTATCATACAATATCAATTTAAACACGAGAAATACGACTATCCTTAAAGCCATAAGTTATGTCTATTGGGTCTTTAGGTACACCTCCAATTTTACATGAGTGTTTGTATAACTTGTATATTTGTTAGCCGTCATTTCCTTATTCATCTTTCATTCTCATGCCCTTCTTCACCCATCCACATTCAGATCACGTCACATTTTTTGTACGTCAATGTTTCGTAGAGCACATTTGATTAAAACCACACTTATTATTGAAAGAAGATAGATGAAAAAATATATATTTAAGGTAATTTCTTTAATATTTAAATATAAAATGATGAAAAAATTGTGCTTTCCTTTACTTAAACGCCGAATTTCACTAGTTATTTATCATACAACTTTCAATACCTCCTTAATATATTTCACAATTTCCGATCTTATCGCTCTTCGATAGAATCCACTTTACCTCAACAAAGGCTAAAGAGTAAAGAGCCTACAGCAATTTATAAAATAACTTAATGTTGAGGAAAATGGCGCAGTGATTCCTCTAATTATATAGAAGCTAAACGAGTTGCCTTCAGATGAGGGAAAATTGCTGCGAAATTTGGTACAACCATTATACAAGTTTTCTTAGAGATTTCTACTGAATTGTTAACGAAATAAAGTCATCAACTACTTGATGAAGTACTTTAACTCTGGCTCCTTAATTTTTTCCCTGTAAATAAAATAGCCAGGTAAAAAATAAAGGAGCTATCGTATTCCTTGGAGGATGTGATAGAGGGCATATCTAATCTAATAATAACTATTATAAAGGCGAAAGTTTGTAAGCATGGATGTATGGATGTATGGATGTATGGATGTTTGTTACTCTTTCACGCAAAAACTACTGCACCGATTATGATGAAACTTGGTATACATTCAGGTAAGGGTTCAGAATAACATATAGGCTACTTTTAATCCCGGGGTTGCCACGGGATCAGACGTTACGCGGGTGAAACCGCGGGGCGCGGCTAGTAATGTTATAAATTATTCCACTTTTATGTCTTAAAAAATGCATAGTTGTAATCCAGATATAGGTATTTTAACATGTATCTGCTAGAGACAGGTTACCAAGAAATCTCTATAATATTTTTTGACAAATTTGACGTTAAAAGGACTCGAAAATTGATGCAGGGGGTATTTAGATAGTTTAGATGGATTTTCAGATATGAATGAATATTTTAGTCCTTTCAGATTAATATTATTATAATATATCATTCCTTACTTCCTATTTATTTTTCTTAGATATTTCAAAAGTGAAACGTAATAAAGAGTTAGATTGATTCATAAATTTCATGGCACAAGGTCATCCTAAAATTAAGTATCTTACAAGCTTATTGTAGAAAATAGCTACAGCAGAGATTTAATATACGGGCTCCTGAAATACAGCTAATGCTACATTAGGCGCCTGGGTTAAATACAACAGTTATTATTCTAATTGGTGACAATAAATGAATTAGAATTAAATTGAATTGAATATTTAATATTCGCAAAAAATAGCTATGTCATTATTCTTTTGTAAAGTGATTTTTTATGTCTAAAGAGGATCAGGAACAGGAACAAAGAATAGGAATACAGGAGAAAAGAAGGACGGGAAAAGAAGAGAAGGAAAGATGAATGTGCAGAAATAGGTCATACAGGGTCTACATACCCCCCACTCAGCGGATGAAACCTTCAAAATTCTTCTATTTTTTAAGAAAGTCATTACAACCTCGGTTATCGCTTATCCATTCAACACAAAGCTTAGCCATTCAGTACAAAACAATACTTGATTTCCACTTATGTATATGTTAGTATATAAGTTAAAAAAATTAAAAAAAAACTGGTACAAAATAAAAGAAAAATACCCTGTCGTAATTAGTAAAAACACATTACGATAACTCAAATAGCACATAACGCGAGGGTAGGGGCTAGCTCAACATACTTGGTACATAAGAATAAAAGCCTAACGCGGACGTACCGACAGCAAAACAAATACATCATTTTATTTTTTTATACACTAAAAATTATTTATAACTTGTTTTATGTTGACAGATTGCCCATAGACACTTTACTCAGAAAATCCAGTCTAATTATTTAATGATTTTATTTCTAAACAGGGAAATTTTGTGTTGCGCAAAATTATCTTGTTTACATTTTGCGTTTTCAAAAAAAAAATAAATTAAAAATAGGTTTAACTGGACAGACATACTGGTAAGGGACTTACGGCGCTCATTATAATATGCCAATTGCAATGGGTTTGGGCATTTCAGTTACATAAATCACATTAAATAATATACAATCCACGTGTAAACAAATCATAATAACAAATTCCAATCAAAAAGAAATATTAATTCCAAGAGCTCTTAACGCCGCAGAACATAATATTGTACATAATTCGAGAGTAGATACTCGGTCGCAAATGATATTTAAATGAAAGTACACAAAGCTATCGGAAATAAGTCCACCTGTATAATGCGGCTTCATTTCAATTTGCGGCCTCTGATCAGACCCGCTATCCAGTTAGGGGTCCGCAAAAAAACCATACATTACTTGCTTAAAATGTTACAAAATTTATATTCTACACCTAATAGGAAGGAATATTATAGTAAACTAACAAAACTACGCTTACTGTCTTTTGTATTATAATCATGTTTTTTTCTAAAAAAACATTTCGTTTATTTAAATATCAATAGAAATTATAACTGTAATCTTTTTACATTTCAATGAATGAAGAACATTCGTAAATATTTCTGAAAGAAATATTATTACTAACCTGGTTATTGATAATCTTTCACTTTGCCAAAACGTTATTAGTTCCATTCTAAAATACGAAACAGGTTGCAGATTTGGCCTATGCCCAGAAATATAGGTTGTACTCCGTCAAATCTGATACAATCAAGGATCAATCAAGCATAGAGCAGACATCTTTGCAAGCTCTCCGTTGCTGCTAAGATTATTATAAAATAATATGAAAATTCCACTTCCTCGTTTTTTTATTGCTCATTCGAAAAGTAGTTGAAAGTTTGAATAATATACCTAGTCAACAGACAAATTTAATAAATTCAAATAAACTGAAAATTTTCATAATTTGGCTTAGCACTACCTTCTGCAAACGTTACTATATATTTGTACATACTGCAAATACTGTGGCTGGATTTGTCTATGGTATAAACAGATTCTTAATTTTTTCTACTGAACCCATAGCAAAGAAATGATTATTTAGCCATATTTTAATGAATACTATGTAGAGGCGAGATAGGCGGTCCTCATTAAACCTGCCGCCCAGTAATTGCACCCCCTTCATCTTATTTACCCCCTTTAGTTCATCAGTACATAGCGCCGTACCTATCTGACACTTGCCTCGAATTATATATACCTACAGAAGTATTTATTCTTTGTGTAAAGGTTTTAATTATATCGCAGATAGCTCCTTTTGAAATGAACAGTTTTTATGTATTACTTTGTGGCAGTCGAAACGAGTTACCATCGATATTCATAGAGGTATATTCTGGGTAGATTTAATTTTCCAAACCGGTATTTGTATAATAATAAATAATAAATATACAGGGACATTTTAATCGCCGTCTAGTCCCAAAATAAGCTAAGCTTGTACTATCAAAACAACATAACTTATAAACATACTTGAACATACTTTTTTGTAACATACCTATACTATAGATAATTAACACCCAAACAGTCGAAAATTACAACGTTTATCACATCATAATTTTCTACTCGTGGAGATCGAACTCGCCAATCGGATCGTCGTATGTCAGTATACAAATTAAAATCTTTCTACTACAAGACTAAATTGAATTATAAATGGTTATAAATTAAGCCTAATAACGATGATAGACCCTTAAGGTGTATATTAACATAATGATATTTTAAGTTCGATGAGCAGGCTCTCCTAGAGAACGATTTAGCTACTACTCTTCTCTATTTCTCACCTTATTTGCCTCAAAAATCCTTTTCCGGTTTTTTTTGTATTGTCCACATTTGCTGCAGTTTAAAACTCTATATTTCTAAAAAGTGTATCTTGAGACACTTACTATTGGGTGGTTTTGACCTCTTTAACATTTAAGTTTATTGACGTTGAAATATTGTATAAGGACTATAAATGACAATTTGTCTATTAGCTAAAAATATAAATATATTTGCTTATTTTTATACTTCGTGCTCATATTATAAATGTGAAAGTTCGGAAGATTAAATGTTTGTGTATCGATCACGACGCAACTAGAGAACTGATATTGATGAATTTTTTTATCAAGATATGATATAGGCTGTATATAAGGTGATATGATACTTATTTTTTTTATCTACAGGCCAGATAGATGAAGAATAGCATGGTTATTAATGTTTTTCAAGGATTTATTTACACTAAAAAGGAATTTGTATCGATACTTTAAAATCTAGTTTATTTCCTCGATTTTCGTCAATTACCAAAACCGGAGCCAAATGTTTTCAAAACTTTTACTCTCGTAAACAAGATTCAAAATCGATGTTAATACGTTTATTTCCAAATTTGCTTATTTCGAGACCCTTTTAGAAGATAGCTTCTTGGGTCTAAACCTGTGTGCTTTATATATAATAAGCAATATAATAGCAGGTAATTTTAGTTTTCTATGTTTACATTATATGATGTAAAAATATCACCGTTGTTCACAATTCACATGACTATAGCCAAAAGTAAAGGATTTGTTTATATCTCATTTAATTCTTTATATTTGGCATTTAAATATTTTGATATCATAATACGCAACCTACAACAATATGGTACATGTACTTTATTTTCCCGTTCGGAGAAGGCCGAAGCTCATAATTTCCAACACAAGCCGAATGAAGAAAAATAAATCTATTTTTCTGCCATTTCTTTGATAAAAAAGATTTTGCCAGTGTCAGTAATATATCGAGTCGTCTATCTCGCAACTGTGATTGGTCTCCTTGGGTTTAGCTTATAATATTAACACCAGGTTATAATATTTTGCTTCCACTTGGAGCAACTAGCAACAGAAACGAAATTACGATACATATGTATGATACAGTAGGTTCACATACTACAGAGAATTTTAAGTTATTTGAACGGATATTTTTGTAAAGTATTTTTTCAATCATAAAGACGCATTTAAAATTGGTTTTGAGGCACATCTAAAAAGATAAACTCATTGTGTTTTCACCTCTTTTAGGAATAAACCACCTCACGTGATAGTTAAGCAATTCTTTATCAATTTGCAAGTGTGAATTTCTAAATGTTATTTTTTTAAAGCTTTTTGACGCAAAAATTATCTTAGAGGTCTTTTAACGCGCTAAACATTAGCCTATGAGGGTTTCTACTGATAAAAATGAGTAAGGGATCTTTCAGTTTACTGCGTAGCTGTAGGTACATTACTTTGCATAAGGGTTACTTGAAAATTAAAAAGTCACTACACTTTGTTAAATACACTTCAGATTCTGCAGAGTATTCCAAAATTTTATCTTTTGATGTTAAGCGTCACTTGTAAATTGCTAGGTTGATATTGTCATGAGTACATAGTGTAATAAGTAAATACTTTAAAGTTAGTTTGCTGGCCTTCTTCTTAAACTGTATATTATAATAGTACGGATATTAGCTCTTACATTTTTTCACGTTTTTTATATTTAAAACTATTTTATTAATTACTAGCTCATCCGCGTGGCTTCGCTCCCGTAACATAATATAATATAGCCTATCTTACTCATGGATAATGTAGCTTTCGAATGGTGACAGAATTTCTAAAATCGGTCCAGTAGTTTTTGAGACTACAAATTCTATTCATTACAAATAGACTTTCTTCTTTATAATATTAGTGTTGAAGTGTACGGAAGACAAGGTGGGTGCAGGTCTTGTTAATAAATGTAAAACACTTATTTAATGAGACTATGTAGTTTTAAATCTGCCACTTCTAGAGAAAGATAAAACTTTCGAGGCCGTTCATTTATATACAATTAAAACAAAACTTTATCCTTTTTGTTTCGATGGTTCAGCGGTTAGCTACTAAGGCGTTATAACCGAGGGGACCTGGGTTCGATCCCCGTTGGAGACGTGACAAAAAAAATCACGTTCTGGCAGGGCATTAAAGGTAAATCACCTACTTGCCTCTAAATTGATCAATGAAACGAATTTATCATCCGCCCAATGTTACTGTTGTCTTCAAGTTACTTTCGGTGTAAGATAAAATATTTAAAAAAATCTACTAAACATTCGTATTCGATGTTTAAAAATTCTGTGTTCATTACAGTTTCCTTTTAATTTGCAGCCAGTATTTTGACACGGACCTATGCTCTCTGATATTCCATTTTAAAAATAATAAATTGTTGCAAGAAACCAGGAAATATTCACTTGAAACCAGTAATGGCATTCCATAATTGTATTTTCATTCCTTTGACGGTCAGACGGATGAATTACAGAAAAATACACAAGTTTCCGACGCGTTAATGAACACCTGATTGTATATAAAAATTGTCGATGAAAACCTTAGGTAATACATAAGTGAGATTAAAAAACAGCCCAGCGCGCTCAAAGTGAGAGCCCGTGATATTATAATCCAAAGCTTTGAGGAGAGGTGGCACCACCCCGTCTTCTCTCCCTTTTCCTCTGAGGGAGCGCGAATTAGACCGTCCCTTTTCGTGTGGTATAAAAAATGATTTATGGAGAGGTGTAGTATATCATTAACTTAAATAATTATGTGGGCTCGCGACTACGCCACAGAGAACGTTGCTTTCGGTGTTGCCAATTTTTATGTTCTGCTACATTTTAGGGAGCTTTTATCCTACTATATTGTGTGTTTAACACCCAGACAACAATTTTGTTTAATGGTTTTTCTTATATTAAAAAGTGTTCTTTTAAATTATTTCCTAAAAATTTTTAAAATAATAATTAATTTTTGAGAAAAAATTTCTGCGAGTTAAAATTACAAAAACAAATATTGAGATCAAAAGACATTATAATTAGTATAAAAAAATATGTTGAATAAACTCTTTATTTACAATAAAAGTAAACTGCTTCAAATAAAAATCGGAATTCAATATTATTCTAAATAATTTTAGTGACAATTAATTTAACTGTTGTTAATGTTTTCTAAAATATTGAACTTGGACTCGTATTGTAACATGTTCACAACCTATATAGGTTAGTAATCAATTAAAAATCTAAGGACTTTACAACTTCATCCTGGCAACTCCTCCGCGCCTGAGTGTGGGGGTCACGCAAACCAACGCAGAACTGGATAGTTTCTGATTACATCGCATAATGGAGTGTGCCGACTCATTGGGGAAATACGAGGGAAAGCGGATCGTCACAATGTGCCTGTAGTGCCTGTACGCACTACAACCACGAGTGTGCTATAATTTTCCGTTCAACCATTGTATGTGTAAATACTGGATAATATACTCTTATAGTATATCGTGTATAATCGCATTCATTTAGTTTCTATGCGTTCGCGCTACAGCCTGTACAATCCACTATTGAAGCTTATAGTATTAAAGTTGTTGCGTACAATTTATTTTTCCACTAGCGTCTGCTAACAATTTCCTATTCAAAGTTGGAATAAAAAATAACGGCATAAAATGTAACCTATATGTATTCATGCCATCCCATGCTATCCATTGAAATCATCTCATATCACAATTGGGTTGTGAGTATGAGTTTTTTGTGTGATAAATACGCAAATAAGCAAATAGTTTCCAAATAATTACGTTAATAACTTATTCAACCTAGAGCCAACGCTCTAGATAACTTGTAATAATATTTGTGACTCGTAACTAGACAGTCACAAGTTACTAATATTAAATATTTCGAATGTTGGATAGTATAAAAATTAACAGAAACGCAACAAACTCTTCATTTAGATTTATGCGTGTTTTTGGTGATAATCACAGTGTATATTAGTTGATGGCAATAGCCTTACAGCATAACGTAATGAAATTGTCGATTACAACTTTTTATATACGGAATAACTTCTGCATCTACTTGATTTAAATAGGAGTAGGATTTATGGTAGCTAAACTCCGTAGAATCTTGGCTGAGCACGCCGCAAATGTGAGTTTTATTTTCTCTCTTAAATTTTTAAGGGTTAAAAGCCGTGGAAAAATATAATCGAGGGTGCATCCTTAAATAAAGATACATGGTACAAGAAAAGACAGCATCGAGAAGTGTTTAAATTTTAATTATACAATCATATGGTATTAAATATCAATTATATTAAAAAGTTATAAAAAAATAGAATGATAAAATAAAATTTTCATTTTACGACTCCTAATTCGGATCTTCTACCATAATAACAATTTACTCGAAGAATTTTGTTTTATTTATGCAAAAGAAACGTCACACACATCATTACGAAATTTGATTAAAAGTAATGACCATAGTATTATCTTGTTTGTTTTAATGCAAGTACTTTCCATATTAAATAAAATACTTTTTAATGGATTTTAAACGCGGTTACACATTATTATTATTAATCTGATGTTGCGAATACTGTACAGCACACAATACTGGTCAAGGACTGTTGGACGTAGAGTATTGTCGTCATGAGTGTTTCAAAAATTGTGTGTCTGACCGCAGCCCATGAACATCTACAAAGTGACGCTTGATGGAAGGGGAGGGATAATAATTGGAAATTGGTTGATAGGCTGTGAATACAATAGGATAGGTGAGGAATGGGATGGGATGGGAATAAGAAACGTACGGAGTACGAAACACAGTGCAATACTGTTTGATGCGAATTTGGTCCAACCGTGTAGTGCTCGGCTCCCACACTTTTATTGCTGAAAATGTTATGCAGCAGAATTACCCTCTGTCACCTCTTACGATACCCAGGGTACACGTATCTAACTCGTCGCCACTCGGGACTAACTACTGACAGTATTATGCTTCACGATTTTCTGCGACCGAGTGGGCCTATTTAATGCTGCACTATTCTGGAAATCACTTTAGTTAAATCTGTTGGGCCAATTCAAGGGTGAGTTATTAATTTGAATGGTATACTGTGGCCTCCAAACACTCTAAAATACTCCTTGTTAAAACTAATAAACCGAATAATCCAGGTGCTACTATCCATCTACAGTCAAACCTGGATAAGCGAGAGTTCAAGGGACCACACTATTATTCTCCCTTATAGAGGTTTCTCACTAACCCAAGTTTCTCGCTATTGCAGGTTCATGGGTAGCGTTTCTCTCTCATAGAGGTACGCAGCAATAACAAGTCACAACAAGTCACGACATGTCATTGGATAGGTCTTTCAAAATAATATAGAGGTTTCTAAACAGGTTTTTTGCTAGAATAAATTTTTTAGGTATTCCCTTCTAAAGTCGTAAATATGTCAGACCGACAGTGTAGTTTCTATTTTCATAGAAAATTATAAAAAAAACTTTAGACATTAAATATTTCAGCGGTCCTGCGACTGTAATTTTTTGACACACGAGCGAAGCCGCGGGCGGAAAGCTAGTAATAAATAAATAAACTTGGCTGTCGCTTATAGAGGTGAAGATAAGTAGTAGTCTCACTTACAGAGGTCCATGAGTGAAAAACGACTCTCTTTTAAAGAGGTTTATGTCTCTCGCTAATAGAGGTTTTAATTACTCTCACTTATAGAGTTTTCTCAATTATCCAGGTTAAACTGTATATCATTTATTTCATGATATATGCAATTATATAAGTAGTAAAGGAGTATAATCGGCTTCAAAAATGAAGTTATCAGATCGTATGCATGTATTTAATTAATACTGGAATCGGATAATATTTGAGTAAATGGTTTATTTAAGCTTCTACGTATTCTCAATTTCATAATTTGGGTATATCAACAAAATTAGTAGTCTATTTGGCAAAAGGTTATTAAGTATGTCGGTATTGCTACGTGTATACTTTAAGATCTTGTTCTTTAGATGCACAAAAAATGCAAACCGGTGACATGTAGCTGACCTATAATGGACCCAGAAGTTTATTTATTAAGGATCGCCGACAACCCCGCTGTTTCTCCTCTAACTCTTATAACTTTTTGTAGGGCAGGTAATTCTTGCAAGCGAGTTTGATATTCCAACTAGGTGGAGAGTAGTATCTTAACTTAATTTTAAGCTTCTCTTGGTATACTCATCTACTCGTCATCACTCTACTTTTCTTTGAATAGTCCTCTCTTTATAACTTTTACCCCTTATGTTTATTTTATCATTTCTTTGTTTCTCTTTCATCTTTCAGTTCCCAGTACTTCTAGAGGTGACGTAAAACATTTTAATTAAAGAAGTGTGGGTTTTAACTAAACCAATTTTTATTAATTTAAAACCTCGTTAATGGCAATAAATCTATTTTTATTTTTATGTAACACAAGGAGAGAAAAAATTCTTGAAGTGCGGTATACCCCCACCTGCAAATTAGCGTTGCATAGGTTTTTAAAAATTAAATTGACGTTTGATACTTTCACATTACTTAATCATTTCTTTTTCCAACATTATTTCTCTGTGTGTGTAGTTTGAAAATATACTTTTTTGGAATAACACGTGCTAGAGCATGCTCTATCTAACATAAAGTTGCTTTAAGGCAGAGATTGAAATCAAAATTAAAGGAAAAACAAGGAAAAGAAGATAAGAAATAGTACTCGACAGAATGAGAATTTAACAGACTTCTTTAACGCCTTATTAAATATTGGATTATTACTTACGTATTCATAATTCAACTTAAATAATAAGCAATATTTTTTTCTGCAAGTGCGATGTTCTCTGCTTGCCTGTAGTTGAAAGTAAGATGTAATTATTAAACATTTTAACATCGCAATTTAGAAATTGTGACATCATCGTGACTCAATATAACTATGTATATCTAAAATTAGTTTATAACCTTTTTAACGAAATATGACGAATTCAATTTTTTTTAAATTTAAAAACACCCATCAAAGAATGTTCAATCCACACACGTGGGCTCCAATTCAATATGGGGCGTATTTATTTTCTTAATGTAAATGCATCAATAATAAGATATGAGAATGACAAATCTTAAAATTTTTCAAGGGGGGTATAAATTGAATGAATGACGTACAATAAAGCTGAACATAATATAATTAGATATGTTTTATCAAAGGAGGCTTTGTCTATTGTGTAGGTAATCTAATATTGTGAAAATACTCAGCCTAAGTATCAAATGAGGGGAGTATACAAAATTAAAAATTTAATAAAAAATCGTAATTATCCCTAAAGACAAAAAACTATTTAAAAGAAATATGAAATCTTTACTTGTTAAAATTGTGCTATATTGACCGGCGGAAATAAGCTCAAACTTTATTCTATCAAAAAAGGTGGAAATTGTTAAAAGTTAATAGTCAATCGAATAAAGGATCGGACTTAGGCAAGTGTTACCGCCGCCGGAAATTACGTATTACACAATTTTAACGAGCAAAACGTTAGGAATTATTATGGACTTTTAAAAGGCTTTAATTCTTGGCGGCGGATAACATTTATAAAATTAATATAAGTTCTGATTTAAAAAAGAATCAGTACCCTTGTTACAACATATTATGTTATTAATTTATATAATTTGTATAGATCTGTGTAAACAGACTCAAACAAAATATCATATAGACAACGCGGAGCTCCACAAACAGCGACCGTACCACGCCACGCAAGCCGGCGCCTGCAGACCGCATGTCACAAGATTATCAACTAACTTTTACTTACGAACTATTCTAGCTTTAAGGGAATTGTAAGTTTTTTTAAGATGAAAGATTGTTGTCCCACTCCGTACTCCCACATAGGTGAGACATACTTACACAGGTATTGTTGCAATTTCGAGAAGATTAAATAGATACGTAAAACGTACAGAGATAACAAACAACTTTACTATCGCATTTATTATATTATTTGGGAAATTTTAATATACTAAATAATAAAATATAGAGTATTAAGAATCACCGTTAATATTGAGGATGATATTATCCTTAATATCCATATAGTTATAAATGCAACTAGCAATAAAATATTTCATAGACCCGCTTTAACACCATCTTTTCTTTTCATTAAGGATTCACAATAAAATTCTACGTACATATGCATTGTATGAAATGATGATGTATTGTTAATCTAGTTTAAATCATGTGGGCTTAATCAGCACAGTATCTCAATTAAGAATCGAAGGGATCGTAAATCGCAAATATCGCCGTTACCTCAATAAATTTACAAAAGTAATCATCGTAAAAATAATTCTATGAATAAAGTAAAATATGGGGCCTGGTTAAATAAAGACAATTTATTATATTTCAATGCAGACTGCGCCCTTCCACTGAGATGGCACTGTTCAGTTTTAATTAAAGTTATTAATTAAAAAACTGGCAAAGTATTGTTGGTTGGTGGTATTGGTTAATCACCTGTTGTCTGAAAACATTTGGATAGTTTAACATAATGCTTTAACAACATACATTTATATCGATGAATTCAATTTTATTTTCATATTAATTTATATTTTATATTGTCACATCTTGATTACTATTTTCATATTATCCTGAAAAACAGTATCAAAATACTATCTCAGGAACCTGGGCGACATAATCTATCTATGTAAAATATTATTGGAAATAAATGATAGTACATTCTTTCCTCGGCACTAATTACAAATACAAATACAAATTTATCCATTGGTATCAAAACAGAACTTTGAGTGAAAAATGTACCTAAATAATAATTATGTTTTGGAGGAATTGTCTTCTGATGAGATAATTCTAAAATCCTAAAACGGCAAAAAAACGGTTTCTCCTTAAGAAATAAATTAGTTAAACATCAGACTTGCTTCATTTATTGGTCCTGTGGTGAAAAGAAGACTCCGCCTTACTGTTGTTAATCATGTCAATGTTGTATAGGTAATTAATGTTTGTTATCCATTAATTAGCTATACAACATTCAGTAGCAATATTTGACATCTATTTGAGAATAACATTATTTTAATTATAAAACAATTTTTAAATTGCCGTCGGAACAAAAAAAAAGACTGAACTAATGTTTGACAATTTGACATCAATTAGATGAAAGACAGCTTTCAGATTATATTCCGAGGGATATCCTTCATATGGTCCCTTGCTTTTCAATTATACTATATTATGTTAGTATGCGGATTTTTAATTATTTTTTAGTTTAATAACAAACACAAATTATTCCCATGAAGTATAAATCAGGAATATAATTCATAAAGCATTTGAAGCCCGCAACAGTCGCCACATTAAACTAAACGTACATCGTTAAACATAAAACTGCGTGAATTATGCAATTTCATTTTAATCCGACCGCAAGATGGGGAGGCCCTATAAGGCGGTTGCACACACGACAACACTTTTTTTACCCCCCTCACCCGCTGCAAGCTAAAACCCACCCTAAGTCCACCCCTTACGACCGAAATAATGCAGAAAGGTGTTGATTAAATTATTTCTCCATTATTTGATTCCACCTCTTTCAAAATGGCGACAGTTTTGCGTGTGAATGCGGCGGAGACGGCGATAGTTGGCGGCTCCATGAATCCTCGGCCATTTTTAATTGATCTGTTGTTATTGTTATGTCTACAGGTGCATTCCGTGACACTTTTATGCGAGAATCCAAGTTGAATAAAAGAAATCGTATTAAAGTTTCTGGGCGAATAATTAATGAATCTTTATTCAAAATACGGCACGTAATATTAATGCTAAATTATGACTATCTACACATTATTCAAATGAATCTATATCATGCATAGCAGCAGGCAGGTTGGTTTACCGAGTAAAAAATGTCTATACGACAAGATGATGAATGTAGTAGTACACATATTATCTACATATATAAAATAAATACAGACACTTATAACTCGAGATTTGTTGACTATATAAATAAATAAATAAAAAAAAATAAAAAATTAAATGAGAGTTTCAGCACCAGTAGCGACCGTATTTCGCAGCTCACCGTCTCTAAGTACTCTGAACTTGGGGTTAGCAAGTACTGTAAATACGGCATCATGCGATCCATATTTAAAACTTCCTTGCAACATATCTTTTACTTTTTATTAATCTTTAAATCTTAACTATTCCCGTGTCCCGCGGCCAGAAAGGATTTGTAATATTTCTTAGATTAGATTAGGACTCTACATGAGCTGTGTGCCCCCCTGCTTGCTCTAATAGAAGTCATTATCAAATTTGAGTTATGACTGCATTTATAAGACTATCTATAAGTACTTTGTAGAAAGTTTACATGAATAAAAATATTTTCTATTCTATTCTATTCTGTCTTTTTCTACAAGTCCAAATCTATCCTACTTCACCAGGAAAGTCTGCACAGAAACATACGCCTTTTTATTAAATTGTTGTAGTTGAACTTTAGTTTACTGTTATTTCAACTTTGTCCATTACGTTTACGTTTGATAACCCATACTTTATGTTAAAATCAATGCGTCAATATAAGAAGTAAAACATTGGAAACACAATTATTATATTACTTTATTATTATAACAACAGACTCGATTAGTTTTATATTAAAAAGCTAATATAAAAATATTTATCAAATGTCTATAACTGCGACCACGTTCACTGTAAACTGTCTTAAAAGTCTGTTGCAACTTGCATTAATGATAAAAGGTCCCTATAATCTTTTTCATCATTATTAAATCCACTCTATCAATTCTTTAATCTTAAGTTTTATAAAATATATAATGCTCGTGTTGAATACAAACCAATAATAGACTACGTCTAACCCTTATTACTTGTGATAAAAGCCTGCGGGCGATTTGTATTCCACCAGCTTCCTCAATAATAATCTGCAAAATTACATAATAGTTCTTATAGCTCAACGACTGGATTAATATTGAAACACTTACATCGAATTACCGAGCCTTCCAACTACAAACCCACATAACAGGGTGAGTCTCATGCAGTGCAATCGCTTCGTTCTGAAATCGTAATTCACTTTATTGACTTTAGCGAACCAATAACTATAATTTCCCTGTATTTGTATGATGACATTAAACAAGTATGCATACCTTGACCGGATTTAAAAATCTAGAAACTAGATTTGCCATGATTTGACTCTGCGCTTAATTGTTTTAATTGTCTCGAGTCCGAAAATTAGATTAACTGAGAACAAGTCGTAAAACTACTCAAATTAATTAATGGAAATTGTCGATTAACACTAAGTTAAAAGAAATTTCACAGAGATGTATAAATAGTAATTTTCAGAGGAATATAATCTATCCAATCTATATAAAAACAGTATGGAGATAAAGCATTCCTTAGCCAGGCCATGAGACTAATATTGCAATGTAAAGGTATAAGAGAGGCGGAATAAAAATTTAAAAAGTAAAGCTTAATCATCAGAATAATACATGGACTTATTACTATCGATGTATCGGCATTTTCAACGTGAATTATTTTACAAGTATAAACTAATTATATGAGAAAATAAAATCATTATTTTACTATGTTCTTCATATTATCTCGGCATTCTAAATTACAATTTGCCAAATTGACCTAGCGATTATCTAGTTCTAGCGGGTCAAACGAACATCATTTGATTTTATTAACTCAGATAAGCGTTTAAAGATTTGTCTATTCACTAAGCGGAATAATATAAAAATATAATGCGGAAGACATCCCGTGGGTATGTCTATGTAGGATAATGTCCTGTTCATTTATAGCTTCATTAAATCACCTAATAACTAAGTACATATTCGTCTCATAACACTTGTCACCTAATGCTAGGATGGCTCACATTAGGAAAGGCAATCTTATCTTCCCAGCCCTCAAACGACCTATTTTTCCATTTAATATTATACTTTTTATATACGAGTAGCTCACTAAGATAACTGGTGGAAAATTAAAAATGTATTTTCTCGAAAGTTATTTTAGCATTCAGCTGGATATAATATTAAACAAGTGCATAATTTTATACTTTTCATAAATACAGACGTTATTGCGGTCTCTCGTTAAATTAAAATATGAAAAGCACAATTTGCGAAGAAATGAGTTTTGTTTTTGTCCGTTTTGTTCACATTTAAGTTTCATAAAAGTCCTAATAACTGTGTCCGGAATTCTGCTCTTCATTTTGCTCCAAATTAAAATAAACCCCAAATGATACAATTTTTAACAGTGAATTTGGAGCCTTGTCTAAATTTAACGTTTAAAAGATTACGATTAATGGTTTGTAGGCACAAACCATTAATCGTAATCTTTTCTCAGTTTTGATAGAATCGGGATCGGTAGATCAATAAAAGATATGCTATCAAAGTCAAAACGTTTATTTTCCAAATTGGCCTCTTTCGAGGCAATTTAAGAACGTCATATACAGTAACATAATTAATATTTTTTTATTTACCACGATTCGGAAGGATGTCTCTACCGAGAAGAACCGGCAGAAAACTAGAGTAGTTGCTCTTTTCAAAAAGTTTAATATTAGACTGATGTCTAATAGGTTAATCAAATTCCGTTCAATATTTGGGGCGTAATTAACAGACGATCATAGAAGTAGGATATATTTACACCTTGCGTACAATTAATACCGTTTATATAATCATGATTCATGATCCAATAACTAACCAGATGAAACATTTACGCACCTCTCATAAGTCTATCCCAGGTATTAATTGGAACTCTACCTTCTATCTATATTTTATCAGGAGTAACGACGTAAGATTTTCTTGATTTTCCTACGAATTGCATTATAATCAGGGGAAAAAAATGTACTTTTAATATATGCGAGGTAATATATATACAACCGGGTTATTTCGGAGTAACTACATATACATTCTCACTTGTCTAAGGCTCCTTCGTACATAATGTTAAATTCTGAAAAAAATATGTCTAATTCTTCGTTCGATGTATCATTTCAAAATACCAATACACGTTAACTTTCAATTAACTGCGTAGAAAAAAGTCACAAATGTTGAAAATAAATGTAATAGTAATAATTTATTAATAGCAATACATTGTATTTTTCTTTTGTGTTATTAATATGACACTGTATTGTAGTTCAAAGAATGTAATAAAATGAATGATAAATTAAAAAAAAACCACTTAATAAAAGCGCTCATAATAAAACCATATTATTTATGTTAAGGGGTAAATCAACGCTTTTTTGTTTTCTACTTTTAACTTATTTTATAATACAATAAAATAATATATATTTTTATAGAGCAATAAAAATATTATTAATGTAGATATTTTTTTTTTATTTTGTATGCCGACGGCTTCTGTCAGTAAGTCACCCTAGTTGCTAATTTTTTTTTCAAGTTTTTTACCGAACCCCCATGATTTCCAATGTTTCACGTCTTCTGGAATTTTAAGAACAAAATAAAGATGTACTTATTAGTCTGATTAAAAATATCGATATAAATTATAGATACGACGCGCCCAGCAACGCGTCCTGCGAATAAACAGAATGTATCGGAAGGTATTGGCCGCGACACGTCGCACCGCCGCGGCCGCGCCGGTCGCGTCGCACCAGTTGGCATGATCAGAAATATTATTTTACATCAGTCCCATAGTTCCGAATATAAATCTGTTTGAGGAAATGAAATTTTCCGCGTAATAGTATAAGTAATAATCAGAAATTTGTTTAGCTTCTAAATTTTATCGCTACTATTATACTTAAATTAAAAAATCACACATTTGTAAACTGCACTGTAAAAGTTTTAATGAAAAACCTTTTAAAAGTCCAAAATCTCGCTAAACAAGTTTCAACGTAATTTATAGTCAAATATATATATCAGCGCATATTTTAGTCAATGTATAATTTATATTTTTATTTGAGGTACTTATTCTGTATCTAAAAATAAATGGCATAACATAAGTAAGTCCTATTAAAAGCATTGAAATATTTTTGGTTTGGTGTAAAAATTTGCTGATTAATCCCACCGTAGTCACGTAAGTGAATAGAAGACATAAAAACCGACAGGCTATTCCACACCTTAATCGATCTAATTCGACAATAGACAACATTCTTAGCAAACAGCATTGTCTCCGATAGCCCGGAAAGGGCCGGCCTGTTGGGCCACAATGCCGCAATGCCACAATGCCTCGATCCACGGCGGATGCGAGCGCTTTGACGCGCCCTAATGACGCGAACCCAACACGCCTTTGTCTTGTAATCTCCTTATTGAGTTACCTTTAATCATCGACACCGAGCTCTAACGACAATCTCCTGTAATCAATACGCTTGGAATAAAAAATTGGATCGCAAGGCGCGACGAAATTGGCGCTCGCTAACAAACGTAATGTAATCCGAACAATATTGTGACACCATTACAAGCTGACGCTTTGTGCGCTGGTATTGTAAATAACGCGTCTCGTGAAAGGATTACGGCATTGTGAGTAAACAATAGCTATGACTTCTCCCACTCACAAGAAAATATTGATCATTGAATCTTGAGTTATCATTGAATTTAGTTTTTGCTCGGCTTACCGGGCTTCCGAGCCTATTCTTAGTTCAGTCTTTGTTAACTTCTGATTGTTCCGAATTCATATTTGATATGTCTTTTATCAAATATAAATTTAACAAATGTATTTCAGATGTTTATGATTTGTTTTAATTGGTCAACAAATAATATAAACTTTGATTATAAATAAATATACCCTAGTCACCAAAAATCTAAAAAAAGATTTTAAGATAAAAATTAATATTTTGAGTAATACTGACCCTTTCAAGGGCGCTACTACGACCACAGAATTTAAGATGACATGTAACCCTATCGTATATTCTATGAATTTTCGAAATTCAAAAAGAAAACTAAGAAAAGTTATTGTTGCAAAACACTTAAATAAAAACTTACACTTACACCTACGCTTACTTATTCGGAATTTAGATAATGTCATCATCATGAATATATCTTTAAGCGCATTTACATTGGTCGATAATTCGATCGGATACAGATAGTCCCGTATGCGGGCTAACGACTAATGTAATTCACCGCTCGATAAGTCGTTTATCGTGCGACTGCCTGCCAAGAAACTAATCAGTCGATAATTCGATGGATACAAAGTTTAAGATTTTTTAAAAAGGTCCACCTTATCGACATATACGCTGCGGTTCGAGCACTTGGTCTTCAGATTTCCAAGTGTTAAAACTCGTAGAGATAATATATCGAGACTGAAAATGAAACTAACGTGAAAATAGGTCGTCGCAGACCTAATCGCATGCGTCACAGAAATCGTCCGCATCCCGAATACTTATTTATTTATTTATCACATATTATATCATTTATCATTACAGGATGTCCTAATTCGATACGGATCCTAATGACCAATGTAATTGCCTTTATTACATTTTATAAATAATTGGTATTATTTTCAAAATGCATTGTTTCAATAAATTAAAAACAATTTCAAATAAGTTCAATTTAACTCCAATTTCCATTGATTTAACTATTTTTCCACTCTAAATTATTAATTGATGGTTGAAATTATAATTACTTCAATACTAATAGATACTACTACACTATACTAACTACTATACTATACTAAATCTATAAAAATAAATATTATCATTATGCTGAGGCCACACTATCGCGATAACGCTAAGGATTTCGTTCTGTTTATTGTACAGGCTGGAAAATCGGGCTTGCACTATAAGAACTTGTATTGGTTCCTCGGAAGATACTCCCAGCTGTCAATGCATAATAAATTACTCAAATATAAACAAGTTCTAATGCCAGTATGGCCTTATGGTATCCAGCTGTGGGGCTGTACCAAAAAAACAACATCTTGATAATACAGCGCTTCTAGAACAAAGTACTCAGGGACATTGTAAATGCTCTGTGGAACATACGCAACGATTACCCACACCTTAAATGGACATCATACACGAAGTTATACAAAAATATGCAGAAGCTCACCAACATCGACTTCACCACCATGTGAACTTCATTACCCGAAGCACATGAAGGAAGTGCCTTTCCCTTAACAGACAACTGTAACAGTGGACACTATCTTAGAATAAGTTGATTGTGGAAATTTAATTAAGAAAAAAATACTTAATAAAATATAATGTAATATTATGTATATTTTTATAGAAATCAAGTGACTTATTGCTTCACAAAATTAATTTCCTGTCTAACTCATATACCTCTTTAATAATGATGTGGCCTAAAAGAAGGCATAAGCGTGGTGCGAACTAGGTAAAAACGCCGATTTTTTATAAAAAAAACCTCATAGATGAATACATATTTTATGTTCGTCAAGATATCGATGAAATATGAAATTAGGATATTTTTTTTCCTTGGACTCTATCACATAATTATTCATCTTTAGAATTATTCTATTTTTGTGATTTTTTAATTCCTAATTCTGTTATAACAGACATTGCACTCCACAATATTCATTGAATTTGCCCTTATCCAAATTATCTAAACATAGTGCTCAAAAACTTAATTATTTAAACTGTGGATAAGTAACGCCATCTACAATTCAATGCTATCACTACTATGACGATTTACGTGTATATAAAATTCAAAATAAATTTTTGAGATAAATTACAAATATAATTTACTCGTAATTACTTTCATATCTGATATTTGCTCTATCAAATCCATATAAATATAAATAAAATCCATTTTTATGTTTTTAAACGATAAACGTAAAAATACTATAGAAATGTCAATGTCAAAACTAAAAGTCTATGTCATTTGGCTTAAAAGTAACCTTACCTGGTTGTACAATAACATTAAAATTAATTTATCAAAATGTTCAAGACTGTCTTGAATAATACTATTACAAATGTAGCTCGAGGATTGCATACGACATCATGTTTAAGTCAAGTTCAACTGTTAACTAGGTTACGAGTGGTGGACAACTCGGAAATCGGCAAACGAGCCATGGCCGAGGGCAAACCTCCCAAAGTTATTTGCGTTTATAACAAACAACGTAAGTTTTTGGAATAAATTCATCATGTGCCCTTTGTTTTCCGTTTTGAGAACAGACTATCATAAGTCCTCTTTGATATTATTGATAAACTATGTTACAAAACTTAAGAAATTGCAATCTAGTATACATTACATTTGTTTAATATGCAATTTACAACCACATGCATATTGCAATAAACACATCCAGTGTGCGGTAAATCAAATTATATTCCTTTATTTAAAATTCTTTTTTATGGTTCCGAATTTCCAAAGGACAAAATTTGAACCCTTATAGGATCGCTTCTTTGTTCCTCTGTCTGTCTGTCAAGACTCTTAATTTTCAATTCAGTAACTTAAAGTTAAATTAGCTTCCAAAGTGAGAAAGTGTCCTGTTTTTTGACATATCACAATGAATTATTTTTTCAGGTATCGGTTACATAGGAGACAGAGTACTAGTGGCCATCAAGGGTCAAAAGAAAAAGGGCATCCTGGTTGGCCTGAAGCAAACCCAAAAAACTAAGGTTCCCAAATTTGACAGCAATAATGTTGTCCTGATCGATGACAATGGAACTCCCCTGGGCACCAGGATTCATGTGCCGATTCCCACCATTTTGAGAACAATTTTGAAGGAACGCACCCACTCTAAGGGCGCAGATTACACAAAACTCTTAGGCATAGCTACCAAATTTGTTTAGATTAATTTATGAATTGTTAGATAGTGTAAATAAATAATTTAGTTGTATCTGTTTTGTTTTAATAATTATTGTATAGCTCTCGTAAAATTTTATGATACCTGAAATTTACTATTTTACAATTTAATGTAAATATTTCATATTTTATCAAATTTCCGTTTATCTGGAAATTAAGTATAATTATCTACTTTTAACTTATTTTAAGTAACAGTAGCATTCCATATTTTCCACTTCTAATTATTCCACTTCTATTTTCCACATCTATTTAATTATTCAGCAGTTATAATTTTTCTTCAGATAAGTTTCACAATATTCATCTTGTTTAGGGTTGTTACTGTGTTATAGCGAGTATTACATTGCAATACATTGATCCATTTCATTCCCTTTAATAATAATATAAAATTAATCCTGATAAAAGAAAATCTATCATTCAAAATGATGGGATAGTGCATGCAGATTACACATTATCAGTCTACTTAAAGAAGAAAATAAAACACTACAGAAATTTGAAAATTTAATAAACTTATAATCAGTTCCAGTTGAGAACAGACTTAGGACACGCTATCTAATGATCGAGATGAGAAGACGCAGCTACATGTGACTAATATTATTATTATATGTTGGCGACGCCTCTACCTATACACGGCGACCATATTGCCCAGTACCAAAGAGAATTAGTTACATAATTTAATGGCAATAATAGCAAGTTTCTTACTTTTACACTGACTTTCAAAAAAAGGAGGGGGTTATCAATTCAACCATATTTTTATGTTGAAATATTGGCCTTTTCGTATTGCCAAAAAAGTGATCTATTTTTACATATTTTCTTTTTAATGGCAAGGGCATATTTCCGTTGTCTTAATTTAATTAGGTTTAATTCAAAATATCTGCTTACAAAAAAAAATTATAAAATGTAACTAAACATAAAAATTTAATGGGTAGTCGGAAACAAGATGGCCGCGATTCACAAATAGAGACAACCGCCATATGTACACGCAGATAGATTATACTTTCACACATCACAAGTACGACACAATATACATTAAATACGAATTTAAGTAAAACCGAAAGTGCTACGCCGCAACCGATGCAGTTCGTATTAAATGCCATTCCTCTGTATTGCTTAGTGTCACCGCACTCGAAGGCACATTGCGTTAAAGATTACAACATTTATTTAGTGTGAAGGTAAATACAGGTATCTACAATTTACTGGACTTATCCATAACCAGTTGAGAATCTAACCAAATCATTAAATTGTACTCTTTTCTTACCATAAATTTATATTAAGTAATGAGAAAGCGAAGTATCAATAATTAACAATTGGCAACGGACAGATTACAAAGACAAATTATTATATAACTCGCATACGATGACATTTAATAGAATATTGCATGTATAAGGTGACTAGACAGTTTTCGTGAGTCTAAATTTTATACTTATCCAAATCGTGCTCAAAACACATAATATGTATTACCGGACCAACGGCTTATAATTTGATTATTTTATGAAAATCCTAGATATTTTATTCGAATAAAAACCTAATTAGAACTGGGTGAAGGCAGTTCATACAAGAGCAATAAGTTCAGGGTGACAGAATTATGCAATTTATAAGTAGGACAAACTGTATTTTTCTTTATCTTTGTAAATATCTATTTTCCACTGATCTACTACACTTGTATGAACCAACCTTAACATTGCTTTGAACTTCCTGTCATGTGTCCTTTGATAGAAGGTCGTCTTAACTAAAATGTTAATATTAAGTACTTAATTAACTTTGTATATTTATTTTAGTTTCACAATCATCCCAAATAAAATACAAAAACTTAACTATAAATTAATTTTGAGCAACGCAATGTTGCCACACTCGCTATAATAAAATGAAGACAATTAATTATACTCATATTTTTTTACGTTGTGGGTTTCAATTTAATAAAGTATGACAACATCCCGTTGTTCAAAATGTTTAAACTGTAAGGTAGAGTGCACACGAGCCGACTTCGGGAACAAAATGAGACTCAATCGTCAAGTCGTGTGTGCACGCTTTACGGCACGGAGGAGGGTAACTCTGCTCATTTGAGGGACTTCAGGACCTGGGGGGAGAGGGGGAATCAGGAGGGAAAATAAGGTAGGCGTTATGTCTTTAATGTACATGTAATAGAAATTTATTTAGAATCAGAGTCATTGCGTTTTAGTAGTAGTTAACATTTGTTGTAAGGTACATGACATCAATAGTGGGAAATCCATTTCACTGCGTTAAAAAATAAATAGGACTCTGTTGAAATATTTCGAGCGAAATAAAATAGATATATTACCAGGTTTATTTAAAAAAAATGGTAACTAGTAACTAGTTTAGTTAGCTCAAACACTGGTTTTAAGAATATGTTGGACTTATAAAGCCATTTCAACTGTAACGAAATGACCCTGATTTTAATGACGATGTATATGAATGGAGTTCAAGGTAAATGAAATGTTAAGAAGGCCCCTTAAGTAACGTACACTAGCTTGTACTGATGCTGAATAATTACACTCAACTCGGTTTGTCGCTCTAGTGATATTTGATAATTTGCTCAAAAATACACAATTTTTTTTATTAAAAGTTCTAGTTGTTAATAACAAAACGGTTTGTGCGACTGAACTTAATTAAAGAGATATTGATATGATTTTTGTCACATCAAACAAAGTAGACATAACATTTATTAAAGAAAATAGTACCTTAGAGATACATACTTAAAGTTTATATTTGTTTGAGTACAATTATTTTTTAACTAGCGACCCGCTCCGGCTTCGCACGGGTGCAATGCTGATATACTATCGCGGAGTTTTCTGTAGACCTTTTCATTGTGTACAATACTTAGTACATTATTTTGATAAATCTCGTAGGATTCACCCTGCGTTTGCAATGTAAGCGGAAAAAATGTAATTATTTGCGACATCACATTAGAAACCTCAAAAATAACAGTATTTGTCCACTATTTAATGGATGATATTATACATAAAAACCTTCCTCATGAGTTACTCTATCTATTAAAAAAAACCGCATCAAAATCCGTTGCGTAGTTTTAAAGATTTGAGCGTTCATAGGGACATACAACATGACACATGACAGAAAAAGCGACTTTGTTTTATACTATGTAGTGATACTTTTACTATAAATCCCTAAATCACTAGATCGATAAACCGAGTTAATTTCTAATGACATTCCACCCTCAGCGAAACTATGATCTAATGTACAATCCGACACCTAAATAAATATAAAACACTAAATAACAATACAATTAAATTACCGCAACAAAAAACGTAAATGATTTGACTACAATATGTTGTAACTAGTGTAAAGTAATTATGTCTTATATTTACTTTATGATAGAAGTGCGCGTCGATCACGCGCGAACATTCATTTTGTACTAACTAATCAAATGTAAATATTTCATTATTTTTTAATTCAATGAATAATATTTCTTACAGGGTGTTCAAAATTTTTAATTTTAACTAAAAAGTTAAAAACTGACAAAAGAAATGACGTAAAAAATAAAAAAAAATCATGTCATTTTACGTCAATTTTTTTTTTAATTTTTAATGTCCGTAGTTATCTATTCCAAACATCCCAAAAGAAATAGAACGCACCGAATTAAAAGTGTAAATATTGTAATAAATAAAACTGATTTTATCAAAGAAAAAAAATGTATAAATAAATAGATTTAGGAATATGTATATGGCGGCCCGGCGCGGGCGGCGCGGAGACTGACGCGCAATTAGAAAAGTGTCTAGCTAGAGCGATAGAGGATCCGAGGACGAACGACCGCGCCGGCGGGACACGCACCGCGCTACTGATATACTTTTATTGATCGAGGTAAAGTAATTTACAGAGGTGCTCTTCCATTAAGCTCACTTTGAGAAACGGTTAATCTTCTTCCTTTCGTTATTTTTACACTGAAGACTTGATTGCGATATTATAATATCAATGTGTTTATTCGAATGGTTAATGTGAATTTTGAATCATTGGTGATAAATTTCGATGTGTAAACTGGTTTAAGGTAAAGTAATCATTTGAATACAGATTGAATTTTCATATTTTACTTTAATAGGCAATTTAAATAATTACGTATCCTTAGCTTTAATGGAATTGCACCTTAACGTAAGAATCCTGTTGCATGTAGAGTTGTATGACGTCACCGAACCAGCGGCTTGAGCGAGCCGTGCGTGTACCCGCCCGCGCGTAAATACAGTAAATAAGCTACTCCCACCGACTTGCAAAAATACACCTTCAATGTATCGCATTAAGTATCAATTTCCAACCACATTGACGGAACCGCGGGTATGAGTCACGTCAGTGTAACAAATATTGGCCAATTGCGAGCAACTGCAAGGAATTGACCAATAATATTGAGCTATCATTCTTTCGCACAAATTATCCAAACACGAAAATTTAAAATTTGAAATGTACATATTTTTACCTTACATGTTACCATAGATTATCCAACTTAAAAACTTAGGACAATTTTAAACAACAGACACTTTCTGACCAATCCATTTTTCTGACAAATCCATCTTTCTGAAATATGGGCAAATTTTAACCTGAAATAAATTGCAATGAACCTGCGCGAAAAGACGACAAACCCATCAGACGTGACCCATAACCGCGTAGTTTTGCAAGGCTCTAGGGCCGCCTAGACATCAACGACCATCTTCTTGTGGATGTCGGTGTTGCCCACCACGTTGCAGAACTCCTCGAACGAGATCTTGCCGTCCTCGTCCTTGTCCGCGAACAGGATCGTCTTGTCCACGATCTGCTGCAGCTGCGTGTCCTTCAGGTTGTTGCCGACCATCATTTTTAATACCTGTAAATTGATTTTTTTTTTGTAACAGCGGGCAAGCTGAGCATGCGGTTCACCTGATGTTAAATGATTGACCGCAGCCCATGGACATCTACAACAGCAAAGTGTTGCAGATGCCGAGCCGGGTCGAAGGAAGGGGAGGGGATAGGGAGAGGTTTAACGATGGGAAATCGGGAGAGGAGTACAACAGCATGGGATAGGAATAGGATAGGAATACATGCAAAAATACAGAAAAAAACGTGGAGATAAATAAAAAGACTACCTTCACAATGTATACATCTGAAACGTCTATAATGAAACACTTTATATTTTTGAGATATAATATTTATCTTGTATATTTATCTATATCTGAGTTCAACTTAAGGTAGTCTATTTTTACATTTTGAGCGTCACCACCAGAACCCACCACCACCACCACTTAATCCAATGAAATCCAAACGTTTGACAATAACCTCTGTATATTTTAAGCTTGAAATTGAACTTCATATATTCTCGATCACCCACTTGTAGTCTACTGCGAGTTCTATCTCCTCCTTTTATTTAGCTGATCTGCGCGGCTTCGTTCCCGTAGCATAATGTTTTATATGTAGTTACTCGTCCATAATGTAGCTTTCAAATGGTGAAAAAAAATTTAAAATCGGTCCAGTAGTTTTTTAGCCTATACAAACAAAGTTTTCCTCTTCATGATACCAGCGCAGATTACCTGGAACAGCTCCCCGTTGGATATGAACCCGTCGTTGTCCATGTCGTAGATGCGGAAGGCGAAGCGCAGCTTGGACAGCTTGTCGCCCTTCACGCTGAACTGCGACACGCCCTGGATAAACTCCTTGAAGTCCACCTGCAATTCAAAACGGGTCTACGATTAACAATTGTGCTTTAAATGTAGGTTAAGACTCTAAATCGGCTCGAATTCTCCTAGACTAGACTCAAGAGATCTGGACATGTACCCTGTTGCTTTTATGGCAAGAATGCCAACACCAATTGCTAATTCCACATCGTATAAAAACTTTTTGAAAAGGGAAATACTCGAGTTTCTTGCCGGTTCTTCTCGGTAGAGACAGCCTTCCGGATCGGTGGTAAATAAAAATACTATTTATGTTAATGTATATGACTATCTCAAAGCGCCTCGAAAGAAGGCAATTTGGAACATAAACGTTTTAACTTTGACTTTGACTTTATTAAACATTCGATTTTCCACTTTGTATTAAGAAAACATAACCGTTAAATGTAGGCTTAAACAGAACACTATCCTTGAACAAATAACTAATAGGGACCATTGGGAAAAGAACATTACTAGAACAAATCTAATCTGTACATCATTAGCGTTAACGAGTGCTCACCTCGCCATTGCCATCCGCATCGAATATATCTATGACGCGTTGCACGAGCGGGTTCTGCTGCAGCTCCGGCAGCGACATGAACTCGTCGATGGAGAGCGCGCCCGAGTTGTCCAGGTCCAGCTTGCGGAACCGCTTGCCCAGGCGCCGGATCTCGTCCGCGTCGACTGGCCAACACGGACACGTAATACAGTTTACGGGACGAATCTTGAACTCTGCGCTAAACGACGCATCGATCTGCTATCGTTAAACTTTGCACAGTTAACGTTCAAGATTCGTTCTGTTAACTATACTATTACTACAAGCGACACAGCCCTACACCCGTACATCGTCCGCGTATAGTGCGACTAGTAGTGCTTGTTGTTGATTTCTCTCCCGATTGGCGCACACCAACTCTACGCACACTCATGTGTGGAAAAGCCGGTGCTACACTGTTGTGAGTGAGTAGATCAGCTCGTCTGTACGGAGTGTCATGGGTGTGACGCGGTTTAGTCAATTATGCAAATCGCAACTCATGCAAGACCCAACGACACAATAAATAGCTGTTTATCCTAACGAACAACGCAAATTGCCTATTCTTTTACCCAAACAACTTTTATTTTATTTCCTCCTTTTTAAACTCTAGAATAAAATGGTCCACTCAATTGGCATTCATATCTGGCATGTCGATTGCTAGTGCCAGTAAAATTTTTAAAATATGATTGATTGATTAAGGAGTAACGTTCAATGGACAGAAAATACCTCATACAGTTATGAATGGAATATAAATTTAAACTTGATATTGCAACATTTTATTCCTTCGCTAATAAAAAATAAAAGTCACCTACAAAATGACCCTGTTTGCGACATATTTTCTGCTAAACATTTTGCAGTTTATAAATTCATTGTTTAAACATTTTATACAGGTTGGCGAGTATTGTTGGCTAGCTTTTATACATTCAAGTGTTTCAAAGGCTGTCAACGTCTATTATATTGTCCGCATACTAAGTAACCTTTTGACTCGGACAGATATAAACGTATTGTGAAAATGCAGCATGAATACACTTTGTCATTTTATTTTAAAACGTATTTCATCATAGTGTACATTTAATGTATGCATACGAACACAACCGTCGGCTAGTTATCAACGACAAATATTTATCTGGTTTCGTAGCGAACAGTTTTACGTTTAAAATTAGTGTTACCATAAATATTCTTTATTCGATTGTTAAAATAACACAAACATTAATTAATCTAGCAAGCGTGTTCGGTCGTTCCCGGCATTCTATTATTAACATACACAAGCTTCTAATGCTCCCGTGCACAAAGCGTCTATATATAACTATATATGTCACACTATATGAGGATGGATGACCGTGTATGATGCCGCAATATCATTCAAAGCACACCGCGCTATGACATATTATGTTCCCACAAGACAAATGCACGTACACAATACAGAATACCTAATGCTGGACGAACTTATTCATTCTTTATGGCCCACAGTTTAATACTTTAACCTACAGCAATTTTGGGAAATTCATTAAATTTGTTTTCTGAGAACAGTACAAGTTTGTTTGGACAAGTGTTTTGGTATCGTAATGAGTAGCGTTGTTTTACTTTTTGTTTTATTTACAGAGGGAGATACGAGATAAGCCCTGGCGGACTAATATGTGCCGGTTACGCATTTAACTACAAAAAGATAACTTTTATGTTAGTTTCTCCAAAAAAAAACCTTTAAAAATTTAAACCTAGAAAAATTTGCTGGCTCTAATAAAAAAAAATATTTTTTTTTTATATACATATATTTATAGCATGGCTACTTGGTGAATTCAAAATAATACAGGGAATTTTTTTAAATCTGTAGGTTTTTATAAAAACGTAAAAATTGCATCAATACTTAAAAAAATAATTCTTAACTGTCAGTTTTATCACACCCTATATTATTTCTGCAAGTAAATTCTCTCACGTATAACATTTTTTGAGAATGTCATATATGTAGTGTCAACAAAGTATAGTCACCTAAATAAATCATATTTAAATAACTAGATTAAATCTTATTGATAAAGTTTCATTTAAGCCTCAATAGTTCTCTTGTTTACTGATACCTCATATAATCTTCAAAATTATATTACATGAAAAAATGTTTCAATAAATTATGGTATGAAAAGAATCAATATAAGTATAAATTGAAATAGTATAACTAGATTTAAATCAACAGAAAAGTAATCATTATTAACAAGAGCAAAAATCATGCCAACTACAGAGATGAAATTATTTTTTTATTGATTGGTTGCACTGTAATGGCTATGTTAAACAATATTACCTATTTTGTACTGTGCATCTGTTTGTTTTCCCAAATAAATAAAAAATATATAAAAAAATACATTGAATCTATTAAAAGAAGAAATACAAATGCATCAAACATAGAACTTCATTGTGAACTACATGCACAACAAAAGATGTGTAAATTTATTTTGATAAGAAAATAATATTTTTATCAAATCCATCCATAACGGAAATGTCAAGATATTAAAGCTCACACTGCAGTATTGTGAACAGACAGTAAACATATTTTATCTTTGTGTGTATATTAAAAATAGATTAACAGAAACACATGACAATAAATTTTTGTGCTGTAATTTTTAATTTTTTATAGTTCTGGGATGCACTTCATTTATTTTATAAATCCACAAAGCTTTTGATTGTAATATTTTTTTACGTTTAAGTTTGGATAATTAATTGTTCTGATAATTCAGTACTAGGCAGACATATATATTTTTTATGGAAATATCTTCAAATGTTATTTATAATAAAAAAAAATATTTTCTTGTATATCTTCTTTTTAATGCCATTAATATTTCATACTTTTAATATCTTCAAACTTCTAACCATTGTACTTAACTTCAATTGACAGATAAAATTAACTTACAGGTGACACAGTTGTGTTATTCATTCCAAGGACAAAAAAGAATAATAAAAAATAAATTTGGAATAAATATACAACACAAAATAAAATTCCCAAAATGGAAATTAACTTTCATTTGTAGATGTTACATGAAAGTAAAAAGAGTCAAGATTTACAATTTTATTTGTTTACTACATATTCCTATTAGAGCCAGCAAAAATATTAATTAAGAATGTTAAAACAATTTTTATATATTTTTTTAATTCCATAAAATTATAAATATCTGAGTCACAAATGCCGTTAGTTAAATCTAAAAATATTGCTTTTATCAAACTTTCCTATCAGTTAATTATGAAGCTCAGTGCCTGTATTAATTAATTCTGCCTAGTAAGCTCTCAGTGCCCCCCATCTATGGTCTATGAGTCTAGTCTATACATCGAGCGTGTACGTGCTCTGGTGAGAATGGAATGACCATCAGTGAGCGACACTCACAGTTTTCCACCTTAAAATCAATGCAGTTAACACGAGCTGAAACAACACCCCATATTACCTCACAATCCACACCCAAGCTATTAACTTTTTGCTATTATTTTTGGCCATTAAGCATCATTATAAAACTTGTTATTTTACTTCTACCCTCACATTGTCAAAAGAACAAAATGTGTGTTAGAGAAAAATAATTTATGCAATGTCCTTAAAATAATAAATACTTACAGTTTGAACATAGTTCCATAGGAATTGAATTTTCGTTTCCCTGTAAAATAGTCATTTAAATGTCATTTGACACATTTTTATTTGAATCGTATACATGGTGAAATTGAAGAATTTTAGGACATAAAAGAAATTTTAATAATCATATTAAAAAAAGTGTTCGCATCATCTAGAATTTGCCTTCAAATGAGTGGCCTATTGTCAAAAGAATTGAGCCTGCTTCTTTACTCCTATAGGACTTACCATTATTACTGCTGGTGACTTACTAGTATAGTATAATACACAATATTGATAACAAATACGCGATAACGCGTATTCTTTTATCTAATTAGAATCGAAATTGCACAGGAACTTAATTTCCACGGGTTCACCATAAAAGCTAAGATCGATCTAAATAAATTTGACAGATTATACTTCGAACTTCGACTCGACAATTACTTGACAGATGTAGAGAATATGACTAACAAAGATTAAATATTTTAATTTTATCTAAAAATTATGACTTTATATGCTTATAAATGTTTATTTAACAAATGAGCTCATTTTATTCAACATATTGTCTTAGATAGAAACTGTATATATCATATTGAATAAGAGAATGAATCGATCGACATTTATTATAAGATGTGGTGAGTAAAAGGCACTTGTGATATAACCTCAGAAGTTATTAATACAGTACTTATTGGATTTAAATGAAGAAGAAAGAATTCAGAAATATTTTTCAACTTAATTATGCAATAAGTAAATTTGCCAGTAGTCTCTGAGCTTAAATATTCTGTGCTAATGTAATGACGTGACGTAAATTCAATGTCAATGTCAAGACTGTCACTGCAATTTTTCCTCCCTCCCTCGCCCCTCTAAAATTTCTCTTTCCGTAGATGTCAACCATGGCGGCCGGGGTAGGTTTTGCGTTATCTTAAAATATCTTTACAATCTGAAGAGTTTCCGCAAAACCATGAATAGGAAAATGTGTTCTATCGTTGTTTTATCTCATTGTGAATTTATTTGTTGTAGGTACTTTACACTTATCCGGAAAACTTCCGTGCCTATAAGGCGTTAATCGCCGCACAATACTCCGGAGCTGATGTCAAAGTTTCTCCCAACTTCGTGTTCGGAGAGACCAACAAGTCCGAGGGTTTCCTGAAGAAGTTTCCGGCCGGTAAAGTGAGTGTAAATCTAGTGCTTCGTGAAGTGATAGTGACCTGTGACCAGATGTTTTTGACGGTGACGTGTAATGTGTAATGTTTGCTGCTCGTTTTAGGTGCCTGCGTATGAAAGTGCTGATGGGAAAGTGTTCCTCACCGAGAGCAATGCCATCGCATACTACGGTAATTATTTTTGCAGATATTTTACCTCTTTTCAAATCTAACCTTAAACTATTTTTGGATACAAAACAATTTTTACCAGTTACAAAATCAAATTTTATTAATTAGGAGAGAACAATAAGGCTAAGCTAAGCTTACTACTATATAATTTTACTTAGCTCTTATACATGCTCATATAATATCTAATAATATGTTTTGGCAAAGAAATAGCTTCACAATATACATATTCATTAAATCACTGATCTGTTGATAGTTGTATATTGATGACCTGATGATATTTTTCATGTTCATAATATAACCCATGACTAATCTTAACAATAATTATTACTTGCATTGAACAACAATTTCATCATATCATATATTTTTTTACTTAGAATAACCAAATTACTTTTTTATTTTTTTAAATTAAAATACAGCTACCTATTCTTAGCTTAAGACATTTACTTCTTAAACAAGATGATGAACATAATATATCAATGTATATCAGGGATAAGAAAATAGGAAATCATGATCACAAAGATTCATTCAAAATCTTATGAATGAATAAGAAGCTATATATTACAATACTTACTGTGACTTATATAATGGATATTTTTTTATAAAATTTCTTAAATGTAAATAATTTGTTGTTGGTTTTATTTCAATTTCTCAGCGATAAAGCATCATTTTTATTTAAACTATTATCTCAATATTGATATCTATAAATTATATTAAATATTAAATTCAAGATTTGTTACAATACAAGTTATCTATAATCCAATATATTTTAGTGGCCAATGAAGCCCTCCGTGGGTCTGACCTGAAGACACAGGCCGCAGTGTACCAGTGGGCGTCATGGGCTGACAGTGAGCTGCTGCCCGCCTCCTGCGCCTGGGTCTTCCCCTACCTTGGCATCATGCAGTTCAACAAACAGGTAACATTTTACATTTATACTTTTGCACTTACTTATATAAATTTTTATAGACTTATTTTTTTAATTATAAGATAGAATCTTGTCATATTTAGTTGGCTTATATAGACCTTTATTGACTAACTAATTCATCCAAAGTCATCTCAAAAGGATTTTATCTGCATTGGATAAAATATATTGAAAGTATTTGGCTCAACTCCAAAAAGTCAATAACCTGATTTGAATAAGATGGTAGGACTTATATTATGTTAGCTCATAGCCCATTAAATTTTAATAAATTGTATATTTATATTATTATCTTGTCTGTTTCTCAGTTCACATGGGATTATGCTTTCTGTAAAAAATGAAAATGTTATATGCAGCAAGAAATTAAACTTTCAATAATATCTTTATAATGTGATTACAGAACGTAGAGCGCGCGAAGAGTGACCTGCTCGCCGCTCTGAAGCTGCTGGATGGCCACCTGCTCACGCGCACGTTCCTCGCCACCGAGCGCGTCAGTCTGGCCGACATCATCGTGTTCTGCACGCTGCTTCACTCCTTCCAGGTGTGTTTTATGTTTAAGCAGCCAGTAACCGCTGCCCATAAACCTAATGAAAGTGACACCTTTATTGCGTGAAGGAAGGGGAGGGGATAAGGAAATGATTAATAATGGTAGGTTGGGAGGAGTAGAATATACTGGAGTTACTGAGCTTGGTGCAACCATGCAATGCTGAACTCACACATATAATATAGCCTCAAGAATAAAGTAGAATTCCTATGGTAAAAGAAAACATTCAGTAATTTGGGAGCATATTCAACTCAAAAAAATTTACAAAAAAGTCAAATCTTTCCTCTTTATCTGAGCACAGGGAAGTTATAAGATGAATGCATTTCATTCAAGAAGGCCATTTTATGTTTGTATATAAGTATGAAATGCTGTATTGTCCAACAATAACTTGAGTATGGTTTATCGGATCTTGTAAAAATTTTGTACACAAAATAGTATAGATTTGAGTTCCCAAACTGCATTAGTAAGGGGCTTATGAAGATAGAGGAAAAGTAATATTAGTGTAAATTAACATTTTTTACATTCCCAGCACGTGCTAGACCCCAGCCTCCGCGCCCCGCTGGTGAACGTGCAGCGCTGGTTCGTGACGGTGGCCAACCAGCCGCAGGTGCTGCAGGTGGTGGGATCCGTCGCGCTGTGCGCCGCGCCGCCCGCGTACGACCCCAAGAAGTACCAGGAGCTGCTCAAGGACAAGAAGGTGGGGGTACCTTTTTAATCACAATTTTAGTACATTCAGAACCTCAGCCTGAACATTTCCTCCGTGAATGTGTAGAACTGATTCCTGATCCACAAACCTAAAGTAACAAGAGATGATCATGGTAGAGAAGGTATTAAAGCCTTTGTGATTGTTTGTGGGTGGCATTGAATACTACACCAAGTGACTTATCTGCTTGTTTAAACAACCATTAACTTTTAAGAGCAGAAATGGGTGGTCAATGAATTTTAATTATAATACTGATAATATTTTGTTGAAATAGTTGTATGGATGCAAATTTAAAAATTCGGATTATTTCATAACACCAAAAAGATAAGATAATTATATCAAAAGCAAGATTAAAAAGTGATGAACATATCGAGAGGATAAAAACCCTGTTTAAAATAAAGATTGAAATAAAATTAATTGGTCACAATAATGATTACAGCCTGAGGGAGCCAAAAAGGAAAAGAAGGAGAAGAAGGAGCAGCCCAAGAAGGAGAAGGAGGTGAAGGAGCCTGAACCAGCTGATGATGTGGACGAGAAGCCCAAGGAGTCCAAGGACCCCTTCGACTCCATGCCCAAGGGGTGAGTTGTGCTTTACACTGTGGATTATGTTGTTCAACTTTTTACAAAATATATATTTTTTTGTTAAAGATATTCTAAATATGTTGAATTCTGTGGTATTTGTTAAATTGAACTATTCCATTTTTACTGCATACTTGGCTATCATTTCTTTTACAAAGTCTTTAAAAAAGAGTTAGTTTTAATTTGAAAGTGTATTATAATTGCCAACAATGATTTTATTATTTGTCCAAAATTGGAACTATAACATTCCTTCACTTTGTTAACTTTAAAATATTCAAATGAATTCTTGTAATGCAGGATTGTATGCAGGAATTTTGCAAAAATAATTAATTTTCATATTAGTAAACTTCACCTATTTTAAAATTTTTCTCATGGTAAACACAAAAATTCCAGCACATTCAACATGGATGACTTCAAGCGCTGCTACTCCAACGAGGACGAGGCCAAGTCCATCCCGTACTTCTGGGAGAAGTTTGACCCCGAGAACTACTCCATCTGGTTCGCCGAGTACAAGTACCCCGAGGAGCTCTCCAAGGTCTTCATGAGCTGTAACCTCATCACTGGTGAGTGCTATTACATTACTTTGCAGATTCAATGATATATGTACTATTTATGATAAGTGATGAACCATATCTTGTACCAAATACGATATTTGGTCGGATTATTCGATTTGTCAAACTTTCATTGTTTTGTCGCGTATACAAGTTCAAACGTATATGTTTGGCTTTTAACCTTTTCAATAATTTAAGAAAATAGAAATACTCAAACAAAATATAAAAGACCGAATTCAAATAATAAAAAAGATGCCAAATAAGTCATATTATACCGAATACCCAATAAATAGTGCATCTCTAGTTTTTATACTGTAAAGACAAAAACTAATTAAAACCATCAAATTGGAAACTCAATAAATTAAAAATGTAGGATTTCATATGTGCTTCTTTTAGATATCTTAATAGTGAGATTTTAGAACCATGAAATTAATCATACTTCATTTCAATCCCCTTTATCAATTCTAAAAAAATCTTGCAAATTTATTTCAATTATACACAGTAATGACAAGCAAGTACAAATCATCAACCAGGTTGGACCACAAGTTTACTGTTAGACTAAGGATCATTGATTGATTAGATATTTTAAAGATGTGTTGTAATTCATGAATTTCTGAAGCCTGAATGATTTAAGAATAGCAAAATGCTACACGTCCCATCGTCAAGAAAAGTAAAGTATGTGTGTGTGTGCGCGTCGCAGGCATGTTCCAGCGGCTGGACAAGATGCGCAAGCAGGCGTTCGCGTCGGTGTGCCTGTTCGGCGCCGACGACGACTCGTCCATCTCCGGCGTGTGGGTGTGGCGCGGACACGACCTCGCCTTCCCGCTGTCGCCCGACTGGCAGGTATGCCTATTATATTGTATTATTTATTTCCTTGTAGATACAATCATGTTCACATATTTCTATATGTGTACATGTCATAGTCATAAAAATACAAATAGAAATATATATACAAAATTAGTATTTCACTTGTATTAATTGAGAGTCGGCATCATTCTAAACTTCCAGTATGGAGGTAAAGCTTTCCAGTACCCATTTTAATAAAGTATTAAAATTTTTATGTGACAATTCTGTGATTATTTAGGGTGGCCTGTTTTAATGCAAGGAGTAAAGGATGCCAAGAGATCATTGCTATTCATGGTATTTATAGTATTGTAATAGAGAAACATCAGGATGTAAAAAAAAGGAAGGGAATAACGACTTTCATTCAAATCCAGCATGTTGCAGGAGCAACAAACTTGTCTCTTTGTCAATATCGGTGGTCAATGGTTTAATATTGTGAAGTAAATTCTATAAGTGACGAAATTATTAAAGAGGAGATCCTACATTCTTTTCCCAAAATTATCGGCAAATTCGATAAAACTAATCTTATAAATGTGCATTACAGATTGACTACGAGTCATACGACTGGAAGAAACTCGACCCCTCCAGCGAGGAGACCAAGAAGATGGTCCAGAACTACTTCTCATGGACCGGCGCCGACTCCAAGGGCCGCAAGTT